>CAHIKZ030000671.1:532500-547500 GCA_903632075.3 Acanthosepion pharaonis | reverse complement strand
ACTTATTAATTAGAAGGATGTCTTTTTCATTCGTAACATTTTGTTTTTAATACCATGAGATGAAGGAATAAAAACACTGCCTTTCAAATATTTTTAGCCTTTTGTTTTGTTTTAGATTTGCCTCCTCGTTTGTAAGTACTTTTAATGAACACAGTTGCAAAATAGGACACACATACACACACGCATGCACATACACACACATACACAGATGCACACACACAGACAGGGTCTTTTTTTCATGCGTGGAGCTGCCGGAAATATCTGATATCTGGTCCATGATGACTACACGAATGCCATCTTTTTTATTGTATTTAAATCTCTCTTAAAAGTGTTTTATTTATTTATAGTCATCATAATTTTTTTTTTTTTTTTTGGCTAAGCCACATATATAGGATATGTGGGAGGTGTAACAGTTTTCGGTGCTGAAAAACGGTATCGACGAGCCGATTTCGAATTCCGGTCAATTCTGTTTTTGTTTACTTCATACTAATGCACTTAGAAAAGGCATGAATCCGTCTTCAATTATTGGTTAAATATCTCTCTTATCTTGCTTCGTAGTCAGTCTAGAAGGAAGAAAAGTCTGAATTCAACCTTGAGAAGGAAAGTTTGGCGTGTGTGTGTTACTTAACTAAAATTGATATTTAAAACTTAAGTAATCTTTTCATATAATATTATTAACGTTCTATTTTTAATATTATTTTAATATTTTTAATATTGGACACTATATATAAAAAATATCTACTGTTTCTTAAATCTTTAATATATATATATATATATATATATATATATATATATATAAAATAAATATATAATATATGATATATAAAAATAAATGTGTCAGACTATCACACTTTTTCAATTAAAGGGACACAACTCTCAGTAGCTCATCTCCTTCTATATAATAAATGCCAATGTCAGTGTGTTACTCTGTTACACTTTTTCAATTAAAGGGACACAACTTTTTAGCTTTCAATAGCTCTTATTACAGAAATTTTGGATTCACAAGTTCTCATTACTCGATTGTTTTCGGCGATTTTTTACCTGATTTTTTGCGATTAATTTTTTTGTGCGAATATAGTCCTATATATATATATATATATATATATATATATATATATATATACTAAAAATATCGGTGAAAATTTCACGGTTTTCCTATTTGAATTTTCTGGTGAATCTTAATTCTTCAGTTAATGATTAAATAAACTCATGGCGAGTTCTACGACAATAAAATATAGAAATTCCCCTATTTTATCTTTAAATATTTGAGCTTAACAACTTTAACAAACTATTGCAATAACAATCATAAATATGAATGCTGGTCGTTATTTAAAGAAGTAAGGGGGTACAAATTGTAGGGATACGGACGTCGCTTATCTCCCTTCGGTGGAAGATAATCACGTGATCACATGACGATCGCTTCTTGACGTCACTCCATACAATGACCCAAAAGCGGAAATCATTTTGCCAGTTCGTGAACAGCAACCAAACGAGAAAGTTGCTTTTTTGTTTAAATCTTTCTCCCAACCACTCCACTCCAGTCATACCTTTACTTTATCAGGTTCTTCAAAATCTGATTTTTTATTGTATTAAAAAATATAATTAGACTTTTGTGAATATATACCTTTTTAATAACTGAATTAAAATGTTTAATCCTATTATTCTATTAATTAATTGATACTAGTTTTAATTTCACATTTTGTACAAAAAAGAATATTTCTTAAAAGTATGCAGTTTGATCGAGTTACTTTTGTTTGTCCATGGTGTCATTTCTCTTTAGGAATATATCTTTCCAATATATAAAGAGAAACTCCAGCTCATCGTCCTGAATTTGAGAAAATCCATGACTCGCTGTTTCCCCGTTTGTAGAATATGTCCTCACCTGGGACATAGATGAATCAGGCCCATTTGAATCCATGTCCTAAATATGGCTTCTCCAGACACAGGAATATCTCCATATTCTATGTCAGAACCAAACACTCTGCTTTGCTGTGTAACATATGTGATAGATTATTCTATGCATGAAACATGTGTATATATGTATTTATAGTTTTTTTTTTAGTAGTATAAAATTCTCTCTGAGAATAAAGCATGTTTGTCATTCATTTTCCTTTCAGCCATTCCGTCCTGTCCTGTTCGTGAGTTACGGTGTTGTTATATCACGTATATAACAACACCCATAACAAGAGAAACGTAATTGGGAGAACAAATGTTTCTTTCTTCTCTCCTCGTTACAAAATGAAGAGATTTGAAATTGTCAACTTTTTCCATTTCTCTGAAATTGACACTAACCTCATGAAAGTGTTATCGACTCATTTAACTTCCATTCTTTATTTCTTTGTTCTTTTCTTTCATTTTTTTTTCACTAAGATGAAGTTGTGTTCCTGATGTGTCTTCTTCGTCTTTCCATGCGATCAAAATGGAATAGGCCATTGCTCAGGAGACGCTGACAAGGCGTAACGTGTATAAGTAAATAGTGATTATAATATTTTCATTACACTAGTCAACACAAATTTTTGGTGCCAACAAACAAAACATATTTTTTAGCTAATTTAATGGTGCTGATCCCGAAAATGACCTCAGTTTTTCATGGTTAGCTACCGTTTTTGCTGTACTGAAATTGCTCATTTTTGGTAATAAGATCAATTTACGATCTTAGCTGATCGCAAAATTTAGTTAATAAAGGTCGTAGAAACCCATCAATTTTCACCTAGGCCGAGTAATTTATGTCAGCTACCTGAAATACACTTTTTTTTTTTTAAGAAAAAAGTGTTTTTGAGTCAAAGATTTTAAAATAGAAGTACCGAAGTTTTTCAATTTATTTATTCCATAATTCAAATTAACTGATAATCTTTATCAGTAACACACTTTAGTAAATCTGATAATTAAGGTGACATAAAAAAGAAGCCCTAAAATCTGTTTGATATTCATAAATTTATCCCAGTACTATTATCCCTTCACTACGGAAGGAAACCAAACCCAATGAGAGTATTTTGTTTTCACAGTTGTAAAGAAACTCCAACTAAAGACATCCCAATTGAATGCACCTATTTCATTATACATGATACTGCTGGAGTATCAAAAGGGACTTAAATAACATTGAACATGACAGACAATCAAGAAAAAGAAAATATTTACCATAGTTCTTATGGTCACGAAGGTTTTATTTCTCCTGTTAGTTTATTAAATGATTTGATGAAAATACTTGTTGGCCTTGGTATATTCAATCGTGTTCTTTTTAAAGACTTAGGCTCTGATTGTTATTTCAAAAATAGTATTTCTCAATAAGCAGACGAATATTTGTTGGTTTAAATTTTATTTTTTTTTATTTTGAGAAATATTGCCATCGGTCAATCATACTTACTATAAAAGCCATGTTGTGTGTGTGTGTGTGTGTGTGTGTGTCTGTTCGTTTATATATTGGATCGGATTTCCTACATTTTTCAACCGATTTCAACAAAACTTCACAGGACTGCGTAAAATTACCTTGCGGTGGTTCTGACAGCGCCAAAAATCGGAAAAACACAATTGTTTTTGTACGAAATCAATTTGAAAACACGATTAAGAGGCATTAATGAAAGGGGGACAACATATCGAGTTATACTTATTATAAAACCCAGGTTGGTTCTGTGTGTGTGTGTGTGTGTGTGTGTGTGTGTGTGTGTGTGTGTGTGTGTGTATGTTCGCTTATATATGGGATCGGATTTCCTACATTTTTCAACCGATTTCAACAAAACTTCACTTTTTTTTTGCAGGTAGTGTTTCTTATTGTCTTGCACACTTTTTTCTTTATTTTTACATTCAGAATGCTTTAAAAATTCCATTTACAAGACAATTGTTTATAATAAAATTCTATTCAATCGGTAGACTCATAACGATTGAAAACAATGTTTTTGTTTGAGTTTGGGTTTGACCAATTCGTAAAAAAAAAAAAAAAAAACTAATTAAGACATGCGTGTCCGTCAACCTTAAACAATAATCTTTGTCAATTTTATTTTTCAGTCTTTATGATGGTCGATACTTGATCTATCTCACTGTTACATCCCCGGGCAACGCCGGGCTCTACTGATAGTATCATATATACAGAAAACAAATGAAGAATGCTTTTTTTTTCCAAAATGAGGCATTTCTGTACAGCAAAAAAACAAAAAAAAAAAACAAAAAAACAAACGGTAGCTAACCAAGAAAAAGTAAGGTCATTTTCAGATTCAGCTTCCTCGAATTAGCTAAGAAAGATGTTTGGTGTCTCGACACCAATCAATTTTTTTTTTGTTGTTGTTGTCCAGTGTTATTGTATGGAATCTTCATACATACCTGCGTTATTGGCTAATTTGGGATCTTCTATACATTTCGGGGTATGGTCACCGACATCGCAGCTTTGATCCATTGCTACATCTTCATCCCCGTGTATATCCATTCGATGCGACATCTCGCCGACATCTGGAGTTTCCTCGGCCTGGGACAGGGATCCTATCGCCACACTGTTCATAGTACTGCTGCCCCCGACCGCCGCTTGCCCATCACCGGTCGATCCGGTATGTGTTAGTTGCGTGTGCTGCAACAGGTGCTGCTGCAAAGAAAGGGCATGACTTTTGTCGGTGCTGTTGTCACGACACGAGTTGTTGTCACACTCGACCGTTGCCGAATCACCTTGCTGTCGTTCTTTCTGTTTTAAAGCCTTTTGCTTCTTGCGAAATTTAGCTCGTCTGTTTTTAAACCAGACCTAAGGTAAAAAAAAAAAAAAGAGAAAAAAGGGGAATTGAGAGAAAAAAATAGGAATAAAAGATATTCAAGGATCATCCTACAGAGATTTATTTTTACGAATTGCTCATGAATGCTAGGCCCAAGAGACACTCAAGGTAGAGGGTTGCTGAATTAATCTTTTGTAAGAACACAACAGGGGGAGATAAAAAGTTTAGATTATGAGGATATGTAGTATAGATAAATCTAGATTTGAAAAGGTTAAGGTTGTAGTGATCAAGGAAGAACCCTCTCCAGAGTCTGTTCCACAAAGTTATTCGAGTGGAACTTCCTTGTGAGCCACAAGGGATAGGGGGAGTGGAGATCCATGATCGCCTACGTCCTGAAAGGACACAGCACACAAAAAAGTTTTAGATCAAATGACGATTGCTGGATTTGATCCTGTTACTATTTATAAGAAATGTGAACTCACATGACTTATAAATTTACATATAACAACAACAATAATAATGATAATAATATTAATAATAATCATCCAATTCAAACTGACAGGGAAATAAAAATCAACAGACCTGATATTATCATGAAAGACAAGAAATTCAGGAAGTGTATGCTTATTGACATAGCAGTACCATCTGTGAGAAACTCCTCCATAAAAATTATCGGGAAATTGTCCAAATACAAGGACCTGGAGATCGAGATTAACAGGATGTGGGGAATGAAGACTAAGACTGTCGTACCAATAGTAATCGGAGCTGTGGGCATCGCAAGAAAATGAATGGACAAGTTTACTAACAGTGTCCCAGGTAACATCAACATACAGGTTACGCAGAAGATCTCCCTACTAGGAACATCCCATATACTAAGTGCTATCATTTAAATGACAATTTTCCTATAGGCCCTAAGGACCATAGTTTGGACCTGGTTCTCCGGGATACAAAGCAAGAATCATAACATACGCAAATCATAATAATTGTTGCAGTTTTTGGGGTACTATGTAACTAGTGAGTTAGCCCAAATGACTTGACTCACTTTATAGTACACCAATAGAAGGTTAACCAATCAGAAGACGTAGAATATTCAATCCGTCGTGTATAAAGGCGGCCATTTTGTTTACCCTACCCGAATGTCCAGTTCCAGCTTGTCAGGCGAAGAGAAACAGAAGGACGGACTACGCTCTGCTACTTTTACCGAGATATCCGCTGCTAACCTGAAATACGCTTCCCTACTGTCTTGGAAATATTCACTGCTAACCTCTGGATTCTATACTCAAAGACGACCGTCATCATGAAGAACAATAATATCTCCAAGGATGTTTCTGCTTCGCTAGGCGTCTTGGGGATACCTTAAGAGTGCGCAGATAGCAGTGATAATTGGAACAACTCATGTTCTAAGGAAAGTGTCATGTTTCTAATCAGCGGGTAGGAGCTGAGATATGAGCCTCCTCATCTTCTTTTTATTTTATGTGCCGTGTCCCTTCAGGACGTAAGCAATCATGGCTCTCCACTTCCTCCTATCCTTTGTAGTTCTCAATGTGTTTCGTCCTTTTGCTACTTCACCCAAACCCTGTTCAGTCATCCAATTGCTTAAGCCCGCTAGGTATGTCACACATTGCTTTCTCTTGTCTCTCTTTCCCTCTATCCGCCCTGTAAGTGTCAGATTCTCCAAGCCCTCCTTGCTCATTACTTGCCCCAGATATTGTAGCTGCCTCTTCCTATGTTAAGTATAAGCTTGCTCCTTGTTTGCATCCTCTCCAAAACCACGGTCTATGGTATCCTTATCATCTATACTGTAGATCTATACCTCCGTTGCCTCAAGTCTCTTCTTCATCTTTGAGGAGACCGTCCAACATTCGCTGCCGTAAAGGAGGACAGATGTCATGTAGCAGTTCAGTACTTTTTTACCAACAAAGCACTGATCCAAAACATCAAACAGTCGATGAGACTCTAATAATAACAACTGTGTCAATTGGCGCCTACATGCAGTATTTAGGATGAGAGACACAAAGAAATAAACTGACCTGTATTCTCGCTTCAGGCAAACTTGTCATCATGGCCAATCTTTCGCGCATTACAACATCCGGGTAATGCGTCTTGGCAAATGTCTTCTCTAGGGCAGCTAACTGTTGATTGGTGAAGGCTGTGCGACTTCGTCTTTGTTTCCGATGAGAACCGTATCTGGCTTCCAGGATGATATCTGAAAAATAAATATTGACAATACATTTTGTGATAAAACAAAAGCTAATGCTAAAACACCATTTTATTTTTTTGGGAATACCATTTTCCTTCCTAAAGTAGGCGGCCATGAATCTCTACAGATTCTTTTAATTATTTTTTCCTCAATAGGAGTAGATAGGTTTGCCTATCACCCGGTTCACAGTCCTCCTCGGTATTTTGAACAGAAGTAGATGTTTATCTCTTGTTCCCTGTTTAGGATTTTGTTTCCGGTTTCTTCTAAAGTCTGCTTCAATTCTATACTTTTAACGTTTTAATTACAATTTATGAGTTTCCAGTTCCTTCTAAAATCTTTTCTAGTCCTGGGTATGACGATAAACTACACCCGGCAGCAAGGTCGTGGATCGGGAGGTTTTGAGGGGAGTGAAACCACCTATTAATTTCTGTTGTTCCCAGGTCGACCCTGACACGGGGTGGCAGCACCTGTTAGGGTCCCAGTTATGGGCAAATAGTGACCCCCCGGCAAAAAAGCAAAACATTATGAACGAGCGAGAACAATATATATATATATATATATATATATATATATATATATATATATATATATATATATTAATTTAAAGAAAAAATAGACCGCTTTAAGGTTTCATTGTTATAGGCTCGACGTTGCTTTACATCTGAAAACCAGCGCTTCAACGTGGTCTGTTCGTAAACCCTGTTATTAATGTAAATGATGCAAAAATGTTTACAAAATTTGGTATACGTAAGCAGTCACCTGTCTAGATACTGACCAGGCTCGACGTTGCTTAACTTCGGTGATCGTACGAGAAGTGGTGTTTCAACGTGAGATGACCCTAAGCCTATTGTTTCCTATAATTTATGCATAATTTATTTCACCAGAGACTTTCTTTTTCTCTGGATCATCAGACCTTATGGAATGGACAAAATGACAATTATTCTTAAAATGGTCTTTTTTCTTTAATTTAAATTTTCGCTCTGTTTTGAGTTCTCCTATATTGATATATTGATATATATATATTTAAAAATGCTATGTTTATATATATATAAATGTTGTTTCTTTAAACTGTTTATTTATAAGCATAGCATTTTTTTAAATATTTGTATCTTTATAAAAAAAATAAGTATAAAAATAAAAAAAAAAAACGTATAAACTAAAAAATATATATATATATATATATATGTATATACATATATGTTTGTGTGTGTGTGTGTGTTTGTGTGTTTGTGGTTGTATATGTGTGTGTGTGTGTGTGTGTAATAACCCGTTGCTATATAATCCAGGTGAATCCTATTAAAACAATATAAAATGTTAAATATTAAATATTAAAACTGATTCACACATAGAGCTCAATGTTTTAGTTAAACAGAGCAACATCTATCATATAATAGGGATTAATATTACATATAGGTGATGACCATTATCACCTTGTAAATTGAGATAATTTCCAAGGATTTTCAAACCAGTCAATGATGATAAATTATTGAAATAAAAAATTATTATTTCAATAGAGTTTGTAATTTTTTCTATGGCTAATACAGAAACGAGGCAAGGTGAGTAGTCGTTTCCAACGTTGACCAAACTTGGCATATACATTGTACAATGTAAGAGATAGGATTTTAGCCTCGCTTTGAAGAACATTGCCATGACGTAATGGGGTTAATCTCGCAGACCACTACTATTATGCAATCTAGCTGATCCGTACTAGATGCGATTTATGCCCAAGTCAGAAAGTATCCTCCCAGAAGGAGGCCCTTTTAGCAGTGAGGCGGTGGCATTTACCGTTCAGCAGAGTATGTTAGTGGCGTATTCCGAGCGCTGCAGATCCTGTTTAGTCTGGCACTATATCAAATGGTTAAATGGTCTGTGGGAGAGGCAACATTTTATCAGAACTTTAAAGAACGGACATTTTAAAAGTATATATGAATATATACAAAAATATATAAAACGATGGACTAAGAGCTGTAAGCTTGAATGTGCGGGTGGTGCAATGAACAATGGCTCGGATTTGGAAATCAGAGAACCGAGTTCTAATTCCAGACGAGGTTGTTATATTTAATCACACTCAAATACCCTTGGTAAAGATATTAATCCACCCCTTCTCCCCCAGCTATGAGTTAATTAGTAAGAGTTTTATCAGTATATAATTAAAATACTTCAACAACCGCAAATCATTTGCATGGGATGCGTGTAACAAACTTCACAAGATTTGGCGTTCGAACATTCCATCCTCCTTAAAAGTCAAAACTTTTCGAACATTGATTGAACCAGTCCTACTGTATGGATAAGAAACTTGGACAGTGTCTGTTCGTCTTGAAAGAAGACTAGATGGAACATAAGCAAATCTACTTAGAAAAATCCAAAATGGAGATCCTATGCAATGCTTAACACAATTTACGGAGAAATGAAACCCGATCACTCTTAGGCTCAAACAAATATGATTACAGTTTGCCGGCCACTGCCACCGAGCAGACAGGGAAATAGCCCCATTCTCGCTCCTATGCAATACTTCTGGAAGTATCCTCTTATGAAAATTGACTTTCTAAGACACCAAAACACGGATCTCAGGGTTGGACATTGGGGATGTAGAGACAGCAATACAGGACTGAACAGTGTGGAAAGGGACTGAGTTCAAACCAATTATAGGGAGATCGAAGGATAACGATAATATCTCATTAATATCTCAAAAGAATTCTTACAAACTAAAAATATTTTTGACTTTGAATAATCTGCAAAGGGTTGATAAACCGTAAAAAATCAATATATACGATAAATAACAGCTGACCCTAGACTTGAGAAGATTAAAATTATAGTGGTCGGGTATATACTACCAATTACCAAATACTACAAAGTAGTTGCTCTTGGGAAGAAGCAGGTTCGAATGGAACTTCCTTCTTACAAATGGAATACAGAAAGAATCAGGATGGTATTTCTGGTAGAACTAAGTAATGAATCGGATGTGTGTAACAAACTTTACAAGATTTGGCGTTCGAACCTTCCATCCTCCTTAAAAGTCAAAACTTTTCGAACATTGATTGAACCAGTCCTACTGTATGGATAAGAAACTTGGACAGTGTCTGTTCGTCTTGAAAGACGACTGGATGAAACATATACAAATCTACTTAGAAAAATCCAGAATGGAGATCCTATGCAATGCTTAACACAATTTACGGAGAGATGAGACCCGATCTCTCTTAGGATCAAACAAATATGATTACAGTTTGCCAGCCACTGCCACCGAACGGACAGGGAAATCGCTTCATCCTTGCTCCTAAGGCACGGATCTCAGGGTTGGACATTGGGAATGTGGGGACAACAATACAGGACTGAACAGTGTGGAAAGAGACTGAGTTCAGACCAATCATTTCTTTCTGCGGTAGATCAGTTGCCATCAAAGGCTATAGAACCCGGCCTGTCCTGCTATTTACCCCTAGCTGGGGGAGCGGGGAAAAAAAAGCACGTAAGTGAATGTAAAGGATTCGACTGGAATTAAAAATTACGGAGCATGTTACTCAACTGCTTTCTCGAGAGCCTGTACTTTATAATGTTCCATAAGTTGTCTATGGGGTTGAGGTCAGGAGATTGGGGCTCCCATGTAATAACACTCACTTGCTTCTCATCAAATTATTCCTACAGGAATTTTGATTTGTGACAGGGAGCATTATCCTGCATAAAAATGAGCTTGGTGGAGTCGAATCCCTTTCAGCAGAAGGGAACAGACTAGACTCTAAAATTCTCTTGTACTGCTCGCTCCTGAGGGTCTTTTCAATAGGTTTCAAGAAACTATTTCAATGAAAAGAAAAGCATCCCCAGAACATTATACTGAACGCATGCTTGACAGTACTTACTGCTAAATTCAAAGAGCTTTCAAAGCTTCTTCTTCAGATTTTAGATCGCTTATCCTTTGAATTTAGCTCAACTTTCATTTCATCGGAGAAGAGAACATTTAGTAAAAAAAATCAGGTGAGTCACTTTTATCGAACAGCGCTGTATTTCAGGTGTTTCAGAAAAATTGTTATAATTTAATAATTTAATTATCTCAAATCTTAAGAACATGTATAGAAACAACACAAAATTCTATATTTATTTTTTATTTCTTTTCAGATATACAAATGCCATTCACTGGGAAAAAAAGCGTTTATAGTCATAGTATACTTGAATACTAAGAAAACTGTGCAATGTGCATTTGTGAGAGAATTCGCTAAAAATACACCAACTGCAATGCAGATTTGGACATAGAACGAAAAGTTCAAAGAGGAACGATAGTTGTACAGAGCAAAAAGATTTTGACGACCACCAGTATCGGAAGAGATGGTCGAGCGGGTTCGAAAAACCGCGAAGCCGCAGGAAGTCCATAAGAAAAGTAAGTCTGGAGACCCGGATTCCTCTAACGACAGTTTGGCGTTTCGGAAGGTGACGCTTATCACTGACACTGCAGTTCATTCAAGCTTTAAAGACAGAAGACAAGCCATTCACTCTGTGTCGATATGAAAGAGAAACTTGAAGAAGACGTGTTCGAAGAACATCTTGCTTCTAAAGATGAGGCTTTATTTCATACGAGTGGCAAAGTCAACAAGCATAATGTTGGCATTTGGGGGCGAAGAAAATCCCCAATGCTACATTTGAACATATAAGGGACTCACTAAAAGTGAATATCGTAAACTTGTGAAATCGTTCTTGAAATTCACAAACATTTGAATTTTTCAATCAAATTTTGATGAATAAATCTTATTTTGCTCAACAATAAACCGGTTTAGTTTCAGTTAACTAGACTATGTAGTTACTCAGATATTTACATCTCAAATGATATCAAATATTTTTAAACACCCCGTATATTTATATATATGCATTTAAAAATGTCTGTTTTTAAAGCCTTTATATCTAACTAGAAGTCATACCCAGCTGGGCGATCAGAAAAAGCGTTCAATTAGAATGGAGCGAAAACAACATCATGTTTAGATGTAACAAAGTTTATCTTTTTCAATTACATTAAAGTACTTTCATTAAAAAAAAAAACATTTTGAATTAATGCAGTTAATATAACAGAAGTAGTGTGTATTTATTCAATCGAAGTTAGCCGAGGACACGAAGGGGTAAAACAGGCAACTTGAAGACCCACTTCAGACCACAATTATTGGAGTTTTTGAAATTCAATTTTTCAGTGTGCTACCAGGGATGTAAAAGAGGATACATTTATAAAGCAATTGTTAAGTTGGATGAAAATTGGTTGAAAGATCAATGAAAAATAAGAAAGAAACCAGTAAAAATCGACATTTTTTGCTGTTTACGTGGGTTTTCACTATATGGGTGGACTCAATTATCAGGTTAAATGACTGTTAAACAATCAACTTATTGTTGGCTACAATTGAGTGAAGTCTGTATTAGATTGCTTGAAAATTGAGGAAGTTTTTAGTTTAATATTTCTGTTGAAATCGATTTGTGTTGAAATCGATTTTTCATTTTTCGTGTTTTTTCGCTAAACGCAGTGGATAGAAATAAAAAATGAGGTATTGTTGAGCTCGTCATGATGTAAGTAACCTACATATCGAGTTTAAACAAATTCGAAGGAAAAAAGCTGAATTTATCGACTTTATCGATTATTGATTTTTTTATAAATTATTGGTTTTTACGCTAAGAACCTATCTCTTACATTGTACAATGTATGTTTCGAGTTAGGTCAAAATCGGTAGTACGGATCTTGAGTGAAAAGATATCACACAGACAGACAGACAGACAGACAGCCAACCTCTGTTTTATATAGAGAGAGATGAGGAAAAACAGTGATAGAAAGATTTTACCTCGCCAATCATTTAAGTTAAACGGATTGCCTAAAACGGATTGCATTTGAATTCTTAGCGTTTACCTGTATTTGAGCTCCGTCTACTACAGCCAGTAGGGAATACGCCAGGTAGTCTAGTCACAAATGTCTTGTACGTATTGTAACGTGTCTCATCAATCACGTAATGTGGCTTTTAATCGTTTTTAATGCTTTATAATGTTTCCTATAATGTTTCCTATAATATTTAATGTTACCCTATATTGTTTTATATTTTGTTTATAATGTTTCCTATAATGTTTTATAATGTTTCCTATAATGTTTTCGTATAATGTATTCCTATAATATTTTCCTATAATATTTCAATGTTTTTCTATAATGTTTTATAATAATGTTTTCTAATAATGTTTCCTATAATGCTTTATAATGTTTCCTATAATGTTTAATGTTACCCTATATTGTTTTATATTTTTATTATAATGTTTCCTATAATGTTTTATAAGGTTTCCTATAATGTTTTCGTATAATGTATTTCTATAATACTTTACTATAATACTTCAATGTTTTGCTATAATGTTTTATAATAATGTTTTCTAATAAAGTTTCTTATAATGCTTTATAATATTTCCTATAATGTTTAATGTTACCTATATTGTTTTATATTTTTATTATAATGCTTCCTATAATGTTTTATAAGGCTTCCTATAATGTTTTAATGTGTTCCTATAACGTTTCCTATAATTCTCCCATAATATTTAATGTTTTCCTATAATTTTTTCTGTAATGTTTTCTGATAATGTTTTCCTGTAATGTTTTATAATAATGTTTTATAATGAAGTTTAATAATAATGTTTCCTACAATGTTTAAATTTGTTCCTATAATGTTTCCTATAAAGTTTACCTATAATGTTTAATGTTTTTCAATAATGTTTTGCTATAATGTTTTCCTATAATGTTTAATGCTACAGGCAAAAACATCGTGGAAGATGAAGACAAATCTGGAAGTCAAATAAAATATAGATTTACAGAGCATCAAAATATTTTAGTTTCGGTTGTCACGGAATCGAAACATCAGCCTGAAGTCTAGATAGCCTTTGTTCAGATTGATTCATGATTCTGAAACATCCAGTTAGGGATTTTTACTTTTTTTTTTTTTTTCATGGTCTAATCCCTCTCATGGAATGTAAAATTATAAGCATTTATATCGGCAAAATCGTCGTCTTGTCTTCACTCATCTTAAAAAAGGGATAAAAATATCTCTTTTTCTCAAATCTTTTTTTTTTTTTGATCACATCTTTTTTACATGCTTTCTTATTATCCCCCTTTGTATATTTTTGAATATATATATTTCTTTTTTAATTCAGAAATTGAAAATTCTTGAAAAGTCTAATCATCTCAATCTTTGGCCCATCTTAATATTAGCAAATGATAAGAATATTAAGTTAGGCTTTGTAAAGCTTACGTTCGTACTGCATACGGCTAAATAAACGAGTGGGAGGTGGAGTTGTATAAAGACACTTTTACGCTAATCTCCGAAGAGAGGTTGGCGTGCCGTGAAAATCAACATTTAAAATCCTTAGGTTCCAGTAACATTCACAGGGACCGGTTAGAAAGAAACTATATATCATTAGCTTTTTTCTTTTTAGCAATTGACAAGAGCAGCTGAAAATAAGGACGAAATTTTTTTACTTATTAATTCATTTATTTATTGGTTTCTGTGAATGTGAAAAAAAAAAGGCTTCTTTCTTCTTCCATCGTGACACAGTTCAACGGAATTTCACAGAAAAATGAAAACAAAAATAATATTCGATCAGGGTATTTGTGAAAGATGAAGTTCTTAAAGAAAACAGTCTTTTTAATTCTAGCGCTCGATATCTAGATATAGGGAATTAATAGCAATAAATAAAATTAAATGTTCACTTATCTTGTTCCGACTCCGAGTTTTGTGGGAAATACATCCAGACTTGATTGTAAAGTTCTTAAAAATGAGTTTTACAATCAAGTCTCCCGACGAGTGGATGAAATTTCCGCAAAATTCAGAATAGTGACAAGTGAACATGAAATTTTATTTATTATCACACACACACTCACACACACAAACACACACACACACACACACACACACACACACACACACATATATATATATATAGGTAAGATGTGAAAGAATATAGTACATTTCTAACGTTGGCAGCATTTAATTTAAAAGAGGGCTTAATACAAAGGAGAGCAATATTCTTTATTTTAGGATATTACATCGAAAACATCGAAAATCGCTACACAATTGCATTTGCGTTTCGATGCGTATCAATGCATCTCATCAGGCGATT
>CAHIKZ030000671.1:507500-527500 GCA_903632075.3 Acanthosepion pharaonis | reverse complement strand
AAACATCCCAATATTTAACCATCTTGGCAACGTCTGGTAGAAGGCCTCAGGAGTGAGAGACCTAGTGAGGATCGAACTCGCTACTAGTGGCTGACGAGAGTAGTTTTCTAAGCACATCTTTAAATTAAATATTGAGAAATAGTCCAGTTAAATATTGAGAAATAGTCTAGTCTGGTTTAAAGAGACGATAGAGACAGAACCATTGAGGATCGAACTCACTGCTGATGGTTTTCCTTTCTCGCTTGCAGGCGCCCTTAATTATAATCGTCGTTGATGTTGTAGTCTTTGCATTTTATCTTTTGATTTGCTGTTTTATGAGTCACATCTTCGGAAAGAGCATCACAATGTCAGCATGGCTAAGTCCGGATTTTTCTCTGTCGATTCGTTTCCCTTTTCACCTTTTTTCTCTAATCGCCATTTCTATTTTTATATTCCATTTCGGGGATTCCATTATTTTAATTAGACCACAGTGGTTTCACCTTTTCCTTTTCTTTCTTTCTTTCTTTCTTTCTTTCTTTCTTTCTTTCTTTCTTTCTTTCTTTCTTTCTTTCTTTCTTTCTTTCTTTCTTTCTTTCTTATGGCGTTTCAATCTGCCCACCCTCTCTCTCTCTCTCTCTCTCTGATCCTATGCGCGTGTGTATATTGCTCTCCTTTTTTATCTAATCCTCACGCTACCACCCACTCTCTATCTCACTGTCTCTCGCTTTTCCTCCATTTTCCTTCTCTACCTGTACTTTCCTTTCTTTCTTTTTTGTTTGTTTGTTTCTTTCTTTCTTTTTCTCATATGTTTTTCTTTTTTCTACTCGTACTTTACTTTCACTCACTCTCTTATGTATCATTTCACTCTGCCACTTTTCATTCTCTCTCTCGCCCCCGCTCTCTCTCGTTCGCTCTCTCTCTCTCTCTTTTTATATATATATATATATATAAAAAAAGAAAAGGTGGATAGCACTCTCATTCATTCTCTTTCGCTTTTCATTGTCTTTTCTCTCTCTCTCTCTCTCTGTATATATATATATATATATATATATATATATATATATATATATAAAAAAAAAAGAAAACATGTGTAGCACACGGACACACACACACACACACACACACATATATATATATATATATATATATATATATATATATATATATAAATTATGGTTTGGTATATGTGTGTATATATATATATATATATATATATATATAAATTATATATTTATATATATATATATATATATATATATTCCTCTCATTTCTTTGGATCTTTTTATTTCTTTCTCTTCCACCATTTTCTCATTCGCCTCCCTCTTCACGGACCTCACCCCCATTCCAATCTCATAATATTTCTTTCTTTCTTTCTTATCCAATCTATATCCCTTCCTCTTCCCCCTCTCTTTTCTTCCACTGCTTCTTTTTCCCCTTGTCTCCTTTCTTAATTCTTTGTTCCTTTCTTTTACCAACCCCCACTCTCTCATTTTGTCCTACCCGTTTCCTCGTTGATGCTAATAAAGCCTCACCCTCTTCCACAACCCTCGGAGCCCCCACCTCCCCAAGCCGGCTCCTAACGTCAGTTTAGCGTTGCTTGACGAATCTAGCCGAAAGTAGATTTGATCAGCGCTAATCCCCGGCAGCACGTTTTTACTGAGGAGTGACCGCATACGAACGGCTCCGCCTAATACGACGATGTCGTGAAAAGAACACATAGCGTGACTACAGTACCAGCCTACCAACATATCCGACGTCACTTGTCGACCAGATTTCAACGGAAGGTTAATCGGGTGAAGCGGCGTGTTTTTGTGTTTTCAGAACAAGCGATGTATTTACTTGTAGCTTTGACAAGCAAGGGGACCTGGTGCAGTCCGGGACCGTCTACTGGTCTATGTGTCCAGCTATTTGCCCGCCTCCGAATATCACTGACTGACTATGCCCTCTTGCCTTGTCTGTATTTCTACTGATTACAATGTCTGAAGGATTTTTCCAATTGGTCCGACTATTAATACGAAGACTCGTTACGACACGAAGAAAAAAAGATCTCAAGATCCAGCCGATATCTTTCTTTCTTTCTTTTTTTCTTTCTTTTTCTTTCTTTCTTTCTTTCTTTCTTTCTTTCTTTCTTTCTAATGCATATTTATCTTTCTTTTTTCCTTCTTTCTAATACATATTTACGTTTCTTTCTTTCTTTCTTTGCTAGCTAACTTTCGTCTTTCTTTCTAATGCATATTTAACTTTCTTTTTTCTTTCTTTGTAAAAAATATTTACGATGCTTGCTTTCTTCTTTCTTTCTTTCTTTCTTTCTTTCTTTCAATACAGCTAGCTATCTTTGTTTGTTTGTTTGTTTCTTTCTTTCTTTCATAGTTTCTTTCTTTCTAATTCATATTTATCTTTCTTTCTTTTTTTCTTTCTTTCTAATACATATTTACGTTTCTTTCTTTCTTTCTTTCTTTCAATACAGCTTGCTAGCTATCTTTCTTTCTAATGCATAAACATCTTTCTTTTTTCTTTCTTTGTAAAACATATTTACGTTGCTTTGTTTTTTCTTCCTTTCTTTCTTCCTTTCAATACAGCTAGCTACCTTTGTTTGTTTGTTTCTTCCTTTCTTTCTTTCTTTCTTTCTTTCTTTGTAATGCATATTTATCTTTTTCTTTTTTCTTTCTTTATAATACATATTTACGTTTCTTTCTTTGTTTTTTCTTTCATCTAGCTAGCTCTCTTTCTTTCTTTCTTTCTTTCTTTCTTACATGTCTTTAGCTTTCTTTCTATCGATACGTCCATATTTCTTTCTTTTTATCTTCTATTTCTTATTCTTATACTTCTTCTTATTTTTTCTTTCTTTCATCCATCTAGATTTTTTATTTGTTTTTATTTATTTATCTATCGATCTAGTTGGCTAGATCGATAGTTTTTTCTGATATTTTTCTTTCATTTATCTTTTTTCTTTCTTTTGTAATTCTTACTTCCATGTATCTAGCTTTCTTTCTTTATATCCATCTATTCACGTTTCTTTCTTTTATCTAATTATCTATCTATTGAGGTAACTAACAGTTTTTTCAACATGAAAAATATTACATTTCTTCCGCATCTATGACCCTGTTTGGTAGCAGATATAATAGGCGAACATAGATGACACTCAATATTTAGAAAACTGATGTCCACGAGAAATACATCTTCTCTAGCTGGAAGGTTGACGCAGCACTATCTTCCTATTAAGTTATTATGTTTGTGCTACAGCGAATTCTGAAATATGTATTTATCTATCTCATTCTATTCAACTCTCTCTCTCTGTCTCTGTCTCTGTCTCTCTCTCTATATATATATATATATTTCTATATCTATCTATCTATCTATCTATCTATGACAGTTCTTTTCATATCTGTATATATATATATATATATATCTTTCTCTCTCTCTACATATATATTATGTCAGTCTATCTATCTATCTATCTATCTATCTATCTATCTATCTATCTCAGTTCTTTTCATATCTCTATCTATCTATCTATCTATCTATCTATCTATCTATCTCTCTCTCTCTATATATATATATTTCTCTATATATCTGTCAGTCTATCTATCACAGTTCTTTTCATGTCTCAGTTCTTTTCATATCTATCTATCTATCTATCTATCTATCTATCTATCTATATAATAGATTAACTGATTTAAAATATGGAAATAGCGAAAAAACCATATTTTAAATCAATTAATTTATAATATTTATGCTCTGTAAATTTACATTGAGCATTATTTTGTAAAAATAAAAAATATCAATAAGAACACCGGATTATATATCTTACTGTTCTTCCTTTATATATATATATATATATATATATATATATATATATATATATATCTTTCTCTCTCTTTCTCTCTCTATATATGTCAGTCTATCTATTAACTTTTTGTTTCACTGCAGGCAGACGGATACAGGGAGATAACTGAATCTGTTGAAGAGGATGACTGTAATTGCCTCTGCGTAGTGATTTTCTAAGCCCCGCGTAGATGTGGCACAAGTCCGAAAGTATAGAGCACCCAGTGAGGATCGAACTCACTACTCAGTCGTAATTGATCAAGCAATTCAAGCTTTCTAACCATTACAGCACGTCGAGGTGCTCTAATTGCCTTTACGTAGACGGAGTGAAACGTGCTGTAAATACCTATAACCTTGACTACACCGCATAACACCAAAAATAGGATCTATCTACTTTAAAAGAGACCCCATGGTAGCATATTTATATTTTTGCTACTACTACTACTAGTTCTACTTTTAGCATCTCCAAGTACTCGCCCCAAAATTTCATTCATATATATATATATATATATATATATATATATATATATATATATATATATAATTAATCATATATTATACAAAATACAATACAACCAATTTAATTATTAGCAATAATTCTTCCTCATCAATTGATGCATTATGTAAAACCAATATTGTATATAAATTCAAATGTCCCTTGGGAGAATATATCTTCGACAGAAAAAAAAAACAAAACAAATATATATATTGGATATACGACAACTACATTATCAAGACGTCTTACTCTACACATGTCTGACCATTCGTCCATTGCGAGACATTTACACCATCATTCCTGCCCACATTCACAGTATAGAAAAATTCTGTTTGATAACACAACTATCCCACACCAAGAAAATAACAAATTAAAACTACAGATCCTCGAAACAGTCTTCATTAAAAAATTGAAGCCGACATTGAATAGAATCAGCTACAAATATTGTAATAATGTTCTAAAATGCCTATAAAAAGAACAGTTTTCATGCTTTAATGCATGTTTGACTATGACATTACAACATAAAGGAAAAAATTCCATAGTGGATAACTATTCACGTTCTAATGAACGTTAAAGCATAACTGTCAGCCATAGAATTTAAACACAAAAGGAAAAAAAAAAAAAACAGTAAGGGATAGCTGCACATAGTTTTTGCCTTACAAGTGGCACTCCTGATGATGATCTCAGAAAGAGATGGAAAGTACTTTGGAAATAAAAGTGATTTTCACTGTTACAGTGCAGTTCTTGCCTTATTTAATTGTAATATACGGAAAAATATTCGTGAATATGAAAAGATTAGGATAAAAATAAGCAAAGATAATGTTTATAATTTATTCAGTAAGATAATATATATATATATATATATATATATATATATATATATATATATATCCGAAGCAAGTTTAATTAAAAAAGAACAGACAGGATGTGCTTGTTTTAATTTTTTAATTATATTTTTTAATTTTCGTATAAAGTGTTGAGTATTGTGCTCGAAGTTGTGAATAAATTGCCCGGAGTTCATATTCAAAGAAAGGAATTCTAACTACCAGGAATTCTAGGTACCAGTATAATCAGTACGATAAACATTTATTAAATATTAATTATTAACTATATGAGAGAAATGAAGCACGGAGAGAAAGGTTTTATATCCGGAATTTTCGGACACGACTGTTTCCTTTATCAACGTACCATATACAAAAACATATGTTGGTGAGTAATTCGCATTTCTCTGCTTATTTCTCTGTCCGTTGATAAAGAACGCAGGCGTTTCCGAAAATTCCGAACTTAAAACCTTTCTTTCTGGCCTTCATTTCTGTCACATGGTTAATAATTAATATTTAATAAATGTCTGTCGTACTGATTATACTAGTAACCTTTCGTTTATCCTTGTTTTATTAACTAACCTATTTTGCATATTACAAGAAGCACACGTGGACCCTTTTTTCTAATTATATATATATATATATATATATATATTATAATTATTTAAGAAAAATATGATTCCTTCGCTACATGGGAGTTCTCATGTTTCAAAAACGAGAGCCGAGAACCTCAATATATCTATTAAAATTAAATTGAGTTAAAGTATCAAGCCCAGTTTCATGCTCAAGGAATAATCAAACTTGAAATTTACGCATCTTTATAAGCATGTTCATTCGCAAAATTAATTACCATGAAAACGGCTGGGGCGACCATTTTGGTAAGGGGTCTAAGAGATAATTTTTATCCACATATCAGTCACCTTCAGAAAGAGGTCAAGCCGAGCTAGGGTTGGGGTATCCATCTACTTCGTTTTTTAAAAATAAAAACAAAAATACTAAAGAACTCCGGATTATTTACCTAACGTGTTCTTTCCTATTTTTCTACATATCTGCATATATATATATATATATATATATATATATATATATATATATTATACAATTTGTATCAACAATTTGTATCTTTGCAACTAATATGTTGATACAAATTGTTAACCCTTACGCCCTTTATTTAAATTATTACTTCAGCCGTTTCCATATTAATTAACTTTATGAATGAATATACTTATAACGATGAATAAATTTCAAGATTACTTATTGCAAAAATTTACGCTTGATGATGAAACAGAGCTTGATACTTTAATTCAATTTAATTTTAATAATTATATTGAAGTTTTTGGCTTTTGTTTTTGAAAAATGAGAACTCTTATGTTGCAAAGGAATCATATTTTTAAAAAATAATTATAATTTAGGCTCAACTTATGTATTGAGCACTGTTTTTTAAAAATAAAAACAAAAATACTAAAGAACGTCGGATTATTTAGCTAACGTGTTCTTTCAAGATTTTTTTATATATTTATATATATATATATATATATATATATATATATATATATATATATATATATATATATATATATACATGTAGATGATCTATCTCAGGTTCTTCATCTCAATCTGGATAGTTACCAACCAAAAATTCAACAAGTTTGACTTAACTGCTTGATCGATTTAAAATGATCGATATATATTTAGGCGCATAAGAATAGCGATTTACTAAGCGTAGATTAGGTGTAACACAAGACATAAGCATGGGTCATCCAGCGAGGATCGGCCTCACTATTGAGTCGCAATTGATCCAGCGAGACAAGTTTGCTCACCATTACACCACGTAATGACACGTAAGAATAAGTAAAATATGATGTAAGATCTTATTTTATGGTGCGTCCATTGATAAACCTCTCCTGGCATCATGTGAGAGAATCTCCTTGCTCTCCATCTCTCCGTTATAAATGCTGCTAAACTTGATGAAGAGGCTAAACGAAACATTCATTCTCTATGAATCTTTTGTAGACAAACATTACACACACACACACACACACACATATATATATATGTATTTATAGGAGGCACGGTGGAGTAATGGGTAGCGACTTGGATTGAGGAATCGCAGAACCGAGTTCGAATTCCAGTCGAATCCATTACATTCACTTACGTTCTAATACCCTTGGGGAAGGTATGAATCCTCTCCCTCCAGCTATGGGCAAAATAGCAGGACAGACTGGAATGTCAACTGGTCTAGGAGAAGGGCAACTCTGAATTCAAAACCTGCGGAGGGTCGTTTAAGAACCTTGTGGCATTCGGTCCACCAGGTCTCTGTATTCGTCCCTTCAAAAAGTGTGGATGGTCCTGCACGAAGCCTTCACCACTATAATCAAATCTCATGTGCCGGTGTCGGGCTTTCGGTTTTCTGGAAACTGATCGGCTTGACCCTCATACGTCGAATCTCGACGGCAGAGTCATTTATGTATTTATGTGTGTGTGTGTATGAGGGTGGATTATAGTTCTTCCAACGAGATAAAAGATTCCCTATAATGTGAATTTTTTAAATATATATTATACTTTATTTTCCATATTCTTTTGCTACACGTGTTTCGAGTCTTGTGACCTTCAGTAGGCGAAGAATGGTTATTTCCACATATTATTTAAAGGGATTGATTTTTTTCTCTTATGTTTTCTTATATTTAACCATTGTCTTTTGTGATTGGTAGTAATCCAAATCTTCGTGGACTGTTGGAAAAAAGAAGATTTTTCTACCAGTTGAAGAACTTTTTTAAAAAAAGCATTAAAAACTAGCGTTACCGTCTTAATCTATCAGTCTCTAAGATTTAAACATACCAAAACCCCTCGCTTCCACTTTCATTATGACTTTGTAGTTGGCTATCATATTCTGATAATTATCTATCTATCTATCTATCTATCTATCTATCTATCTCAACCTCTTCATGGACTGTTGATTTTGCTAACAATCAGATATTTTGTTTTCTTACAATTGATGTTTCCTCCTTTCTTCATGCTTTCTTTTACTACCATCTCTAGAAAGGTTCTGCAGGTTCCTTTCTGTGTCTGCTATCAATATATATCATCTGCATATCTTGCTAAGATTGTGTCCTCCAATAATAAATCCAGGTAGGGCTACTAGTAAAAAAAAAACTGTTGTAGAGTAGCTGAACACCTCCACAAAATAGGATTGTCTAAAACTATTTAAACAGCACTCTATCTTACTGAGTGAGAGGAGTTAACGATTAGTGGTTACTCTGATTGTAGACTCTGACATCAGACGGAGAGGATCTCAGACGAGGCTCTGCCGAAGGGCACAGTCTCGTCTGGGGAGGTAGACAGCTGCCCGATCCCGTGTATACAAGGTCCACGAGGAATTTTTCTCCGATCGTACGTGCTCAGTGAGCTCCACGTTAAAAACCGGCCTTGTTCCACATCCCTCCCTATGGGGAGGTCTTAGGTACCAAGGGTTAACGATTACATTAATCTGTTCTCAACCATGTACCATATTATTCTCCGGAATAATCTACTTCTAACTTTCTGTATGGGTGTCAACCTTTCCTATTTTCCTATATAGAAAATAAGAAGTTTATTTCGGAGAATAATATGGTACACGATTGAGAACACAGACTAATGTAATAAACAGTTAATCGTTAACTTCTCTCACTCAATAAGAAAAAGCACTTTTCTAATAGTCTTAGACCAGTCCATCTTGTGGTGGCGTTCAGCTACTTCACAACAATGACATCTTTATTTTAGGTATTTACGAATACGTGATTCGAACTCATGACGCAGTAGCAAACATTACCGCATTGTTGTATACCCAAGTCATTCTTCAAATCTTGACTTTGCCTGAAACAAATTTGCAAATGTGAAACTCCTGTTATCGTCGTACAAATGGATGGGAACACGAGACTAAATCTCGTATACATAAATTTATTGTTTATTTAACTCCGGTCTTTGTTAACTGTTGTGGGTGAGTTAGAGTGTTGTTTTTTAAGGTTTTCTCCGAAGGTGGTTTATACATTCAGGCGGATACGTAAGAGACTTTCTTCTTTCCCCTCTCGGGTGGGTGCTTAAATATCTACCTGTCATCCGGTTATCCCACGTGTGCACGGATGTCGACCACCTATTTCCATGTCGGGCAGACACTGACATCAAGTGAGTCGCTGATCTGCATGATTAGAAGTTATCTTTCAGCTAAACCCACTGATGCACCTGGCTTATCTGCCGCATCCTGAGTAGTACAGAGTTTATTTTGGTATGATCTGAGAAGAGTCACTCAATATATGAGCATCGGAGTCATTGCAGTAGTCATCGTCTTTCACAATGAGGCATTTGTATTATTGAATTTCACTCAATACGAAGTGCAAGAGTCACTCAAATAGAAGGTAATGAATGCATTTAAAACACATCAGATTTTGTAAGATAATACTTAAAGCAGGAGTTCCCAAACTTTTTAGACCGTCGACGCCATCATGGGACCCTTGACCCCAAATTGACCCCGAGGCATGTACTAAAAATATCAATCTAAGGACAGAAATTCATTTGCCTTTTTCTTTCATTATTGCTTTTCGGTAAGATTATTTTTTGTTTTTCGCTTCGTTCTTGTTTTTTAATTCCTTTTGATCTTCCTATACTATTCCTGGGTATGACGATAAACTACATCCAGCAGCAAGGCCTCTGATTGGGAGATTGGAGGTTTGGAAGTGCGAGGAACCACCTCTTAATTGCTGTTTTTCCCAGCTGACCCAGGGTGGTAGCACCTGTTAGGGTTCAAGCTATTGACAAATAGTGAACTCCAAATAAAAATAAAAATACTACGAAAGTATAAAAATACTTTTTTATAGTAAAAATACTAGCAATACCTTTAAAAAAATTACCAACAATACATTTTTATAGCATCATAGGACACATGGCACAGTGGATAAAGGCGTTGGTTAGATCCAGTGACAGAACCCAAAGTCTCTTATGGCAGTAGAGAACTTTTAGAGGGAAATTAACAGGAGATAACTGACATCCATTAAACATGGAACTAGAACAGTCTACCCCAGTTAGCGAAATAAAGTGTTCAGTTCGACATGCCAACTACCTGAAGAAGGCCAGAGCGTACAACGGCCGATACGTTGTAATAAATATGGCGACAAAGATGAGGACAATAGTCCGAATAATGTGAATAGTGTACATAATACCTCATCTCAGAAATATAGATACTGAAGGGCCGAAACGTTGTAATTATTTATTACAACGTTTCGACTTTCTCTATATTTCTGAGATGAGGTATAATGCTCTAATAACGACTAAAGATGAGGACAATAGTCCAAATAATGTAAATAAAGCAACATAATACATTTTATAATACAATTGACATGGGTGACATTGTCAATAAAACAAAAAGAATTTCCTATGCTTAATCTCATTTCTTGTAACGTGAAACTCGTTTTCTCTTCTCGTTTGATTTTATAAGATTATTTGGTAAAAAATATAGTTTTATATAAAAAAAAATACTGACAACACACATTAATCAACATGAAAGAACTCTTTCATGGCATTAATCCATATAATATTCTACAATTTCTTAAAGAAATCAAACTGCATTCCAAGTTATAACTTCAACAAATCTACAACATAAAACACACATATCACCGCCTTTAGTAATCATGTCCACACAAACATGTACACGAAGAAAAGCTGTGTAAGATCTACCATGTATTCTATTGTGTAAGCAGAATAACATATATCATTAATTTATTACTTCAAAGCTCTCAAGAAAATTAAATGTCGGCTTTATATAATTGACCCATAAGGAGTTGATATGCCGTTAAACAAATTAAATCAACTTCCTGTACTAGAGACGTTTGTTCGAATAAAACAATTTTGTGGGACTACACAATACACACAGACAGAACAATCAAAGCTAACCGCCCAGACATTGTTATTAGAGATTGCAAACAAAAATATTACCTCTTTATTAATTTGGCAGTCCCTTCAGACTTCAATGTATTTTTGAAGATTTTCAAAAAGCTATCAAAATACAAGGACCTTGAAATCAAAATCTCAAAAAATGTGGCACATGTGAACATCAACAGTCCCTGTTGTGGATTGAGCCCTTGGATTGGTTGGAAAAGATTCCAGTAGCCTCATTGAAGGTATTCTTGGTAGCTCATGTCTTAAAGAAATTCAAAACATTCTTCTCACGACTACAGTCCACACCTTAGGAAGGGCTTTATCAATGTAAAATCTGTGATCTTACCCCCACCCCCATAGCTTAACGGAAAATGTCATAATGCCATTTCTGACCTTAGGTCCCTGGGTGTAACTCGCAAAGAAATTAGTACACACCAGAAATCAAAGGAAATAATAATAATAATAATAATAATAATGATAATAATAATAATAATAATAATAAACTTAATAAATAATATAGGTAATAATAAATACATTAAAATAAATTAATACATCTTTTTTTTGAATTGGTTGACGTTATTAATGCGAAGGAGTTGCGTGATGAGCCGTAGCAAGGCACTGATATTTAACTGGAAATTAACTAGTTTTTATCATAGGTAACCACAATTTATTTACCAACCCCATTTAATGAATTCGATCTTCACTAGGCGCCTCTTGGCTTTGTGCTAGATATGAACTAAACTAAGTAAATAACGATATAGGCGTACGCCTATTTACGCGCTCAATGGTAAATACAAATCGATCTAAAATCACTCTCGTAAATTTACATTCTCATAGATTCTCGTGTTTATTTTTACGCTTGTAAAGAATTAAGATACTGTTTCAAAATCAATTTAAATACAGTCTTTTATTTACACTTCCTACACGAAATGTTCGCCCCTACACACAGAGACGCAAAATGTTGGCTCAGTAATGAACGCGAGGGAGAAAGCCGCCGACACACGACCAAACAAGACGATTAGCAAAGATGGCAAAGGGAGAAAGACGATCACAAAGTGCTGAGATCAAAAAACAAGCATTGACTGTCAGGGACGGCAATTCCTTCATTTTGAACCGGCTCTTAGCATTTAGGTACTTGTTTCTGTTTTTGTTTTATTTTTTCTGTTTTTTTTTGTTTTTTTTGTTTTTTTGTTGTTGTTTTGTGTTTTGTTTTAAATTTTACATTTCATGGGCGTGGAAGAAAAATAGCGATTATGTCAGCTTGATCAACGAGAAAAGATATACGAATTCAAGTTGGGAATTTGTTTAAAATGGATAACACTTAATGGCATTTACAACTCAGGTTATTTCCCGCCCGCAACATACACGACTTTTTCAAGATCCGCTCGAGGTTGACAATGAGTGTATCAGCTTTTTTTCTCTGTAGGCAGTATTTCTGGGAGTGTGGTTTGCCCAATTATTCACAATATCTGGGAGTACGGTTTGACCCAATTTTTTCTTTGTCAGCCATCATGAAATACATGGGTCAAGGTAATTTTAGATCTGGCAATATGACAGAGAAAAAGGAGAAGTGGGTTCATGCCTCTCCAAAGGGAATTACGGCAATGCGAACAGGCGCAGCCCCAGCGAAAATTCTTACCCTCGACACGTCTTCAGCAGCTATCACCTCTTCTGTATTTGGAGCTTCAGTTCAAAGAAGGCAGATGAAAAAAAGACTTAAAGCGACAGAGAAATGGTTCTACTGACGAATGCTAAGAATATTATGGACAGAATATATATATATATATATATATATATATATATATATATATATATATATATATTCAAACATGTTTCATTGAATAATATAGACAGATATGAAACATGTTTGACTGATATATTATGTAATGCCATTTGCATTTCAACATAAATACAACGGATAAATTTTAAAAAAATTAAAATATCTATAACAGAACCTGTTCCCGCGTGTTTTTAAAAATCACCATCACAACAGAATGCAGATAAGTCTGTATTTGTAATATACCCCTGAAGATGATCTTGGAAAACGTCGAAAGTACTTGGGTTAGAGAATACGACGGCGCCTTCCTTGATGAATTTCACACACACACACACACACACACACACACACACATATATATATATATATATATATATATATATATATATATAACCGAGCAGCGATAGCCTGTCTGATTTTTTTAATCTCTTCAAACCATCTTCATGCTTAAACGTAATCTTCTGTCGTCGCTCGGTGTTGATCTCAGTGTTCACTTTTATATATAAAGATAATAGT
This sequence comes from Acanthosepion pharaonis, assembly GCA_903632075.3. Classification (NCBI taxonomy): domain Eukaryota; kingdom Metazoa; phylum Mollusca; class Cephalopoda; order Sepiida; family Sepiidae; genus Acanthosepion; species Acanthosepion pharaonis. The sequence continues at coordinate 514,179 of CAHIKZ030000671.1, read as the reverse complement.
TATTGGGTATATATATATATATATATATATATATATATATATATATATATATATATAAACAAGATGAATCTTCACTTTGAAATATCATAAAGAAATACACTGCCCCAATTGACCGGAACAAAAAAAATCTAATTATCTACTACAAAAAGATTTAAAGCAACTAACCTTATCCTCAAAAATAACAACACACCAGCAAAATCAAAATGACAACGAACGAACATTATCTATGAATTTAAATGGACCTTAAGGAACTGTCTTCCTGGTCAAACCGAACCGATATATAATTACATCGGTCACACGACTACATGCCTATCCAGACGTCTTACGTTATACCTACGTTACTCTATTATAACTCATTTAAACACACACAAAAAACTTACCAGACTCCATCCGAAACATAGTAGTAGAAAATGCAAACATAATAACCTCATCCACATGTAAAAAACGATTAAAAATAATGGAAGCCTTAATAATAAAAAAGAAAAAGCCAACACTTAATAATATTAATTACGAACACGACCACAAAATAAAACATCCCTATAACTCTAAAACATACACACAACTCATACACCCAATTAAAAAGCAAAAATAAAATCATCTTTGATAATGGCTAAAAGTATAGCCGAAAGTGTTCGGAATTATAGAACATTTGGACACTTTGTGTTCAGAAAAGAAAACACTTGTTCGAACACAAGAAAAATTAAATAAAAAGCTTAATCGTAGTCCATGTCTATTGTATTTAATGAAACATGTATAAATGAAGGATTGCTGCCTAAATATACAATATATATATATATATATATATATATATATGAAAGTTAAATGTTTGTCACACAGCTGATTGATGTTATCTTCAGCAACCTGATTCCAGAGTTTCATAGACAGACCTGCCGGCCACTCGTCAGTGGGTATCGGCAATACATGTTGTCATTTATGGATTCTTGTGAACTTTGGGAGATGGCATGGAAAACAACTTTCAATTCTGACATCAAACAAGTATCACATTCTCTCATACGTTAAAATGTGACCTTTCAAAATTAAACGCAGTTTGTGCACATATCAATCATCTCATCACAAACAATAAACCACATCCATCGTCCTGGATAAGACGATAAACTACGTCCGCGTCCTCGGTAAGATGATAAACAACGTCCGCGTCCCGGGTAAGACGATAAACTACATCCAACAGCAAAGTTTCTGATCAGGAGGTTTTGAGGAGCGTGGAACCACCTCTTAATTGCTGGCATTCCCAGGTCCACCCTGACCCGGGGTGGTAGCACCTGTTAGGGTCTCAGCCATGGGCAAATAGTTAACCTCCAACCTGGGCTCAAAACAATATGAAAGTTTAAAAATAGGTTTTAATACCAGAAAACCTTTGTAAGAAAATATTACCAGCAATACATTTAAAAAAAATATACTACCAGCAATATAATTTAAAAAAAAAAAGAAAAATATTACCAGCAATACATTTTTGAAAAAAAACAAACTTACCAGCAATGAAAATTTTGTCGACATTAAATAACCCATTGTGGTTGATATGCCGTAAACCAAACCAAACCAAACTAAACCAAACCATTACAAACAAAAATACGACTATTAACATAAGACAAATATTAGTATATAATTCCAAAATAGTACAAAACACTCGTTTCAAAGAAAAACTCAAAATACACAAAATATCTTCATACAAAGAAACAATTCAATTGAATTAAAATAACTTTCGCCAAAGGAGACAGAATCTTAAGATTTCGTTTAAAACATTTAAACACTTATAAAATATTAAATAACATCTGTTTTATAGTGTTGTTAAACTCTATGAAAGCGATGCACGTCTATATCAGTTTGATAGGTAGTGTCCCTAGGATGAATCTAATAAAATCACTTCTCTATGATAACGACAAAATTAACATTTCCTGAGATGGTCGCAAATACTCTAACAAAAACCTGAACTTCAGAGTTTTCCACAAATTCGAACCGCGGATGTGTGACAATTTAATTTTAAATTTGAAAAAATATATATAATAAAAATTCAACAATTTTTTTTTACATTATTCGGACTATTGTCCTCATCTTTGTCGTCATATTTATTACAAATTTTCGGCCGTTGTATGCTCCGGTCTTCTTCAGGTGGTTAGAATGTTGAACTGAACCCTTTATTTCGCTCACTGGGGTAGACTGTTCTAGTTCCACGTGCCTACGTGATAATTTCCCTCTGAAAGTTCTCCACTGCCTTAACCGGGTATTGAACTCACATTCTTTGGGTTCTGTCATGGGATCTAACGAACGCCTTTAGCCACTGTGCCATGTGTCTTCTGTGTATGAATGTCTGCGTATTATAAACCTAATGTCTTCAGTAACATTTTTTACCAGTGCTCATATTGTAATTTTTGCTGTTGTCATTGCATGTTTTTACCAGAGTTTATATTGCAATTTTTGTTGCGACAAACAGGAGGACAATAGTCCGATTAATGTAAATAATGTACATAATACCTCATCTAAGAAATATAGACAGATATAATCTCCAACTATTCAAATGTAATGTCAATCGACATCTCCAATTGCCTTGATCTATCCATTATCCTTCTCCTCATCCTTTCTTCTATCGCACCTATCTGATCTTGCTCCAAATCTTCTGTAATCCCTTGCGTCCTAGTGGCTTCCCGCCTTACTTGGGGTGAAAAAAAAAAAAAAAAAAAAAAAAAGATACTAAACAAGATTTATCTTGTCGATTGAATTTAACAAAACCTATTTTATCTGCGGGATGAAGCAAATGAAACCGTTATGTTATTAGGGACAAAAATTAATAAATTTTGTTAATTTAGCATATAAATAAGAAGTAATAGTATAAAATATGATTTTAACATTTTTAAACCTAAATCAGTTAAATTATTATTGATTTAGAAGCAAAATGATCAGTAACCTTGCTGTAAATAACTGTTTTTCGCTGAATCGGCAGCAGGTCTGTTAGACGCTATGCGTACTACCTGACTTTAGTCTTTCCCCAAAATTATTCTGTATATCGTCTTAAAGTGTTATATCATTTTATTGTCGAAAAAGATTCGGATTTTGCGTACTAGAGTTACCAGATTCCTATGTTAGTTACAATTGTTCATTATAATGGCATAAAATCACTGAGTCCCCCCAAGTACTGTATATGAGCTTTTTCCTGAGAACCGTTAATTTGTTGAAAAGGCCCCCACTACAACTTCTTCAAAGGCCAGACGTTATCCATTCTCCATATCCTCATAATCTTCACTTCCTACTTCGTTATTTTACGTTTATATGTTCACATCTCATTCAGTAACCTGCTACCTGGAGTGGCTCTTGGGTAATGGGAAAATTAATACAAGGTGTTCTAAAATCACCTCGGTATTTAAAAATGTCAGATTTTTCATAATTTTATTTGTTTTTTAATTTTATTTCAGAACTTATATTACATACACAAAACTTATATACACAGAACTTATATTCTATATCCAGAACTTATATATCCATGGAACTTATATACAAAGAACTTATATCCACATAACTTATATACAAAGAACTTATATTATATACACATATATTATGTACGCAGAACTTATATTCTATACCCAGAACTTATATATCCATGGAACTTATATACACATAACTTATATACAAATAACTTATATTCTAGGCAAAGAACTTATATACAAAGAACTTATATACACATAACTTATATTATATAAAAAGAACTTATATTCTATGCACAGAACTTATATATACATGGAAAAATTTACAACTGAACAAAGAAAAAAAATGATGGAATTTTGTTTTGTATTTAACCAATCCATGAAATTTTGTGAAATTACAAAATATGCTGACAACCTTCTCCTTATCTGACACATCCTAGTTATTTTGGGTTCGGTGTATACCTTAAGGGGTGTGTACAGATTACAGACAATTCAGTAACTCAAATATAACATCTGTACAGAAATTTCAGGTCAGTAATCAGAGTTATTAACCAGTTATGGCAGTGAAATCGTGTGTCTGTGTGAATTTAAAAAAATGGAGGATATTTACGTTGTATATTTTTTAATAATTCAATAGAAATATATTTCCCATGTTTAAATTTTCGTTTTGTATCAAACTATTTTTGAATAATAATAAAAATAAAAAATCGTTAAAATTACTAGATTTTTTAAATCCCTAGGTGAATTTTGGGGCATCTGGCTATATGGATATTAAATTAATGGATTTTGTTTTTAATCCGACATTATTTCGAATTCTCAGGTCAGTAGATGTAAAAAAAAAAAATAAAAAAATGTCAAGACATCTACCCAGACATGGCTCTCCATTAAAATAACTTTTAGAGTACCTACTTTTTAAGAAGATTCATCATTTTCTGTGTGCCTAGTTGCGTGTGTGCCATTTTGATTCTGTTTATATAAACCGAACAAAGACAATTAATAAAGTTCTGTGCATAATGTAAATAAGTATTTGACTATTTACAAATCACTCCACGACTTTGGTTTGTTCTTCAGATATTGATTTTTTACACGGATATTTTCTAAATTATCTACATCTCATATTACCTCTTCTTAAGTCTGTCTGACGCATTGATCAAATCCTTTTTAAACACACACACACATAATTGTTTTTGTCGATATGAAAAACTTATTATATATATATATATATATATATATATATATATATATATATATATATATATATATATATATATATATATAAATTATATTTAATTCATACACTTGAGTAGGGATAGCTGTTATTTACTTTTTATTTTTAACAGTGAATTTCATGTCTATCAGCTTATTCTCTTAACTCTTAATAAAGGAAAAACTTGAAAATTTTAAAACTTAAGACTTTCAAACTCTAGTCCGGTAAATATGAACTTCGTTGTCAGAAAAAGAAAAAGAGTTATTTCTACTCAAACAAGTGGACCCACAGGAATTTAAAATAGGTTCGGAATTAAAAAAATCCAATTACTGGCTGGCGTATATACATGCACACACCCACACACATATCTATATATGTATATACACATATATATATATATATATATATACATAATGTATGTATATATATATATATATATATATATATATATATATATATATATATATATATATATATATAAATAAAAAGGTGTATTTCAGCAGCAAGAATTTTGGTAGCATAATATCGGTAAATTCTGTCGGTCAATTTTTTTTATTAACTTTTTCAAATTTCCGAATTTATATTTTAAAATTAGAAAAAATAATATAAAATAATAAAATATGAACCTTGGAAAATTTACCGATTACACAAAACAACTAATTTAGAAATTTGAAAAAGTTAATAAAAAATTTGATAGACAGAACTTGTCGATATATATATATATATATATATAGTGTAATCCGGATATAAGAGAGTTGTCGGGACCGGAGAAGAAGTCTCTTATATTCGGGTTTCCCTTATATACGGGTTTGGTCTATTTTATATACATTAACACAGGCTCTAATTTGGGACCAGAGAAAATCTCTCTAATATCCGGGTTTCTCTTATATCCAGATCTCTTATATCCGGGTTACACTGTATGTATATATATATATATATATATATATATATATATATATATATATGAATGAATAAACAGAATGGACGTAAATATGGTTTGATCTGGGGAGGTGTGCTGGCGATTGCGTCTAGCATGAAGCAGCCTGTCGCCTCTGTGTTGACTTCAATGTTCGCTTTTATATTTACATACATATCTATCACTGATATTGAGCATTTTATTCCATAAATATTTATTTATTTATTCCATAACTATACCACCACTTAAGGCTTTATTTCGTGTGTGTTTCATGCTAAAGGCAATAAGTACATTATATTTAGATACGCTCTATCTCTGATATTGAGAACGTTGACCCATATATATATATATATATATATATATATATATATATATATATATATATATATTCGAAATTATAAGTTAAATATGTTATAAAACCACTGCAAAAGTAGCGATTTTGTTTCAACAATTCTGGTGTGTTATCAAGTGATGGTGTTGAATGTAGAATAAAGGGTTTTGAAAAGAACCTTTTTAAAATCCTTTATTCTACATTCAATACTATCACTTGATAACACACCAGAATTGTTGAAACAAAAAATACTGGTTTTGTAGTGATTTTATAACATATTTGTTATAATTTTCGAATATATAATTATATTTTCTCTACTCTATATTGAGCACTCTTTTAAGAATAGTATTTTTTGGGTTATTGAAATTCATTCCGTATACACCAATCCTATACTTGTGTGTGTGTATATATATATATATATATATATATATATATATATATATATATATATATAAAAAGACAGTTTTATGTTTATACATTATTTTTATAGATAAATTACTTTTTATAGTAAATGCTCTGTTTATATTAAACAGTATTAAACAACTTAGCGCTATCCACTATATATATATATATATATATATATATATGTAAATATATATATATATATAGTGGATAGCGCTATCCACTATATATATATATATATATATATATATATATATATCGGCTCGGATTGAACAATCGGAAAGTTCAATTTCAGTCGAATCCATTACATTCACTTACGTCGTGCTAATATCATAGGAGATGATATAAATTCCCGTCTTCTCCTCCAGGTATGGATAAGTAGCAGGACA
>CAHIKZ030000671.1:497500-502500 GCA_903632075.3 Acanthosepion pharaonis | reverse complement strand
GGATATATAAGCTGTCTAGGGAAATTAAAACACAGTCACCCCTGAATTAAAATAAATTTTCCCTTACCTAAACAACTCATAAAATCAACAGTTCTTAGAAAGTTATTCCTAACATCGCTTGACAATGGAACGAGACTATGGATATTAAGTTTAATTTTTATAATCAAATTTATAAATTCGGTTTAAGTTTTGAAATATGGAAATTTTCTGTGTCGCGATGGAAACATTTTTAAAAAGAAAAAAATATAATATTTTGCTCTACTGTCTTTATTGAGCACTGTTTTTTTTTTTTTAAAAAAAATAACTGATAAGAACACCGGATTATATATCTTACTGTTCCCTCTTGTTATTTATATATATATATATATATATATATATATATATATATATAGTAAAAGTATAAGTTTAGAAAAGTGTGTACCTAAACTTGTCTTATAGAAAAAAATAATAGGATTTGGAAAAAACACCTTAGGCTTTCATATATTTATATGTAATGCTTATAATACTTGTATGTTTACAGAGAATTATTAAAATTGTTTTTACATATATATGTGGGTTTTCAGAAAAAAATCGTATTGCTTTAGCCAGGTTTCTCTTATAACTTTTTAAAACTTTGTAAATGTTTATTAGATTTTCAGTTGCTACCGCTTATATATATATATATATATATATATATATATATATATATATATATTATATAATTTGTTCCTCATTAGCACAACTCTGTGTCACCCTTTGGCGTAAGAAAAAACAATTTTTAAGCATAATTTCGAAGTTTCTAAAAGTGATAAAAAATAATTTCAAAAGAAGAAAGCTTTTGGATTTTTCTGTTTTCATTATATTTGGGGCATTTTTTTTCATCATGTGTCTGCTCAATTTTAGCAAATATTCCGAGGTATCTATGTCTATATCTATAAACTATAGTTCAAATGTTTTGAGCCAACGCTGGTAATTTTTTAAACTGGACACAAAATGAAGTTGTTTTGTATTTTAAGTAAGAGAAAATTATTATACATGGTTACAAAAAAGTCAGACATAATTTATTTATTAGAAATTCTGTTATGACACAAAGAAAAAAGCATTTTATGATTAAATTTTGCTCTCGTCAAAATATCCTCCTTTATCCTTGATTACTGCAGCATTCGTTGCAAAAGTTTCTCAAAGTATAAGTTTGATAATTGATTCCATTCTTTTTTCAATGACTCTAAGAGCTCTTTTTCGTTTTTTCCCACTCTTCTGTCAAGTTCATTGCATGCTAATTCTGGCGATGGCTTCAAACTTTTGAACTGTTGTGTATATACACCTTTGTACAAATTAATTGAAACAACTGCTTTAGTTTCCTTTTCTTTTACCATACGGTCAGTTTTAAACCCACTGGAGTGACACGGTGTAATCGATTTTTTCCTTAGATTAGATCATTTGCAGTGGTGTGCAGTAATATGAATCGGGTTTCGGAGTGTATCATGAAATTTGTTTGGCCTTGAAAAATATTGCGTCATCCGTGATTCCATCAGATTTATATCACGGCATGATACTATTGTCTCGACTGTCGATTAGTTGTCCTACGGTCATTGTCTGCGATGGACATTACTGCAAGGAAGCGTACGAAAATTGTATCGCTGCACGAATACACTGGCAAGCCTTACAAGTAAGCAAATCAAAGTACTATAGAGTGACTGGGAAACTCTTTTGATTTAAACCGGTGATTAATTTAGAAACGGTGATTAATCTGCAAGAAACGATATTGTGGAATGAAAATACGAAGTATTAACATGTGCACTGGGTAATGTTTCATTGAAAAAAATACGAAATAAGTATTTTGTATTACTTTCCATGGATATTTTATAACATAATTTTTAACAGAATACACACACACACACACACACACACACACACACATATATATATATATATATATAAGTGTGTGTGTTACTATATTGTCTATAATTAGTTATACTGCGTAATACATTGGACAGAGTTTACAGAAAAATTCAGTTAAGTTTTTGCTAGCAAACAGAAATGGATTATATATATATATATATATATATATATAGAGAGAGAGAGAGAGAGAGAGAGATATGTTATCCTACTATTTTTTTTCATTTTCAGGTCCAAAATCTTAACTCTTTTTTCATTTTTTTTGTTTCGTTTCGAAGGATATGTTATATGACCATTTCTACTGGAACAGATAAAAATACCATTTTCTTGATGGTAATAAAACGACGACCGAAGAATTTTGAACTTGGATTCGTTGAACGTCTGAAAAAAATCTTAGTAAAGACAAAAGGCAAATAAACAAACAAGGGGAGATAAATGCTGTCTTACTTCCCATCCATCTTCCAACACAAAGCTCCTCCGAAATAATATTTGCGTACATGTCAAAACTTTAAAGGAGAGAGATATTAGATGTTAGACTTTCTTTATGTTTCTTTTCTAAATTCTTTCCGTTCTTAAGTTTCATGTAACACCGCTTTCTCTCTCTCTCTCTCTCTCTTTCTCTCTTTCTCTCTCTCTTTTTCTAGGTTGTTATATTAAATTTAGTATCGCTTATAATTAATACCATTTTTTTTACTTGGATCAGTGGGGGATATATTAGTGTTTATGTGTCATTTTAGATATTTTTCCTTCTGTTAGAATGCATTTCATTACAGTATTAGTAATTTGATATGTTTAGAGTTATTTGGTGATGTATTATGCTCATTTTATTTGATATATATATATATATATATATATATATATATATATATATATATATATATATTGTTATTTTAATTTTGCATTTTTATATAAAACTTTGCTGCTACAAACATTTATGAACCTTGTTGCTATACTCATAGTTGACTTTATTTTTGATAGCAATTCTTTTATATAAATGGCTTCCAGAATTTTATGTTTTTGCTTATTATTTTGATTAAGTACTGATGTATTTTCAACTTATATCTGTCTGAAGTTTGAATGTGGACATGAGTGTTCCTTTCAATGTTTACAGATTGAAATATGCTCATGCAAGTGAAACATCAGCTTACTCATCAACATCATTGTTGTAAAACCAACATTTTTATCAGAGATGCAATCTCCCAAAGAACATTTGAATTGATATACAATGTTTGTCTTTTGTAAGATACTAGTTGACAGAGAATAGTATAGTAGATGATTAATTTTATTTTTTTTACTTGGATCAATGGTGGATACATTAGTGTTTATGAGTGGTTTTAGAATTTTTCCTTCTGTTAGAATGCATTTGGTTACAGTATTAGTAATTTGATATGCTTAGAGTTATTTGGTAATGCATTATTTTTATTTTTATTTATGTTTATATTCCCAGTAGCTCGTCAAATTTAAAATTGAAACGATTAAAACTAAAATAGACATAATACGTCTAAATTATTATTTTATTTATGTTAATGTTTCTAATAGCTCGTTTAATTTGTTCATCAATGAAGTAATTAGGAAAATCATTATAATTGAGGGTTTGTTTAATAATTTTAATTCAGAATAGAAAATCTTTCTTATTTTGAATTTACGGTGTTAACGCATAACACATCCATAGATATGCAACCCCTGAAGATTATCTCAGATAAGATTGAAAGTACTTAGGAAAATAAAAATTATTTGAAAGAAAATTTTGTAATTTTTCTTAATCAATTTTCTATGTATATGTGTATATGTGCGTGTATGTATATATATATATATATATATATATATATAAATAATTAAGTAATTCATCGAGTCTAGAAGAAACCTCAACAGAATGCAGAAAGCACTGGACGCTGTTTCGTCCTATATTTGGAACTCACCAGCAGTGCGCATCGACTACCGAGAATTGAAACCCGGATAGTTACATTACCAGGCAAACGTCATATCAACTGTTCCAATGGGCCTCGGTAACGAATCAGATTCGATATAGCGCTGCTCCATCACATATTCCGTGGTGGAACTCATCCGAGTTTCTCTTTTAGGAGTGTGCCCCCCCACGAGCCACGACTACTATCCCCAAGACGCTCCACCCAGAGCATGCATTAGAAGCCGGTTCAAGCAAGGATATACAAGTGATAGAAATTAGGAGAATTTGAGATAATTATAATTAAGTAATTCATTGATTTTAGAAGAAACCTCAACAGAGACTAGACTTTATATTATATATATATATATATATATATATATATATATATATATATATATATATATATATATATATATATATATATATATATATAGTCTTAAGATGTGCTATATTTATGGGATATCAACCTCAATGGGTTATTTGATGCCGTGAAATTTTCATTGTTGGTAATATTTTTTTCCAAAAATCTATTTCTGATATGAATTTTCCTTCGCTGGTAATATTTTTTTTTTTCAAAAAATGTATTGCTGGCAATAATTCTTTTTATACCAAAGTATTTCTGGCATTAAAACCTATTTGTACACTTTCATAGTGTTTTGATTCCTGTTTGGGGGTTAAACTATTTGCCATAACTGGCACCCTAACAGGTGCTACCACCCCGGGTCAGGGTGGACCTAGGAACATTAACAATTAAGAGGTGGTTACAAGCTCCTCAGAACCTCCGCCTTGCTGTTGGATGTAGTTTATCGTCCTACCCACGATGCGGATGTAGTTTATCGACTTACCCAGGACGGACTCACGACAGACTCGCGTGAAACAAAGTTATCTGCAACGACGCAATGAACCAACTTTCTTAGCAGTAGACTCAATATAACCATTCCAGCTCATATCAGTGGAAAATGTTAGACCAAAGAGGTGCAATGAATTTCTCTATCTCTCTTTCGCTCGCCCTCCTCTTCTGTCTTTCTCTTTAATTATCTATTTATCTTTTATTGTTAATCATTTCACCTCAACCAAGGCAATAGAGACACTAAGACGCAAGAGGGTTAATGAGTGTTAGATACTATGAGAGAAGAAAAAAATACTATTAAAGAGAGAGGACAAAAAAAAAGAACAAGAATTAAGAAGACAGAAGATAAAGATCGACATTTACATT
>CAHIKZ030000671.1:470000-490000 GCA_903632075.3 Acanthosepion pharaonis | reverse complement strand
GAACTAGTGATAGAATAGCGAGAGTCTTGCAACGATTGTCTGTAGGAAAGGGGCAGTAGGGTGGAAAATAATTCATCACCCACAAGGCTACGGAGACGCTTTTGATCTCTATAGAGACTAGAATGTGAAGACTGGGATACTCCTACCCATATATGGCAGCAATACTCTTTTTTCGGCCTGGTCTGGATCTTGTAAAGGTAGAGGATAGCAAGAGGAGTCAGGTACTTACTGGAGATGCACAAGGAACTGATCATTTTCCCGGCATCTCTAGCACTGGATCGTATGTACGAGTTCTACTTGTCTGGTTTAAGTTTAAGCCCAAATAGACACTCAAAGAACGGACCTCCCTGGGGCAACATTCGTTCATCGCGATAGGTAAAAATTCAGGATCTGCTCGGTGATTATAACAGTTAATAGAATGGTTTTCGAGACATTAATGCGACCAGCCATTTTCTCCTCCGCTGAGCTGTTAGAGCTCGGTCAGATGAGAGATCAGCTGCCAGGCTCTGATCATCTATAATTTTGGAGGTATGCCCATATTCCGTCAGCATAGATATTCACAAAAGATCAGAATTATATATTTTATTAGTTTTACTTTTGATTTAATTTGTTTGATTAATAGCATATCAACTTCTTATGGATCATTTAACGCCGAAATTTTATTTTCTTGGGCACTTTAAAGTAATAAAAATATGATGTATGTTATTCTACTTTCACAATTAAACAAATGTTAGTCAATACTCAGAATTTGTGCGTATACATGTTTGTGTAAACATAATTACTAGAGGCGGTGATATGTGTGTTTTATGTTGTAGATTTGTTGAAGTTATAACTTGGGATGCAGTTTGATTTCTTTAAGAAATTTTAGGATATTATATGGATTAATGCCATGAAAGAGTTCTTTCATGTTGATTAGTGTATTGTTGGTAATTTTACTATAAATATGTGTTGTTAGTATTTTTTTTATATAAAACTGTATTTTTTACCAAATAATCTTATAAAATCAAACGAGGAGAGAAAACGCGTTTCTCGTTACAAGAAATGAGATGAAGCATAGGAAATTGTTTTTTTTTTATTTTCTTGACAATGTAGTTTATGTCAATGTTGTAGTTTTGTTGAAGTTATATTCTGGAATACAGTTTCATTTCTTTAAGAAATTATAGAATATTATATGGATTAATGTCATTAAAGAGGTTAAAGAGCATTGTTGGTCATTTTACTAAAAATAGGTGCTGTTGGTAATTTTTTATATAAAAATGTATCGCTAGTATTTTTTACTATAAAAATGTGTTGTTATATTTTCATAGGATTTTGTTTTTGTTTGGATCATTAGCTAATTGCCCATGGCAACCCTAACAGATGCTACCATCCTGGGTGAGGGTAAACCTGGGAACAACAGCAATGGTACCACGCTCCTCAAAACTTCCGATCTCCCGATCAGAGGCCTTGCTGCTGGATGTAATTTATCGTCATACCCAGGTAGTTTTGCTATTAATGATTTAAAAAACAGAATTCTATCTTACGTGGATTTGAGTTGCCTCGCAAATAATACCGGGATTATTACTTCTATTTCGAATTAAAAGGTATTTTTCACTCGAGCGACTAGTTTTGCGTATACAAATCAGGATTAAAAAGATCATCTGTTGCAACTATTTGATAATCCAGCAAATATTGAACTAAATATATTAGATAGCAACCTTTTAAATGTCAACAGGATGCCAATGGTTTGTCGTAGGTCTGGGAGAAAGAAAATTCCAAATTTGAACAGAGACAAAGAGACAGTATGTGGTGGGTAGATTAAGCAAAGTTATGAAAACATCAATTACCCCACCGTCTTGTTTCTAGATACCTGACCCTGCAAGTCTCACCTCGTTATCGCGAAATGCAAAATTGACAGATTTACGTAAACCATTCTTGACTGAGCCGAGATGAGATCCTCTAAACGACAAATATCTGGTATTCCTGTTTGTTTGTCTCATATGTTAGCGTCCATTATCTCAAAAAAAGACATCTTCTTATCCATTTGTTTTAGAAGAACATTCAATATTTAAATAAAACTACAAATCAAATTACAATGAAAAAATATATATATATATATATATATATATATATATATATATATATATATATATATATATATATATATATATGTATGTATATATATATATATATATATATATATATGTATATATATATATATATATATATATATATATATATATATATATATATATATATATATTATTTTTTTCATTGTAATTTGATTTGTAGTTTTATTTTTAAATATTGATGTTCTTTATATATATATATATATATATATATATATTGGAGTAGTGTATAGCGGCTTGGATTGAGAACTCCATTACATTCACTTACGTGTTAATGAATCCTCTTATTCCCCCTCTACCTATGGGTAAATAGCAGGATAGACTGGATGGCAACTAGTCTACGAGAAGGACAACTCTGACAAAACCTATGGAGTGTCATTTGGGACCTTGTAGCACACAGTGCAGCAGGTCTTTGTATTCCGCTCTTCATAAAGTGTGCACAAAGCCTTCACCACTACAATCAAATTATATATGCTGGTGCCTGGGCTGTCGTAGGAACTAAGCTGCTTGACACTTATACATTGAATACGACAGGAGAGCCCACCATTTATATATATATATATATATATATATATATATATATATATGAAGAAATATACTCTTAAGGTGTGCTATATTTATGAATTAAAGTGCTAATATCAGATATAGAATGTGTAAATAAACGTGAACTTGAAGTCAACACTTAGGGCGACAGGCTGTTTCATGCTAGATGCAATCGAAACAGCCTGTCGTTCTAAGTATTGACTTCAATGTTCACTATATATATATATATATATATATATATATATATATATATATATATATATATATATATATATATATATAAAGAAAAAAAGGTTTTGGTTATAATGTGAATTTAAAAAATATTATGCTTTATTTTCCATAATGTTATTATGATTATGAAAAATAAAGCATAATATATTTCTTAAAAAGATCCACATTACAACCAAAAAACGTTTATGGTTTCTCTTCTTTTAATATACACACTTTTCTCTCGTTGGAACTGCTATAACCTCTTCCCTTTGTATATATATATATATATATATATATATATATATACAAATATATGTTAAAGGGAACTAGGTCAGTATTGTTCAAACGCTCCGTCACGATGACTTAATAGCACAAGCATCGTGGCCTACGAACAGTTCCATCTACCTAATTTCATTCACAAATTTCAAAGATGTGACAGAAGCCTTGATTATAAAAAAGAAATCAACTCTTAACAACAGCAATTATAAACATGGCCAAAATGTATTGGCCGTATTCCAAAGTTAGAAAAATATTTCTTTTTTCAACTTTTATACCATCTCAAATAGGATTTGCACACCATTTATTATAGTAGTATAAAATCCTCTTGGAATGTGTATTATGATAGGTGTAAAATAATTAGAACATAAAATATGTCATACTTGAAAATGTTTAACAATTTAGCCAAAATGTTTAGCGACTGGAATCAACAAACTCCTGTACAATTTTGCGTTCATTAATTCCTGAAAAGGAAACAGTTGTACGCACGCAAAAAAAAAAAAAAAAAAAGATGAAGATGAACAAAAGAACCTTGCCAGTCTTGATCAATGAAACATTTATTAAAGCAGGATTCTTTCTATCTATCTATCTATCTATCTATCTATCTATCTATCTATCTATCTATCTATCTATGTGGCCACCTGTCCAACTATGTTACAACCTGATGGAGAAACTAACAGCTTAAATTGAAAGGACAATGTAAAACACAGCAAACACAGACAATTGTTTGGCGCCAGTTATCCAGGGTAGCTGTACTCGCTAATATTTGGGCAAAACAAATAACTTAGACACAATTAAAAGCGCTCACACCCCTCTATCATCTTTTTATTCGGCTCCAGACAATGAGGAGCTTTTCTGTTACTTTATACACACACGCACACATGAACACACACACACACACACACACACACACACACACACACACACACACAGATATATATATATATATATATTATACAATTAGTATGGCTGGGTAGCAATCCTTTGTCTAAATATGTTTCATTAAATAAAAGGGAAAGAAATGTGTTTTAAGCTTGTTGCTGTGTTTCTCCTATTATCGAATAAGTCGTTTGACATCGAGTGTAAACTCGTAAAGAAATTTGCTGAAATTGTGTGTCATGTTCAGGACATTAAAATCTCTACTGGATATCTCTCTGAATTCTAACTTCTTTCCTTGAACACATAGCAGTGGTTAGGAACTTCCTATTATGGTCCTGGAGGAAGTGATCCAAGCCTACGACACTTTTGGAAAAAGTACCTGAAAACCATACGACTGGTTGACCCAAGCCTTTTATATATATATATATATATATGAACATTGGAGTCAACACATATAGGCGACAGGCCTGACGTTTGCGTCCAGCATGAAACAGCATGTCGCCTCTAAGTGTTGACTTCACTGTTATATTTATATTTACATAGGCTCTATCTCTGATATTGAGCACCTTATCCCATAAGTATAGCACACCTTAAAACTATATATATATATATATATATATATATATATATATAAATTACAGTTCAAAGGTTTGGCATGATTTAGCATGGGATGGACTTCACAGAAGAGTGAGAAAATATGAAAAAGAGCTCTTAGACTCATTGAAAAAAAGAATGGAATCAATTATCAAACTTATACTTTGAGAAACTTTTGCAATGAATGCCAAAAATGTGTCCTGCAGTAATCAAGGCAAAAGGAGGATATTTTAAGAAGAGCAAAATTTAATCATAAAATGCTTTTTTTTTTTTTTGTCATAGTAAAATTTTTAATAAAAATCATGTCTCACTTACTCTAACAATTTATAACTTTCTCTTATTTAACGTACAAAGTAACTACATTTTGTGGCCAATTTAAAAATGTACCTGGGGTGGAACTGTACTGATATATATATATATATATATATATATATATATATATATATATATATATATATATATATATATATATATATATATATATATATAGTAATTTTCCAAGTAAATAAATTAAACGGACAAGGAATGTTTGTTGAGTCTTTTATTAAGTTTTTCATGGCGCCGAATAATTCTTTCGGCATTGGGTCGAAACTTGTAAAGGAACTTGCCGAAATTGTGTGTAATGTTCCGAGTACTTCTCCTCCTCGTTGGTTATTTTCAAAGAAATGGCCCAGTCGATAAAGACGTTGGTTAGATCCAGTGACCAAATCCAAAAAGTTGTGAGTTCAATACCAGGCCACAGCAGTGGTGAACCAAAACTTGTAGAGTTGAGCTAAAGGGAAATGAGACATCCCGAAGAGGCATGTCATTTGGAACTAGAGCAGTCTACTCCGGTGGATAAAATAAAGGGTTCAGTTCGAAATTCCAATCACCTGAAGAAGGCGGGAGTGTATAACTGACGAAACGTTGTGAATATGGCAATGAAGATGAGGATAACAGTTCAAATAATATAAATAATGCAAGTGACCTTACGGTTCAAAGCTATTTAAATTCATATGCGCCAAGATTAAATTTTTATCGATGTTGAGCATTAGTGATGAAAATGAAGTTCCATTGGATGAACCCGTTGATTGGGCTAGAAATTGAGTCTTTCTTGGAAATAGCCAATCAAAACGATTTAAAAGATAACAGGGTGGGTTTGCAGTAATGTTTTATGCTAGTAGAAACAAAGAAAAGAATACAGAACTGTTATACAATATTGGCCTCCTATATGGCAGAGAATCGGCCTCCTATATGGCGGATGAAGAAGAAACTTGAAGCAACATAAATGTGGTTCTACAGAAGGATGATGGGAATGCCATGGATTTAATATTAATATAAGTTTTAGAGAAAAATGGAAATATAAAGGACACTTATACTTAACGAAAACGACTATTGAAATTTCTAGGGCACGTAATGAGGAAGGAGGGCTTGGAAAAGTCGATACTCACAGGATATATTGAAGACAAAATAAAAAAATAAATAAAAACAACGCACAACCTACCAAACGATGTTGTGTAAATGGATGGCAGGACAGGATTTAGGAGAGATAACAAAATTTACTAAGAGCTACAACGAACGGGAAATTGTGGAAAGCCACCGTCGCCAACGTCCTTAACGGACACGGCACATAAAAGAAGATTGTAAGCATTAAAATTATATCTGTCTATATTTCTGAGATGAGATATTATGTACATTATTTACATTATTCGGACTATTGTCCTCATCTCGCCATATTTATTAAAATGTTTCGGCCGTTGTACGCTCCGGCCTTCTTCAGGTGGTTGGAATGTCGAACTTAACCCTTTATTTCGCTCACTGGGGTAGACTGTTCTAGTTCCACGTGCCATGTTTAATGGATGTCAGTTATCAGTTATCTCTTGTTAATTTCCCTCTGAAAGTTCTCCACTGCCTTAAACGGGTATTGAACTCACACTCTTTCGGTCCTGTATATATAGTAGAATCCCTGACAACCAGACTAAGAAGGCCTTCCGGATATGAGGAATTGGTTACAAAATCCGGATATGAGGAATTAGTTACAAAGTCCGGATATGAGGAATTGGTTACAAAATCCGGATATGAGGAATTAGTTACAAAGTCCGGATATGAGGGGTTATATATAGAATAAAATAAAAGAACTGAAATCAGGTTTAACATTTATTTGCAATGTTTTATAGTAAACAAAATAAACTAATGGTGAGTGAAATATAACGGAAT
The DNA here is from genome assembly GCA_903632075.3 of Acanthosepion pharaonis. Lineage (NCBI taxonomy): Eukaryota > Metazoa > Mollusca > Cephalopoda > Sepiida > Sepiidae > Acanthosepion > Acanthosepion pharaonis. The sequence goes on along the minus strand of CAHIKZ030000671.1, from coordinate 483,194 downwards.
TGACTTTAAAGAAAAAGAAATAAATTATGTAATATTAATGAAAATTCATTAAATTTAAGTATGTCACGTATGCAAAACAAATGTAATGAGGATTTTTTTTAATCGCTGTTGCATGATGCTTCTTTCTCTTCTAATGTCATTCTCAACTTTTTCCACATTTCACTTTGCTTTTGTTTTTGAAATTCTTTTACACAAAAAACACTTTTTAATTCTGCACATGTTATTGCAATTGTCATAGCTGAATGCTGGCTTTCTTTCCATAAAACTGACAACCTACTCAATAGCTTTTTCAATTTCAGATCAGATTTCATCGCACTCATGGATCTCGTCGCTATTATGTTGCAGATGTGTCTCGTTGTCATCCTTTCCTCTTATTCCCATCATCTTTTGCACCAATACAAGCCACTAGGGTGAAATAAGCATAAGCAATTATCCAAAGTAAATTTCGTGAAAAACAGAAATTTCAAATCAGTTATATATGACCCAAATTGTTCAAAATCATGTCCGGATATGCGGGATTCCGGATATGAGGCACTCCGGATATGAGGGATTCCGGATAAGAGGGATTCCGGATAAGAAGGATTCTGCTGTAATAAAATTCATGTAACAGAATGCAAAACTTGATCGACATGTATTCTGGTACACTTGCACATCTTTTAGTCTGCCAACTTATATTTTGGTCGGCCTATGTACTTTTCAATCGAGCCTCGTTCATACTAAATTGACTCTAAGTGCATCAAATGATCAATGTTAATTTCCTTGTGAAAACGTCGATTCCCTAATAAAATCTGACTTCGTGTTGATCACTAAAAGTCTATTCATTTCCTATTGAAATTTTATTCCCCCTCCTTTATGATATATTTGCGGGCTTCCATTGGTTAAGTGGTGGTTATCGTTTAAAACGGTGATAAAATGCAAATCTCTTCTTATGTTTTTTTTTTAAATCTTTTCACTCTAATCATGTTAATACAACCCTGATGACTCAAGGGTTTACTGACTGTGAAAGCATGCAAGAAAAATAAGAACATTATTAAGGACAGAGAACAATAAAAGAATTCAGTTATGTGCCATGCGTGATACACACTTAGGCGATCATGTATCTTTCGATAGATGACTGACGAGGCAGATTTTTTCCCGGTAGACCAGTTGCGGTAGACCAGTTGCCATCCAAGGCTATGGAACCAGGTCTATCCTACTATTTACCAATAAAAGAATAGGAATCGAGGAATTAGAAAGATATTTCTGTTTGTGTCGAAAAATCCAAGAATATCTTGGATGTTTTTGACTCGAGGATTTCTCATTTTTATGGTTTGACCATTCCTTTTCTAACTGAAAAATGCTTCGAAGTGGTAGCACCTGTTCGGGTTCCAGGTATGGGCAAATAGTGAACACCTAAACAAAAACAAAACATACAAGAAAATGAATAACAATCGAGAAATCAGAAAGATGTTTTTCAATATATTTAGTTATCCAAGCACTTTAGACATTTCCAGCAATTCCTCGAATTTTAATTCATTTTATATTGATTAATATTAGTAATAGTATTTTTTTTTCTCTGATAAGATCTTAATATCTGGTAATTAGTGCCTAGATAGCGGGCTACAATCAGCAGACTTACGTATCATCCAAAATTCTTTTGACTCTAAGTGTTCATCATTTCCAGACTTATTCTTGCCGTCCCATTCTGTCTTTATCCATGTCACTATTCTGTAAGTTACCGATCCAAGTGCACCAATAACTACTAGTATGACTGTGACCTTCAACTTCCAAAGTCTTAGGAGCTTAAGCTTCAGTGCGTTATCGTTGATTACTTTCTCTTCATTTTGCTCAATCCTTGCATCAAATGGACCCAAAGGATCGATGGTCAATCCTTTTTTTATCTTCCATCAATATGTCTTGTTTGTTGTGATCCAGTCTCTTATCTGCTTGTATTGTATATTATTATTATTATTATTTCATTTGATTTCTGGCGTTTACACATTTCTTTCCGGGTCCCGCCCAGGGACCTAAGGTTAGAAATGGCATCATGACACTTTCCGCTGACAAAAAAAAAAAAAAAAAAAATAATTACATAGATAATGCCCTTCGTAAAGTGTGGGCTGTACTTGTCAGAATTTTTTTTTGTATCTCTTTGAGGCATTGGCTTCCATGAATCCCTACAATTAGTCTACTGGAATCTTTTCCAACCAATCCTAGGGCTCCAACTACAACAGGGATTGTTGATGTTCCCATGTACCACATTTTTGAGATTTTCTATTTTTATTATTATTTTTGATATTGAGAGAGATAGAGAGAGGGAGAGAGTGGTAGCACCTGCTAGGGTTTCAGCTATTGACAAATAGGGAACCCACAAACAAAAAAAAACATACAAGAAAAAGAAAAGCATCATTAAAGAGAGAGAACAATAAAAGAACAGGAATTAAGAAAACAGAAAGATGTTTTTTCAGTATCTTTAGTTATTCAAGCAGTCTAGATAGTTCTAGCAGTTCATTGAATCTTTAATTTATTTTATATCGATCATTATTAGTAGTATTTTTATCGGATAAGATCTTAATCTGCATGGATAATGAGCCACAATCAGCAGCTAACACTTCTCACACAACTTTCAATGAAAGATTTTGGCAATTTGTTGAACGATATTATTATTATTATTATTATTGTTTTTGTGCTATGTTTCCTGCTTTGTATCCTGTAGAGCCGGGTTCAAAATATGGTCCTTAGGCCCAATAGGAGAATTGACATTTAATTGATAGCACCTTTCTTAGCATATGGGATGTTCCTAGTAGGGCGATCTTCTGGGCAACTTTTATATTGATGTTACCTGGGACACTGTTATTAAAATTGTCCATTCCTTTTTTCACGAGGCCCAGGACTCCGATTACGATTGGTACAGTTTCAGTCTTCATTCCCCACATCCTGTTAATTTTGATCTCCAGGTCCTTGTATTTGGAGATTTTTTCGAAAAATTTTTTATGGAGGCGTTCCTCTCAGATGGTACTGCTATACCAATAAGCAAACAAACTCTTGGGTGTTTCTGACTCGAGCACCTTCTCCCGTTTATGGTTAAACCATTCTTTTTCTCACTGAAAATGCCTCGGGGGTCCTAGCACCTGTTAGAGTTCCAGATATTGGAAAATAGTGAACCCCCAGATAAACAAGCATACAAGAAATAGACAAAAAAACATTATTAAGGAGAGAGAACAATAAAAGAACAGGAATTAAAAATTCAGGAAGATTTTTTTTCAGTATCTTTTGTTATCCAAGCAGTTTAGACATTTCCAGCAATTCCTTGAATCTTTAATTTATTTTATATCAATTATTAATATTATTATTTGTTTCTTTGTCGGATAAGATCTTAATATCAATTAATTAATGCATTGATAGCGGGCCACAATCAGCAGCCTCAGGTATCATCCAAATTTCTTTTGACTCATCACTTTCCATTCATAATTGCCTCATTTCTGTAACACTTTCTCACCAAAGTGACGTGCCTTCCCTCTGTCTTTTCTATAAATATTTTCATGGCTACTGCTCTGACGAGCTTTTTTCCCCCTAGTGCTCGAACTACTTGAGTTTAAGCTATACTGACATCTAGGCCTCACCCTTTTACTGTTGAATTAGGTAAATGCCATCGCCTTCTTCAAAAGTTTATTTTCTTGTACTTCCCTTCAGTAGAACTCCCTTCCATTTCCTTGTTTCCCTGATAACTACAATCTCCAAAAATTTAAATGCAACGTCAATCGTCATCTATCTTCTTGAACCCCGTTCAGCTTTTTTCCTTTCATGGGTCCCCACTATACCCAATTTTTTCTCTCTCCTGTAACCCCCCTGCGTACTAGTAGCGTTCCGGCCTTTTTGGGGGTGAAATGATTAAAAAAGATTTCAGTGGGCAATGAATGCCAATTTTCTTTATCCCTGTTTCTGTTTAGTAAGTCACCGATGCAAGTGCACCAATGACTACTGGTATGACTCTGATCTTCTTCTCTTCCTTTTGCTCTATGCTTGTATCATAAAGATACGATAGATCAAGGATTAGCATTTTCTCTTTCTATATTATCTTCTGCCAATATAACAGGTTTGTTACGCTAGAGTTTCTCGTCTGTATTGAAAAATTCCACAAAATCTTGTTTATTTCTGACTCCAGGAATTTCTCAAATTTAGGGTTGAACATTTTTTTCTATTGCTGAAATTTATTGTTCAAAAAAAAAAAGATGATTAAAATAGAAATCAAACCTAAACATATGATGAGAGTGAATTTGTACATGTGTTTTGTTCCTGATAATTTAAAACAAAAATATTAAACACTATTTATCAGATTATTGAAAAGAATAATTTTATATTTACAATATTTTAAAACTAATACAATTAAAACGAATGCAATGCAATATTTATCATTTGCCAATTTATAAAGAATTAAATATGAAAACAATTTTTATTCATAAATTTATAGACATTTATTAAATTATTAAAACATGTTAAAAAAAAACTATAAGGAAATCCGTATTATTTACCATTTTATAAAGTTAGAATCAGTTTGCAATTAACTAGTGTTTTGCCAACCATTCCAATAAGCAGTCTAATAAATAGTGTAAATGAACAATCTAATAAATAGTGTTTAATATATTTGTTGTTAATTCTCAATAACAACGAAAATTTATAAATTCGCTTTCATCATATCTTTAGGTTTTATTATAATGCTAATGATCGCTTTTTTAAAACAATAAATATTGCCAAAGAGTGAAGGGAGTTAAAATAAAAGCGGTGTCATGGGAAAATCTGTCCTTTTGACACTCTGTCTGCGGGAACGAAGCTTCATTGTTGCCGATATTTTATTAAGCCCTTACTATTATGATTAGATCTTCAAATGTAAGTTTTTAACTATGTTCCCAATTGCTATTCGTCTTTCACGGAATCAGACATTTTACCTCCTAGCTTCGTGAACATGTTTGAATGAAAACAGACTACCATAAATTAAACACTGCCACTTGACTGTTCCCAGTACAAGAGAGACAACTTTCGAATTGTAAAATGTTACGAATATTACAATAAAAAAAAAAAAAAACATACAAATACCCTTTGCGTGTTATATATTATTATTATTATTATTATAATCATCATCATCACCAAGCGTAAAACAACGGCATAGGTACTTCCTCATCAGTTCCGATTACTTGTAAACTCTGTTAAGGATTAAAGTTTTTCTTACCTGTCATTCTGTCTATAATCAGTGTAGTATCTGTGCGCTCTTTAAAAAGTTTCTTTTATGTACTCAAACACACAGATATATATATATATATATATATATATATATATATATATATATATATAGAGAGAGAGAGAGAGAGAGAGAGAAAGAGAGAGAGAAAGAGAGAGACAGAGAGAGAGAGACAAACAATGCGTCTTACATATGCAGGTTGTTAAGCGTCTTATATCTTCATTACTCTTTTGAACTCTTTTCGCGCCAAATGAGTGAAGCTACTGACAATGTGTTGCACACTTTCAGTGGCCTCCCACTACAACCTACACAGGGGTAAATCAACTGTTCTATCAAACTCTAATAGCTTCATGTCTCGCACCTCTCGCCTGTGGAACTCCCTTCCCTTCTCCAGTTTCCCTGTGAGCTATAATCTCCAAGTGTAATGTCAATCGACATCTACAGTTGCTTTGTTCTATCACTCCTATCTGATCTTGCTATTTCCTGTAACCCCTTGCATCCTAGTGGCTTCCCGCCTTGCTTGGGGTGAAACGCTTAAAAAAAAATACATAGAATTATTATTAATATTATTATTAATATTATTATTAAAGAAATTGATTGCACACTTCAAATATTTTGTAGCACTTAAAGTAGAGTGCGTTTTAAGAAAAAAAAAAAAAGAAACGACATAGTGTTTAACAATGTTTAACAATATTTCGACAGTATGTCTGCCTTCTTCAGGTTATGTTCAAAATTGCATAAAAATATTTAAAAAAAATATTAGTCTTTTACAACGGTCAATTGTCTTGAAAAAACGACTGTAGTGGTAAACAGCGCGAAAAAGCGAACGAGACACAACCATTGTGGATGGAATGCAACTGAAATGTGAATAATATAACGGGGATCGTTACGTCATCATTACATTTTCCGATAGTTAATCAGTTAATAAGAGCAATTAATCAAAGAGTTTAGTATAAATCTTATGGAACTCTCCTGTCATTGTGTTCATTCCCCTGAGGTGGGATGTTAGCAGTTTTTTGTATATGTAATTCTCTCCATGCGTTTTCAGGGTTGAAAGATCGGTTGATTCTGTATATTTTTCCAGAATGTGTACCTTAAGATATTCGTCGAAATTACAGTCGTTCGTGATAAACTTATTATTATTTAGAACAAGAATAATATTTTTTACTCTAATACGAAGTTATAGCTTTTAATTACTTAATTTTTAACGAACATTACTAACCAAGTTGCTTGAAAATTAAACTTTTTTTCCTCAATCGTTAAACACAAAACAGCTATGTTAGAAAAGAACAAAAATCTTTTCTGGGCATAAGAACAAAACATCTGGCTCAAAACTGTGCTGTTGCCAGTTGAGCCACAATCCCCAGCTCAGGAGTTTTTCAAAGATTTCTTGAAGTTAATTCGGAGCCCAGACTTAACTTTGTGTCAGAAACTCGAATGGAATGGATTTTTCTGGTCTTAAATGTAATCGTCATTTTCTTTAACTCATTTTCACGAGATTCACGGAGGTTGGGGGATCGAGAGAAAGAGAAAGACAATGTTTTTAGCTTGTTTTTTTTTTGTTTTGTTTTACAAGTGAGCCGTTTTTCTTTGCTGATATTAACGATTTGTCTTGTAAAAATTCCTGAACAAAGCCAAACTGAAACGTTACTCTTTGTGGGTATTATAATCATTTGGTATTTATTTGTTTATTAAAGAAAACATGTAGTCATTAATACTTTTCCAAATTTGGTCGGATAATCAAAATCGTTTTTGACTGCTTGTTGTATAAGCTTAGGAGAATTCAGTTACGTGCAGATGAAAAAAAAAACGAAAAAAGAAAAATAAAGGAGTTAGAGGAGAAGGAAAGGAAGATTAATAATGAGAAATCGAATTATTAGAAATGGAAGAGGAGAGTGAAGACAATATAAAGACAGAAATGAAGTCTGGATAAAAAAAAGAATAGTACACAAAATTAATATTATTGTTGTCAGATAAGGAAGAGGAAGTGATAATAAAAATGAACAACAAAAAAACTAACTAAATAAGTACCCTGAAAAAAAAAAAAAGTAAATAAATGCAAAGAAAAAAATGGCGTCTTCTTCAAACAAATTTCGAAACGGAATCGGTGTAAATCCATTGAAAGCAAATCTCCGGCCACGTCACATTAAACAAGGGGGACAACTAAGATTATGGGCTTATTTATTTATTTTTTTAAATAAACCTTCGCTACACATTCATGCAACAGATCTTTTGGAAGATAAAAAAAAGATGATACACTAGTCCTAAAAATATATATAAATAAATAAAATATTTAGCAATCTTCTGACCACCCTGCCGAGAAAGAAATAGACAAAAAATGCCATTATATTATGATTCAGTATAAAAAAAAGAAAAAAAATGATATAAAATCCCGAAATGTCCAAACACGCATATTAAAAAAAAAACGTTTACTGAGCAAAAGACGGGGTAAAAAGATGGATAAATAAAATAGATAAAAAATATAAATAAATATCCATAAATTATTGAAAAGTTGCAATAGCAAAAAAAAAAAAACATGTATGGGGGAAAAGTTAAAAATAAATAAGAAAGAAAGGAAGGAAGGAAGGAAGGAAGGAAGGAAGGAAGGAAGAGAGATAGAAAGAAATGAAGGAAGACATAATGTCCCGCCTTATCTGAAATGTCATTTTAAAATCCAATCAGAAAAGAAAGCATTAATAGCACATGCATTAAATCGAACGAAAGTCTACACATACACACGCGCATGCGCGCACACGCACGCACGCACACACACACATATACACACACACACACAATCTTCTCCCTCACTACCTGAAAAAAAAAGAAACGTGGAAGGAAAATGAGAAAAAAAAAAGGTAGAGAAAAACAAAGACAAAGAAAAGTAATTAAATATTCACACCGACACTTAACCAAAAAGAACGTATTTAACCGCAAGGCCAGGGAGCCACTCGAGGTAGAAAGTTACAGAGTAAAGGGCACAGTTTATGCGGATATCTGGAGATGATAACGGGTAAATCTAAACTTGAACAGGCTTAGATTTTAATGATCGGGAAAGCATCCTCTTGGGAGTTAGTTCCACAGAGCAGTGGTTCGCAGGAAGAAGTTACTCGAGTTGAACTTGAGGAATCAGGTACTTACTAGAGCGGTACAGGAAAAACATTACCAGATTATTTTATATCTGGTATAAAATTTATTTATGATACTTTGACTAACATAAATTTGTTTTTTAACATTTTTACAGTCATGTATGTTGGCTTGGGAAAGTAGTCATTCTTTTCGTAATGGAGATATTTGAAAAGATCCAGGTCATAAATTTATATATAATTTGATAATATAATTTTTTGTCTTTGCTCATATTGCCCTTATACATATATATTCTCTCTGAATACCTATCTATTTGTTATGGCCCAGTATGATCCTGATATTTCATCATTTTAAAAATAACCTTGCCATCAGTGACGATAAAAAAAATAAGGATATTTCATCTTGCTACCCTCATCATTATAAAAACCCTTCCACCACAGAAGAGCCAGTAGAGTACTGAAGACCTGGGTACCCATAGCAGTAATCAGTAGTAAAGTAGACAAGTAGCAGTAAAGAAACACGCGTCTGCCAGAGCTCCGGTAAGATCGAAAACAGACGATTTCAAACGCATACTCAAAAACGAAATTCACGGAACCAAACCATATAAGCACTGACTTTTAAACAAAAGAGGCACTGAGAGCAATTTTACACATACCATACCAATATTCTGTAATTCACATCACAAAAAGAAAATACAAATTCTTGATATTTATGTCAACATGTGTCTCAACTTTTTATTGTTATCGTTGTATCTTTATGCCTTTTAATTTCTATCAATTAATATCAACCACATTAGAATCAACAAATAATAATAACGGGGAAAATAATACATCACCACGAAAATTACTGACCCCGTTACATATCTATCTATCTATCTATCTATCTATCTATCTATCTATCTATCTATCTATCTATCTATTTCCCCATCTATCTATCTATCTATCTATCTATCTATCTATCTATCTATCTATCTATCTATCTATCTATCTATTTCCCCCATCTATCTATCTATCTATCTATCTATCTATCTATCTATCTATATACATATATATATATATATATATATATATATATATATATATATATATATATATATATATATAAAAAGAAAAAACAGACCACTCTAAGGCTCCATAGTAATAATTTATTTCACCAGAGAATTTTACTTTTTCTCTGGATCCTCAGACTTTACTTTCAAGACGAAACGAATATATATATATTTCTAAAGAAGTAATGGACGTTTTATTTATTAGTTTTAAGCCTTCGAAGACTGCATATTTTATTTTAACAAGATTTCTTGAGTATTCAGGCCGGTAGATGATAATAAATATAGTGTTTACAAAATAAAAAAAATACAGAACGTCTATACAAATGTATATATATTTGTATGTCCGTGTGTTTGTGTGTGTGTGTGTGTGTCTGTGTGTGTGTTTTGAACAATAAAAATATTAAAAAATTAAAATTTTCAGAAAGACTGGGTTTTATATCAATATTTTTTGTTTTCTTATTTCATTTAGGTTCCTCGACTAGTTCGGCCAGCATGGCCACCATCAGGAGAAACAAAAATCTGTTTGTTAGTAGCAGTGAACTACAGAAGTGAACGACTGTTTCTGTAGAAAGTGAACTTTATCTGTAGTTTTCTTTTGTTTTTTATCGTTAATTTTGGTCAGTCCTTGTGTTGGTCAAACGGCTTCTTTTAAGTTGTTTTTTTTTTTTGTGTGTATGTTATCTTTTAATTCTTTGGGTGCGTGTATGATGTGTCTAAGTATATATATATTGGTATAAGTGTATGCATAAGTGTGAGACCTCAACACATGTCTGTTTGTGTGGGTGAGAAATGTGGGTAGGGCTTGATTTATGGGGTCATATGTTAATTCTGTGTTGTTAAATTTGTGGTTAAGCCCGTCTACATGAATTTTTTTGAGGCGCAAAATCCATTTGTCTTTATGTTCTTCTAATATCTATCTATCTATCTATCTATATATATATATATATATATATATATATATATATATATATATATCAATTTCTAAAGAAACCATGAATTTTTAATCTATTAATCCGACATACTTTTAACACTTTAGAAGTTATTTTTAGTGGATAGTGGATACTCGTATTTGAGTAGACGCCCCGTTTGTTTTAAGCAGTATTTTATTTTATTTTGTCTACCGTCGAGAATATTCGAGAAATATTATCGTACACGAATCGGTTAATGCAGTTTCGAATTCTTTAATAAGGAAACAAAAGCAAAAATAAAAAAGTCAACAGGAGAAAATAGCAATAACCAGTTTTCGAAAAAGATATAAAGCCCAAAACAAATGATCAGAGCATATTTCCAAAAACGGAAACAAATTCCTACTACGGTACCTGCAACGACATCATGTCTGTAAAGAATAAACTATTATTAATCCATAATACAATGCTAATAAACATTTTTAAAATACCACACATTAGAACTATAGAAATATGCAAACGATCAATAAACACATAAAATAAAAAATAAAAAGAAAATGTTAAAAAATAAAAAGCATAAACCAAAATAAACAATAACTCAATGTCAGGACCACAAATAAACTAATATATATATATATATATATATATATATATATATATATATATATATATATATATATATAACAGAACTATGTTAGGAAAATTGATAGTAAAACGATAAAAAATATTATAAACAAAAAAGAAACTAAATGAAATCAACTCCATATTAAAAAAATTTTCTTTGAATTTAACAAGTGTTTCAATTATTTTGTCCACCCCTGTGTATATATATATATATATATATATATATATATATATATATATATATATATATATGAAATTAAATAAAATATAAAAATCGAGAGTGATTTAAACTTACAGACCGTTTTATTGTTATCGCCTCTTCGGTCTGTCTAAAATAATTGTTAAATTTCCAACTAGATATAAGTTTAAATCAGCTGTCATTTCTTTTTTTCTTTCGTTGTAATTTAATCTTCTTGGGGACTTTTTAGTTTGCAAAATTATTCAAATCGTGTGGCTAGTTCACGGTATTATTATTTATGGTTACATATTTCTTATTAATATATATATATATATATATATATATATATATATGTATGTATGTATGTATATATAATCATTTGACCCAAAGTAAGGCAATAAAGTCACTAAGACGTAACGGTTTTAATGAGTGTGAAAGACTATAAGAAGAATAAAAACATTCTTAAGGCGAGAGAACAATAAGAAAAAGGAATCAAGAAGGCAGAATATAACGATTGACATAGCATTTAAATTTTTGAAGATCAAAGTTGATTGGAAAGCAAGAGGCCAGAAGAGAGTTCCACAAGGGAGAAGTGCGAAAAGTAGAAACTTTCAGCATAGAGGTTACAGTTATATATCGCCATTTCAACTGTAAAATAATGAGACCTAACTGCCAATCTAGCGCTGCATTTAAGCCCGTAAAATCGATGTAGCAAAGGGGAAAGCTCATCAGAACAATTAGCATTAAATATTTATAGAGAATGCATAGAGAAATTACATTACGACAGTAAGAAAGTGGCTGAAGCCGAGATCCCAGGTCAGGACCGATAACATTGCAGAGTCTCCTTTGGATTTTATCAAGAATCTTTAAATACATAGCAGAAGAACTACACCAAATGAGACACACACACACACACACACACACACACACACACACACACACATACCTTATTTTAGGATATTACATTGAAAACAAGTCAAAAACGCTACACAATTGCAGTCATGTTTCGATGCGTATCAACGCATCTCAACAGGCGATAGTAAATTACATGTAAAAACATGTCATTATAAAATGACATCTTTTCAGTGTAATATCCTAAAATAAAGAATATTGCTCTACTTTATATTGAGCCCTCTTTTAATTTAAATATTACGAACGTTGGTCATCCTGGGTATGACGATAAACTACATCCGCGTCCTGGGTAAGACGATAAACTACGACCAACAGCAAGGCCTCTGACCAGGAGGTTTTGAGGAGCGTGGAACCACCTTTTAATTGCTAGTGTTCCCAGGTCCACTCTGACCTAGGGTAGTAGCACCTGTTAGGGTCCCAGCTATGGGCAAATAGTTGACACCCAAACTTGTGTAAAAATAGGAAATACCTTATAATAAAAAAAATTATTACCAGCAATAATTTTTGAAGGAAAATTTATCAGCAATACATTAAAAACAAAAAAATACCAGCAATACAAACATCTATACATTCTTTGGAAAAAATATTACCAGATATAGATTTCTTCAAGTAAAAATATTCCCAGAAATAGATTTTTGAAAAAAAACATATTACCAATAATTCAAATTTTGTCGGCATTAAATAACCCATTGAGGTTGATATGCCGTAAAACAAAAACAAAAACCAAACAAACGTTGGAATTGTATTCTATTCGTTCTAATCTTACTTAATATATATATATATATATATATATATATATATATATATATATATATATATATATGTAGTTTTATAGATATAACCATACAACTAAATATGATAGCTCTATCACTGATATTGAGCACTTTCCAATAATACATATATATAAGTGTGTGTGTTTGTGTGTGTGTGTTTATAATCCAAAGTTCTTTAGTATTTTTGTTTAATTAAAAGAAAAAACAGTGCTTGATACAAAATAGACCATAATATAATAATTTTTTTTTTAAATCTGTCTTTATCGCGACACAGAAATTACTGTGTTTCAAAACCGAAACTCAAGTCCTGAAGTTCAATTTCAAAAATTGAACTTAAAATTTAGAGCACGTTTTCATTTTCAAGTGATGTTAAGTATAACTTACGAAGAAATGAGTTTACTCAATTTATAAGTTAGGAAAGGTGGTAGCATGAGGGTTCCTATTTCTTATCAGCG
>CAHIKZ030000671.1:405000-467500 GCA_903632075.3 Acanthosepion pharaonis | reverse complement strand
CTATTTACATTATTCGGACTATTGTCCTCATCTTTGTCGCCATATTTATTACAACGTTTCGAGAGTTCGTTATACGCTCCGGCCTTTTCGGGTGGTTGGAATGTCAAACTTGAAACCTTTATTTCGCTCAATGGGTTAGACTGTTCTAGTTCCATATGCCATGTCTTATGTATATCAAATTAGTTATCTCCGTTTTTTGACCAAGTTCTCCACCGCCTTTACCAGGTTTTGAACTCACACACTTTGGGTCCTGTCACTGGATCTAACTAACGCCTTTATCCACTGTGCCATGTGTCCTTGATAATGATGGCGGTGATGGTGGTAGTTGTGAAATTTTTAATCCGTCGGTATTTCCTTATTATTACAAACGTTATTTTTAATGGCTACACGTGTTTGAGTTGCTATTCCTGTTTTTTTTTTTTGTTTTTTTTTTCTTCTTAAACAGTGAAATTAATAACAACCAGTGTCGGTCGAGAAGTCCTTCTTAAGAAAATATTTGCCTCCAAAAACTTTATCGAGATTGTGTCCTTTGACATGCTTCGACCATAGGAGTTGTTTCCATGATGGAAAAAAGATTCTTGAAAAAAAAAAAAATAGCGACCCAAACACGTTTACCGATTAAAATAAAAGGTTTATATTAATAAAAAAAAAGGGTAATCATTCACTTAAAATAAGGTAATCCTACACTTAAAAGTTAACCCATCACTTAAAAAAAGGTAATCCTTCACTTTAAAAAAAAAAGGTATTCACTCACTTAAAATAAGGTAATCCTACACTTAAAAAAGGTAATCCTTCACTTTAAAAAAAAAGGTAATCATTCACTTAAAATAATCTGTCAAAGTTCTGCTTCACTTAAACGGCGTAAAATAAACTGTCCTGTTTTCATTTCAGCGATGTCATGTGATTGACCGCTTGCCCCAAATTCGACCGTCGATCCGAATTAATTATTATTACAAGGAGATTAATGTTTATTGGAGCTTGGCAATCATCTTAGGGACCCTATAAATGTGCTGCGTTGGTTAGTTCAATGGCGGTTCATTCGTAACGAGTGCAACCGGACATTTTGGCTAAATGCCTATCATGACGGTTATCGCTTGTACTACAAATCATGTAAACATCACCAAAGTGCCAGAGACAATTTATTCTTTGTTAACAGCATGTTGCCAGTAAAACAATTGACCCGCTATATCTATAGCTGGACAATATTTTGGAACTTCTGGGACGTTCTTCACGTCGCAACTTCACGAATTCGTGTGGTGTCAGCAGTACAAGAACAACTCCGATTTCAGCGTTTATTTGCTGCGTAGGCCACTATTAGCCATTGTAATAATGTTTAATTGTAATAAATGTATATACTTTGGTTTTTTGATGCTACGCCTTTCAGAGAATACGCCGCTTAACTGAAGGATTACCACAAAACATATTTCTATCTTTGTACTCTAGAACTATGGACAATGTTGATATATATCTATATGAATTTAGGAATTTATAATCTGTTAATGATGAATAGTTCAATCTGTTAATGGTGAATAGCAGAAATAGTATCACATGTGTCAATATTACCATAAATGGGAATTCACTGGAGAAAGTGTCCAGTTTTAAATACTTAGGAGCGATCTTGTCTAAAAATGCTAGCTGCGATTCGTAAATCTGCACACGGATTGCGGCAGCCATGGCAGCGATGGACAAATTGACAAGAATATGGAGGAGCAAAATCAGATTTCAAAGTACAGACTGTACAAATCGCTGGTTGTCTCCATTCTCCTATATGGATGTGAAACGTGGACACTGTTGGCAGATACAGAGAGAAGGATCAAAGCGTTTGAGAACAAATGCATGAGAAAACTCCTTGGCATTTTCTGTTGGGAAAAAACAATGAGTTTGTGCAGAAAAGGGTTGAAAGTTTTGTGGGACACCAGGAACCTCTTCTCGCTAATGTCAAACAGCGAAAAATGGCGTAGTTTGGACACATTAGAAAGCACGACAGCCTGTGCAAGACCATCATGCAAGGTAGCATTGTAGGTGGGCGTAGGATAGGACACAAACGCAGAAACTGGTTGGACAATGTCAAACAATGGACAGGCATGATTGTACCAGAATTGCTGTTGTCTGCCGTTGATTGACCGTTAGTGTCGCTTCTGCATTCAGATCCGCCCTTCGATTACAAAAGTCTAGGGGATGATGATGATGATGATGATGATTCTATTAATAACTATTTGTCTATCCCATTCTATTTATATCTATCTGTCTGTGCACTGTGTTCATATCTACAATAAAAGTGTTGTATGGAAATTACTTTTACTTTTCAATTTACCCTCGTGCATGCATGCATATATATATATATATATATATATATATATATATATATATATATATAGAGAGAGATGAGATAGATAGATAGATAGATAGATAGATAGATAGATAGAAATACTGAGGGTAAATTAAAAAGTAAAAGCAATTTACCCTCGTGTGTGTGTATACATATATATATATATATATATGTATATATATATATATATATATGTGTGTGTGTGTGTGTGTGTGTGTGTATAAATATATATAATTATTTATATATTATATGCAAGGTACTTATTAGAAAGCGCTCAATATCAAAAGATAGAGCTCACATATTTGGTTGGATTGATGTGAGTTTGTGACCTTGGGTTTCACGCTTTTGCGATCGTCAGACAATATATATATATATATATATATATATATATATATATATATATATATATATATATATATATATATATATATTTTTTTTTATATGTGTGTACATATATATATATACACGAGCGTAAATAGAAAAGTAAAGTAAAAGCAATTTCCATACATATATAAAAGTAAAAGCAATTTCCATATATATATATGTGTGTGTGTGTGTGTGTGTATACATCACCTTCATCATCTGAGCTGACTTTTCTATTTAGCGTAGATCTGACTGATGAATTGCTTAATCAAGACACACCCACAAGTTTGTTTTTCATTCTGACCTTATATCCCCTCTCTTTAACTTTCGCGCGTTGTTTGCCTATGAATTTGTCGACTGCTCAGCATTGGAAGGTCAGTTGGGAACCGTTTGTGAGAAAAAAGAACACCATGGCACAATGCACTCCCCCAGAAATTTCTAAACCTTTTCTGTACTGCTTCTGTACGAAGATGTTTGTAGTGATCGCTAGAGATGGCTCTATTCATCTTCCAACATTGACTCAAACTCAACAAGGAGGCTTATATCAAGTGCCTTGAGAAGGTAGTGCTGTCCTGGGTCAAGAAGGTGGCTGCTGGAAAATCCGATGTCTGGCACCAGGATCCAACACCATGCCACAAAAGCAGGAGAACCCAGTCATGGCTGTCAGACAATTTCTGCGATCACATCACCTCTTACATTTGGCCACAGACTGCACCCACCTTGATTATTACATGTGGGACGCAATTGAGCGAGAGACCAAGAAAACTCCTTGTAATACTAAAGATATACCAAGGAATATGTCAGCATTGACCAGCTTAAAAAAACAGCCAGTCCAGAAGAGTTGAAGGAGATTCCGAATTCGTCTGGAGGTTGTCGTGTAAGACAATGACGATTTTATTGAATAAATTTACTCTTTAGTATTTCAAGATATTTTTGACAAGTTTTGGTAAATATATCTGTTAAAATAAGACGTCAGTGTTATTTTAATTTTTGCATAATTTAGATGACAATTTATCCATCGCACCCCGGATATGAACTGAACATTCAGTGTTGGCAGTGTGTTTCATGCTTTAGGCCTTGTTATTGTGTTTTGCCTCAACTATTTATATATGCTGAACAATGGTGCATTATGGATAGTAAAGTCTATTGTATTATCCTAATAGTTATTAGGTGGACAGAAATGGCATGCTGTACTGCTTGGAATTCCTGCCAGAGGCTCCAATACGAACATTTTAGAGTGTTTCGATGCCAATCTCAGGATAGTGTAGAGGATTTGGAAAGATTTGGATGATATATCCCATCAAAATCATGGTGTTTGGATTGATCACAAGGGATGGCGACGTTATGCCTCCATTCATCTTCTCAGAGAGCCTCAGACTGAACATGGAGGCCTACATCAAGTGCCTTGAGGAGATAGTGCTGCTATGGGTCAGGCGGGTGGCTGCTGGAAAACAATATGTCTGACAACAGGACTCTGCTCAATGCCACACGAGCAGGAAAACTTAGTCATGGCTCTCAGACAATTTCTGAGACCATATCACCCCTTTTATTTGGCCGCCTAACTCCACAGACTGCAACCCCCTTGATTATTATGTGTGGGGCGCAGGTGAACAAGAGAGAGACAAAACTCCTTGTAGCACCAATGATGAACTGAAGGCAAGGATTATGGCAGCATTTACCAACTTAAATAAGCAGACCATCCAGAGGCTGTGGTTGAAGCCAATAGCAATTTTATTGAATAAATTTACTCTTTAGTATTTCAAGATATTTTTGAGTAATTTTGGTACATATATTTGTTAAAATAAGATGTCAGTGTTATCTTCATTTACGTGTAATTTAGGTGACAGTTGTCAAATTGCTATAAGAACATCAGCAAGAAAGACAACAACGTGTTTTAGGTTTGTAAAAACTCCTTCATACTCTGTCTAGCGTTACCAGGAATATGTGCAGGACACTTTTACATCACGTGGACCAAGGAGAACTTCCATAGAATTTAAAATGGAAAAAGAAGCCTTTCTCTGTATGTACTAAGAACTATATATATATATATATATATATATATATATATATATATATATATATATATATATATATATATATATATACCGTTGGTTTTCCAGAGTATGAGTGTCCTAGGAACCCACAGCCAAGCACCTGCACATATGATTTGATTATAGTGGTGAAGGCTTTGTGCAGAACCAACAACACGTTTTGAAGGGCCGAATACAGAGACCTGGTGCACTACGTGCCTTTGCAGGTTTTGAATTCAGAGATGTCCTTCTCCTAGACCAGTTGCCATTCAAGGCCATAGAACCCAGTTTATCCTTCTATTTACACATAGCTGGGGGTGGGGGGAGAAGAGGAGGAGTAATACCTTTCGTAAGATATTACCATGCATGGACTGGTTTATTTTTTTTTAAAGTGGATCTATTTATGTTTATTTGTATTTCATTAGTTGTGTGGGGTGGAAGGGGGAATTTTCTTCTGTGTTTTGTTTGGGGTGATACTGTCACATACATAGACACACGTACATACAGATATATGCATTGTGTTGGATATTTTGAGCGTGTGCACACACACACACACGCATGCATATATATATTTTGAACAATAAAAAATATTAAAATCTTCAGACACACTGGGTCGTATATTAATATTCTTTCGTTTTTATTATTATTTCAGTTAGATTCCTCGACTAGTTTCGGCCAACATGCCATCATCAGGAGAAAAAATAATTCTGCTTGCTGGTAGCATATATATATATATATATATATATATATATATGCGTGTGTGTGTGTGTATTTTTTCATAAAGATTTATCATTTCTAGAACCGCAATCCTCAACACACACGCATGCAAAAGAAGCACTGGGCGGCCGTTTCAGGACTCATCAGCAGTGCACATTCTCTACCGACTCTGAGAGTCGAACCTGGACCGCCCCGATACGGCGAAAGCATCATGCCATTGGGCCAACAGGCTACGATGGCGAGGAGGAAACTAAGTTACTAGACATAATATGACACAGCTCATCCTTCCTTGTCGTGACACTATACAAGTATACAGAATACGGAGGTTAGTAAAGAATGTGAACTGCTGATGAGTCCCAAAAGGGACGAAACAGCCATTCATTGCTTTTCTGTATGTATGTGAGCTGAGGATTCCGGTTTTAGATATGATGAATCATGATAAAAATTATACAAATCACCTAATTACTAATCAATAATATATATATATATATATATATATATATATATATATATATATATATATATATATAATCCTTTGTTAAGTGGATTATCCTGAGGAATTCTTAAGAAATGAATATCCAGGTAAAACTCCTCGTAGAAAGCTCAATATATGAGAATAATAACAAATCATACAATGCAATATAATTAAGAACAATTTCAAAGAAAAGCCTTACATTCGAATTTTCCACCGAAAAAACTTAAATTTATTTCAACAGTTGGTTTACACTAGCTCTTCAGACTGGTTTAAATGCACCAAACACAGGAAATAATTTGATTTTAAAAAAAGAAAAACAGACAAGAAGGGAAGAAAAGAAAATTTTGTGTTAACAGGATCCAATAAATGAGAAGAAGGGTAAAAAAAAAAAAAAAAAAGACAGAAGGGAGAGGAAGATATCTTGTAGGATGAGGAAGCGTGGGGTGAGTTTTTAATAAATCTGTTCCAAACATGTCTTCTGTCAAATGCCACAAGAATAGGTGATCTTTTCAAAAAAAAAAAAAAAAAAACATATTAAGTGTGGCACAAGGTCGAAAGTATGTTACTTGAAAAAAACACGCATCTGAATACCGAAAACAAATGTGATATTATTATATAGACATACAGATGATATTGCATTAATATATTAATAATATGTAACACGTCATAAACATTATTATCAGGCCACCAAATAAATCATAAAAACCAACAACAGGCATAAAGCAAACCTAAAGAATAATTATAAAGAATAAAGGCCTATTTTTAGGATAGTTTAAACTTATTTCTATGGCGATATTTAAATATAATTTCATAATGATCTTTTTTTTTTTTTTTTTTTTTTTTTTGCGTAATTTAAACGACAATTTATCCATCGCAGACTTACACGGGAAACAAGAACGTCACCACGAAAGACAACCACGTGATTTAGATGTGTAAAAACACCTTTATACTCTGTCTAGCTTTACCAGGAAGATGTACAGGACACTTTTACATCACGTGAACTAATAAGAATATATATATATATATATATTGAGAATATTAGTGGTCAATATACATACATACATACATACATACATGCATATATATATATATATATATATATATATATAAATATATATATATATATATATATGTGTGTGTGTGTGTGTGTGTGTGTGTGTGTGTGTGTGTGTGTGTGTGTGTGTGTTATTTACATTATTCGGACTATTGTCCTCATCTTTGTCGCCATATTTATTACTTCTTCAGGTGGTTTGAATGTCGATTCGACATTCCAACCACTTGAAGAAGGCCGGAGCGTACAACGGCCGAAACGTTGGAAACATATGGCGACAAATATGAGGACAATAGTCCGAATAACGTAAATAATGTACGTAACACCTTATCTCAGAAATATAGACCTGTATTATTCATATTATATTCGTATCATATTCATATTATATTATTCATATAATTACATATTATATTCATGTTATATTATTCATATAATTACAGACTATAATTATTATATTTTATTATATTATAAAGATGAGGACAATAGTCCGAATAATGTAAATAATGTACATAATACCTCATCTCAGAAATATAGACAGATACCAGATATATATATATATATATATATATATATATATATATATATATATATATATATAAATTCCCAAGAGGTAGAACTCAGTGTCTAGGACAGAGTAAGAATATAATATAAAAGGCTCAAACGCTAATATTCTATGGTTATAATTTATTACATTGGAATCGGAATCATGATCCAATTCATTAGACCTACTTGATGAATTCAATTGTGATTACGATTCCAATGTAGTAAATTATAACCATGGAATAGTACTGTTTGAGCCTTATATATATATATATATATATATATATATATATATATATATATATATATATATATATATATGTGTGTGTGTGTGTGTGTGTGTGTGTGTGTGTATGTGTATGTGTGTGAGGAGGCCTGATTCATTTATTAAGTGAATTTTGATCTAAAATTGTAATTTTATATTTGTAGGTCTATATAATTAATAAAGGAGAATTCGGTTAAGTGCATTGACAAGAAGGATATTATGTTGAATAATTAATATTTGTTCCCTAAAACATATGCTTTTTGCGTCATCAGGCTTCTGACTTATTGATCTACCTATGCGTACGCAATTGTCTTTATATTATTGTAGTTCTTTCTATCGTTTCCCTAAAATCACAATATCGGGGGGAAAAGATTTAGATTTATGTAAAATCTTACGTAAAAACCTCCGTATCTGTCATCAGGAAGCAGGGCGCTTACATCGTATACTTATCTTGTAAATCTCCACCGATTCTCAAATCCAAGGTTCCTTTTTGTCTTAGTCGCCGACAAACTCCTCTTCCTACGAAGACCTCAAACTGGTGACCTTTTGATCTTTTCTTCGTCAATATCATCAAATCAGGATCAAATGTTGTGAAGCCAGTAGGTTTGGCATTTGAGACGTTGCCAATTGATCACGAAAAATCTTAAACAGAGGTTCAATCTCATGTTGTTCCTGATCCGAGCTTAGAGATTTGGATCTATGCTGTCTGGTCTTAGAGCCAGTATATTCTCGAAAGCCCTGGCAACAAAGAGTTTGTCAGGAAAACGAGATTTATGTAGAGAGAGAAGAGCTACCACTCTTGAAAATTGATCTTAGGTGGAACATTGTAGAGATATATCGGAATTCATTTTAAAGATCAAATAACGGGGTAAACTGTTCTAGTTCCACGTGCCATGCCTCTTCCGGATGTCTCAGTTATTTTCCTTTAACTCAACACTCCAAGTTTTTTGGTTCAGCACTGCCGTAACCTGGTATTGAACTCACAGTGACTAAACCCAAAGAGTTATAAATTCAGTACCAGGCTACAGCAGTGGTGAACCAAAAACATGGAGAGTTGAGTTAAAGGGAGATAACTGAGACATCCGGAAGAGGTACGACACGTGGAACTAAAACAATCTACCCCGGTTGCCGAAATAAAGGGTTCGGTTCGAAATTCCTGTCACCTGAAGAAGGCCGGAGTGTACAATGGACGAAACGTTGTTAATATGGAAATGAGGATAACAATCCGAATAATGTAAATAATCATAATACCTCATCTCAGAGATATAGACAGATCTAATAAGCAAATTTGTCTGGGACTGATTTGATCTGAACCGAAATGTAACTGTTTTATGACAACGTAGGCAATAAACTCTACAAATGAGAGCTCCAAAGAGGCCACCGAAAATAAATAAATAAATAAAATGCCAGAAATTAGAAAGTTTCTGTTGTATCCTTAACACAGTTAAAATTACAAGTAGTTCCGGTTCGTCCGTTAGCTAGTTGTGTTCAGTAGATTCGCCAACGTGCAAAAATCCTCATTAGAGGGAAGAAAAGAAAACAAATATAGGATCATGTGACGGTCACACTTAGAGGACATGTTGTGACATTGGCTGTCGCAGAAAAAAATGGAAACAGAAGAGAAAGTATATAGCAGCATTGAGGGCATTTTCATTCGATTGTTAATTATCGAATTAGCTAGGATTACTTAACGAGAGATTACTTGTAAAATGAGATTCTTCTCCCTCCAAACTTTTTCAATGAGAATTGTCGCCTCTTTGCGAACACTCGGTCTGAAACTGCTAAGGGAGTAGCGAAGCTAATAAAATTACTCTCTTTACTCGTTTCCTTTTTCTCATTGACTGATAAGCAGTTAGTAGAGTTTCCCCCTACTAAGGGGACAATAAAAAAAATCAATTCAGAATATATGTATTGTGGTGTTTAACACCACAAAACGAAACGATGCTGAAAAAACTTCTAATTTGATTTTAAACAAGAGGCAGGAGCAGGCCAGGTTTCTTTAATATTTTGGTCCCATGACAACCTTAGAAACTAATATAGCGATTCAACCGAATCGGTCTACGAACAAGCAACGAGAGAGGTCACCAAATATCCAAGTATATGAGCTCTCGTGACAATGTTACAGTATTAATAGGAACAGAAATCTGTAGTTATCTTCACATTTCCGTCAATCGGATCCTGCGTGACATGTTTTTTGTTAACTTGTAATAATAATGGTTTATTTTGTGTGATTCATATTTTTAGACGAACCTCTTAAAGAAAAAAATAACAGCGATATGAAGTTACAAAGAAAACATATGATATAAAAATCGGTATTTTTTATCTTCTGGATTAATAAAGGAACAATTGATAACCAAAAAGAGAAATACAAGACTTATAGATAGTATAATGGAACTCTGCCAGACAGTCATTTAAAAAAAAATTCAATCCAAACAAGGCAATAATGCAACTAAGACGCAAGGGATTGCTGAGTGTGAGAGAATATGAGAAAAACTACTTCTAAAGAGAGAGGACAATAAAAGAACAAGGATTAAGAAGACAGAAGATAACGATTGACACTGCATTTAAATATTTGAAGATCAAAGGCAATAAAGCCACGAGGGCGCAAGAGGTTACTGAGGACTAGAGAATATGAGAAAAATTACTACTAATGAGAGGGGACAATAAAAGAAAAGGAATTATGAAGACAGAAGATGACGATTGACATTGCATTTAAATTTTTGAAGATCAAAGTTGACTGTAAAGCAAGAAGCCCAAAGAGGGGTTCACTTGCGAGCAGTGCTGGAGAATAAACTCTTTGCATAGAACTTAATGTTACATCTAGCCATTTCAACTGTAAAATGATGAGACCTTCCTGCCTATCTAGTAAATTTAAATTCATAAAGCCTAGTATTTATAGGAAAAGGGGGCAGGGAACCTAACGCTATGGCGCCAGGAAAGGGACAGGACCCTAGATACCAGGTCAGGACCAATAACTTTAAAAAGCTTATAGAATGACATAAAAAATCTGAAAGTCAAGCAGTGGTAAATGCAGGATCTTTAAAGACAGTTTGCATTATCTGATAATCCCAATAAAAATGGTATTTATTTAAAGATAATCTTACTTACCTGCAAGTCGTTCAGCAATTGTTAACGCATGGACCGAGGGCGGAAAACCCGAAGCGAAGCCCTGGGGTGGTCCACTGACATATCCACCTTGAGACACAGGGACAGCCATTTGAGTATTCGGCACTGACAGAAGGCCGGGTGACGGTTGCGTGAGTGAAAATCCACCGAAATTTTGCATTTCGATTTTTTAAAGCTGAAGTTAGAAATTCAAATAAAAAAAAAAAAAAAAAAGTAAGTCCCGGGAAAATTCAAGTTTTTACAGAGAATGAAGGAATTATACATATAATTATCCTATTCTCTAATGTTTGCATTAATTCTTGGGCATTGAATATACTTTTCTTTTTTGACTTCATTCAATTTCTATAATAATTCAATTTTATTTCTAGAGTAGCCTTATTTCAATTAGTTTTCTACAGTAAATTATCAGCAAACACTGTGCATATTTTAGCAGCGTTACGATATTAATTTTCACTTCGTCGACATGGTCACCGCTCGTGTTTGACTCTCAGTATCCACTTTAATATTTACATTCGATTTACCTCTGATGTCGAACACGTTTACCTATACATATAGCATACCATAAAACTATATTTTCATATATATATATATATATATATATATATATATATATATATATATAAATAAACAATAAAATCCAAAATCACCTCATATATATATTAATAAACAATAAAATCCAAAATCACCTCATATAATGATTATTAATTATTTGCTCTGTAATAATAAATACACTGAGCTCTTTTTATGGATCAATTTTAATATTTTATATTACTAGGATCCACTTGGATTATTGGATTATATACCAACGGATTTGTTATCTTTACTATATATATATATATATATATATATATATATATATATATAGCTAAGATAATCTATTTTTACTCTTTGATGTGGTCAGATGAGCTGACAGTGGATGGTTTGGTTCGCTTCATCAAGGTTTTCTTTGGTTGGCGCCACAATTAAGCGAGTTGGCTGGCCAAGTCGGGATTTCAAAAATCTGCTTCAGAGCGGTTCCTCTTCTACCGTTCACTGAGTGGACATGTAAGTGTATATTAAAAGAAACCATTAATTCCCGACTAAAAAGTTACTTTATATTTTTAGCTTCTAGCTGCTAGGCCTTTATGTTTCGTTTTTTTTTTCCGTTTTAATCCACTGACCAAATCACTAAAATTAAATCGCTTTTGTATATACAGTGTAGCCCGGATATAAGAGACCCGGATATAAGAGAAAGCTGGATATAAGAAAGATTTTCTCTGGTCCCAAATTAGAGCCTGTGTTAATGTATATAAAATAGACCAAACCCGAATATAAGAGAAACCCGGATATAAGAGACTTCTTCTCCGGTCCCGACAACTCTCTTATATCCGGGTTACACTGTACTATAACTTAGTTGGTCTTCTGGCTTAACCTTTATTTCTTTTGTCGCACACATGGCAATGAGTATATATATATATATATATATATATATATGTGTGTGTGTGTGTGTATATATATATATATATATATATATATATATACATTAGGCAGCATATATTTTATATTATAAAGCGATAATCATACATTGAATCAATTAGCCATATTAATGCATTAATGGCGAATTCTCTTCGCTAACATACTTAATATAAGTATTAACCTACTAACAATCCACTGAATGATGCGATATTTATGTATAAAATTGTTGTCAGATGGATCTGGTGTATTTTTAGAGCAGCTAGTTTTGATTTTAAAGGAAAAAATTACAGCCAGACGATGAGGACATGAAGTTCTTGAAAGTACTTGCTGCTAGTTTAATGCTTATATTAAGTGTGTTGTTGAAGAGATTTCGCCATTAATTGCATTAATATTGCTAATTGATTCAATGTATGATTATCTTTTTATATATATATATATATATATATATATATATATATATATATATATATATATATATATAATGTCATCCTAATACAGGCCTGTTTCGCTGTATCACAGTTTATCAGCGAGGCTAGATATCCAATATAGATAGATAGATAGATAGATAGATAGATAGATAGATAGATAGATGAAAAAAGTCAAAATTTAATAATAATGAAAATGACTTCTCGATAAAAGACTTACAATATTACATTCTGAATTGTATTCTTAGATGCCACGGCATTAGAATTTAGTCAAAGTCCCAGGTGCCATTACGTGGGCTCGAACTTGGATCAACTACATACATACTCTTTACTAGAGAGTTATGTCAAACTCTCACATGGGCGTTAGAACGTAAGCCGACAAGTGGACGGGATAACTAAAGCCGGAAGCGGTGTAATAGAAATGCAGGAAGGAAAATGAAGAAACGATAAAACATGGATGAATATCCTACGACGAGAATGTGAAGGAACCGAAAATAGAAGAGATAGAGGGAGAGAATTAAAAGAAGGCAGAGAAGTAATGAAAGAAAAGAGAATATTGATAGTTGGGTGGAGACAGGAGAGGGAAAGACAGAGAGAGAGAGAGAGAGAAGGTGAGGTGGGCAGAAAGAAAGAGAACGGCGGTCAATTCTCTCTTCCGTCGCCAGTGTTTCAGATCAAGCCAACAGTCGGTAACTAATATGATTTGCTAGATAACAGGACGAGCAGCTCAAACTACTTAAGATGAGCAAACCGTCTCTCGTTGGTGAGATCCTGTTCCACACGAGATGTGATTATCATCTGTGATAAATCCAAATTCTTGGACACTGCATTGGAACAATTCACTTCGCAGACGGACCATTCAACCCTTCTCTCATTTCTCTCATCTTTCTCCCCTTTTTTCTGATTCTTCTTTTCAAAATCTTAATCTTTCTTTCTTTCTTTTTTCTTTCTTTCTTTCATTTAAGACGCTGGGGTTGGTTCATCATCTTTCTCTTTTCTTCTATGATGCTGGTATTAATTTTTTTTTTTTCTTTGTTCTGTGACGCTAGCATTAATTATTTCTCTTTCTTTTTTTCTCTGATATCGGCATTATTACTTTCTCTTAATTCTTCCTACTGCTTTTCGATCATTCTTTTTTTCTTTCTTTCTTCCTTTTTTCTTTCTTTTTCTTTCTTTCTTTCTTTCTTTCTTTTGTGATGCTGATTATTACTTCTTCCTTCCCGATTTTCCGATTTTTACTTTCTTTCTTCTGTTATTAATTATTCTTTTGTCTTCTTTCTTTCTTACTTGCTTTTAACTGGTTCTTATCATTCCTTTTTTATCTCATTGATTAATTCCGCTTTTTGTTGTTGTCTGTATTCGCCTTTATATGCAATTCACCGGAACATCCCTCCACCAAAAATAAAAGCTGAAATGAAATTCACCTTAGAAGCTTTTGAGAAACAGAATGTTGACAGTGACATCAAAAAGTAAAACTCACAAACACGCACACAGATACACACACATATCAATCTCTCTTCCTCTCCTATCTCTCTCTCTCTCTCTCTCTATCTATCTATCTATCTATCTCTCTCTCTCTATATATATATATGTTTGTATATGCACATTTCATTGAATACGACAAACAAGGTGATTTTATTTAGTTTTTTATACAATTTCTCATGCGATCTAATATTTTTTTCTTTTCGGATGACAAATTATATAAAAACTGTCCGAATGTTCTTTTTATCCGAGCGCTTTTGGCTATACATTTAGCCATTTTCAAGGATTAAATAATTAATTAAGAAATAGTTTGTTGTATGTATGTTTTATAAAATGTTTTCATTTTTCAAAACACGGTCAAGATATTGTTTCCATGTTCAAATTTAATATTATTAAGCATTGCTTTTTTTGTTTTGTTTTTATCAATAAGACATTATTTTTAGCCTTTTTTGCATGTAATTGATGCTATTAGTGTTTGCTATTAGTGTTGTCAACAAGTATGTTACGAATAGTGTCCGGTAGGTTTCCATGAATATTTAAATGAGATCTAATTGAGCTATTTTCCTCCAACACGAACATTTCAGAGTGTTTGGGTGTCAATCTGAGGACAGTGCAGAGGATGAGTTGGATGAGTCTAATGGTGATTACGAAGGTGTTTGTAGTGATCACTGGTGATGGCGACGTTATGTCGCCATTCATCTTCCTACACTACCTCAGATTCAACAAGGAGGCCTACGCCAAGTGCCTTGAGGAATTAGTGCTACCCTGGGTCAAGAGGGTGGCTGCTGCCAGACAATTTATGCGATCACATCACCCCTTACACCTGGCCCCCTAACTGCACAGACTGCAACCCCCTTGATTATCATGTGTGGAGCGCAGTTGAGCGAGAGACCAACAAAACTTCTTGTAATGCCAAAGATGAACTGAAGACAAGGATTATGGCAGCTTTCACCATTTAAAACAAGGAGCACGTACAGAAGAGTTTGCAGGAGATTCCAAAGTTGTCTGGCGGACGTGGATGAAGCGTGAATGTCCGAAATTTTTTTATAGAAAATATGCGTCCTACGACAGGTATCGAACCTGTATCCTATACGGAACCGTCATATAGTCTGATGTGCTTTACCGATTGAGCCACAGAGGAACGTTTCGGTTAGCAAGGTCGATTTTACTGTTTTAAACTACAATTTTCCATGATTTTCTCGGACATTCAGGCCGGTAAATGCTGTTAATATTGTTTATTATAAACAGAGCATTTACTTAAATATTTGTATCTCTAAAAAGAAGGTATAAACATAAAAAATGTCTTAAAATAATTATCGGACTTTGTCCATTTCATAATGTGTGACGTCATTTGTTTACATTTGGCTACGCATCGAGCAGATATGAATGCGAGAAAATTATGGAGTATTGCAGTTCTAAAAACAGTAAAATCGACCTTGCTAACCGAAAGGCTCCTATGTGGCCAAAGCACGTCAGGCTATATGACGGTTCCGTATAGGATACAGGTTCGATTCCTGTCGGAGGACGCATGTTTTCTATGAAAATTTCTCGGACATTCAGGCCGGTAAATGTTGTTAATACTGTTTATTATAAACAGAGCATTTACTTAAATATTTGTATCTATATAAAGAACGTATAAACATAAAAAATGTCTTAAAATAACTGTCGGACTTTGTCCGTTTCATAATAATAATGAAGTATATATATATATATATATATATATTGAATGCAACAGACTAAATAGGAATTTGAACTTGTCTCTCTAATTTCACTTTCAGCCCGATGGCCGTTACGCTAACCTCAGGCACACACACACATATGCGCGTGCACGCATGCACGCACACGTGATACGCACGCGCGTACAGACACACACACAAACACACACAAACACACACACACACACACACACACTGATACCGATATGTAAAATATAATGAAAATAATCCCGAAGTTCGTAAACTGGTGTTCTATCAATTAAGTGCTCTTACAAATTTAAAAAAAATTACGTTCAAAGAAATTACGTCGTATGATCATATTTTGTTTTGGCTTCTGTAGTTGTGGTGGTGGAGTGTGTGGTGAGAGAGAGAGAGAGAGAGAGAGCAGGTGAGAGGGAGAAAGAGAATTTTCTAACAGAGTGCGTGATCAATGTTTTTACCCCAGACTAAAGCCGAGATTTCGCCTGCTGATTTTAAAGGCTTCCCTCTTAACTTCCCGACATACACTTCCGGCTGTTTTCCCCTTCCGACATTTTGTTTGACTCTAAACTTAGTAAATGTCTCTCTTCCCTCACCTTCGGAGTTTTTATTTTCCCTGTTTTTCTCTCTGTCTTGTTCAACTGAAGATGGGGAAAATAACACGAACGAAAATGCTACAAAAAAACAGACAGACCTTGACAGTTTATAACTCTACGCTGTGAGTAAATTGAAATGGAAGTGAAACATTTAATTTAAAGTGCCATGAAAGCAATGAGCGTAAATGATATTTGCTAATAATATTTAATAAAAGGTGTACTAGACAAGAAACAAAAGAGATAGATAGATAGATAGATAGATAGATAGATAGATAGATAGATAGATAGATAGATATATATATATATATATATATATATATATATATATATATATATATATATATATATATATATATATAGCGGCCTTTCAGTATCTGTCTATATTTCTGACATGAGGTATTATGTACACTATTTACATTATTCGGACTATTGTCCTCATCTTTGTCGCTTGTCGCCATATTTATTACAACATTTCGGCCCTTCATTATCTGTCGATATTTCTGAGATGAGGTATTATGTACACTATTTACATTATTCGGACTATTGTCCTCATCTTTGTCGCCATATTTATTACAACGTTTCGGCACGTGGAACTAGAATAGTCTACCCCAGTGAGCGAAATAAAGGATTCAGTTCGACATTCCAACCACCTGAAGAAGGCCGGAGCGTACAACGACCGAAACGTTGTAATAAATATGGCGACAAATATGAGGACAAAAGTCCGAATAATGTAAATAGTGTACGAAAAATGAAACAATGAAAAAGAAAAATAGAAGGGTAAATTCGATAATTAAAAAATAGATTAGAACGATAAAACAAGCGAATTCGAGAAAACTTTGATGAAAAATTTGGATTAAAATTTTTTCAAACAAACATCGAGATGCATTGAAAAGATGGAAGATAATTTGAAGTGAGGGAAGTCAAAGAGAGAAAACAGAGAGATGAAGAGAGAGGACGGGGAAGAGAGAAAAGGAGAGAGAGAGAGAGAGAGAGAGAGGAAGAATAAGGAGAGAAAGGGTCCTTAGAAATGATATAGGAATGTGAAAAAGATAAACAAACAATACAAACGATAAAAAGAGGTAAACTAAAAACAAACATAAAGAGAAAAAGGGGGAGAGAAAAAGAGTGATAGAGAGAGACATTAAGGAAAAGAGATTGAATGAGATGAGACGGACTAACTGAGAAAGAAAAGCCAGGAAAAAATACTGGATTTAAAAAAAGAAATTTCAATATGAAAGAAAGTAAGAAAAAAAGAGAGAGAAAAAAAAGAAAGGGTGAAATCAAAGAGAGAAAGGAATAGAAGTTAAACAAAAAAAGGAAAAAATACAGTGAAAAAGAGGGGAAAGTAAATAAAATATAAAATTAAAAGGGAACTTGGAAATAAAACAGTAAGTAAATAAAAATAAGGAAGAGAGATGGGGTAGAGTAGAAGTGGGGGGAGACAAGTGGAGAAGACAAAATGACGACGAAAAGAAGCAAATATATATTTAAGAAGTTTTGAAGCTGCACAATAAAGCAAACAGAATGAAGAGAGAAAAACAAAGAAAAGAAAGAAGAAAAGGAATATCGGTAATGAAAAGGAAAGAAGAGAAAATAAAATAAATGAAAAACTCCAAAAGAAAATAAAAATAATTTTAAGAAACATGGAATATGAAACAAAGAGGGAAGCAGCCATTTTCTTTTTTCTTTCATGTTTTAATAAGAAATGAAAAAAGAAAATAAACGAAAGAAAGCAAAAAAAGAAAGAAAGAA
Organism: Acanthosepion pharaonis; assembly: GCA_903632075.3. NCBI lineage: Eukaryota > Metazoa > Mollusca > Cephalopoda > Sepiida > Sepiidae > Acanthosepion > Acanthosepion pharaonis. Next base: position 449,200 of record CAHIKZ030000671.1, on the reverse strand, counting down.
AACGAAGAGAAACAAGCATTAACTAAGAGGAATAAAAAGAAAGAGAAGATTGATATTGAAAAATAGAACGAAAAGAAAAAAAGAAAGGAAAAGAAAAACAAAACACAAAAAATAAAATACAGAAAATATTAGGAGATATACAAAATGAAAGAGATAAAGAAAAGCGATGCGAAAAAATAAATTTAAAATGATCGAAAAAGGAATAAAAAGAAAAATTCAAATGAAGGAGAAATCGGTGAAAAAGAAGCAAAGAATGAAAAAGAAAGTAAGAAAAATTATGAAAAAACAAATGTGAAAAAATAAAAGCCGGAAGTAGAAAGAAGGAACCGGAAGGAGAAAATAACAAGAAAAAGGAAAAAGAACAATTTGAAAGAAAGAAAGAAAAATAATGTTAGGAAACAATGAAAAAATAAATAAATAAAAAAAAAAAGAACGAAAGAAAGATAAAGAAAGAGAAAATATTAAGCAAGAATGAAGAAAGAATAAGACAAAAATAAAAATAATAAAGAAAAATGGGAAAAATGATAACAGAAAGAAAAAATAAAATAAAGATGAATGAAAAAAGATAAAAAGTAAAAGAATCTATGAAAAGAGAAAAGAAAAAAAAGAAAAGAGAAAATAAAAGAGAAAAAGGAGAAAAAGTAAACGGGAAATAATAATTAAGAAAAGAAGGATAGAAAGAACAAAAAATAACGAAGGACGACAGAAAGTAAAAAAAAAGTAGAAAAAAAAGTATGAAAAAAAATGAAAGTAAAAAAAAAAGTCTGAAAAAAATGAAAGTAAAAAAAAAATATGAAAAAAAAATGAAAGTAGAAAAAAAAACTAGAAAGAAATAGAAAATCATTTTTTGTTTCTATCCCGCATTCCCATTTCCCCGTGCAAATAAACTTCCGCTAATCACTTCCTGTTAATGGCATTATCTTTACTTTTCCTCTTGGATTCTGTTTTACCACTTACTCTCTCTCTCTTTTGTACCTCTTCTTCTTCTTCTTCTTCTCCTCCTCCTCCTCTTTATCCTCCTAATCATCCTCTTTTTTATTTTCGTTTCTTGCCTCTTTTCTTTCTTATTAATCCTATATTTCAAATTCAATTTCCCGGCAAGCTTTTATAGTTTTCATTTGCGATTAGCAAGCTTTGTCGACTTAAAAACAAATAATAATAATGCAATTATACACGCTACCCTTGTAAAAATGGTCGATAAAAAAGATGTCCATAAAAATTGGTTAAAAGAATAAAAGAAATTACAATAAGACGAAATCTCTTCGGAATTCTTCCTTTTCCTCAACCCAAAGTCTTGAACAAAAATAAAATTAAAAAAAAATGTGACAACTGCTTTCTTTTCAGAAAAATAAGTTTTGGAACGAAAGTTTCAGCTCTGTGCTACCGCGATCAAAAGATTTTAATTTAAGAATAAACGCATCCATTAAAAATATCACAAAGAAAAAATAAAGCAAGACAAAAAAAAAATAAATAAAATAACATCTAGAACACGCCATGATATTTCCTAGGAGTCGAATCATCCACATTTTTTCCGTATTCCGCTTACACAGCTATTTCCCAAGAACAGTTACACTGTGAAACAAATTTAATCACTTCAAGTCATATGTAAATCGCTATCTATCCTCCATATCCCTCCCTATCAACCCCCTCCTCATTCACAAACTTCATTTAGTAACACTCCTAACTTTAGTAGCTCTCGAGCCTTGTATTAGGTGAACTTTACTATCATATGCACACGCACATGCACAAACACACACATATATATGTAGGTGTGTGTATCCATTTCAATATATATATATCCATATGTATGTGTGTGTATCCATTTCATACTATCTATCTATCTATCCATCCATCTATATATATATATATATATATATATAAAATAGCTATTTCAACCAACAAGAAGACTTATATTGGCATTGTCATGTTAGTTGAAATAGCTATTCGAATGAGGTAAATTTGATTTCTATTCTATGTAATTTATTTGCTCTGTTATAAGAAATACATTGAGTTCTTTTTTGGATCAGTTTTAATATTTTTATATTATTAGGATTCACTTGGATTATATACCAACGGATTATTACCTGTATATATATATATATATATATATATATATATATATATATATATATATATATATATATATATATATATCATCCACAGATAGAATATTTCACTCTATCACAGCTCATCAGTGAGTAGACATCCGATTACCTCAGTAGTAGTAATAATAATCTTATAAGTATAAGAAATTATACTAGTCCGGAAAACCTTCTGTGTCTTCATTTCCGAATAATCAAACCAATACCAAAGGGAAAAAGAGGTATAAAAAAAATAAAGAACGAAGAACATGTACGTCAGCCGAAAATAATCGTCTAGTCTCCAAGTCCAAAGTCTAAAGAAAAAAACCCAATACGAGTAAGTAAAATAACTAAATAAAATGCCCAGTACGTTAAGTAGAGCAGACCTAGTTAAACCTAGAGATCCAGACAAACCTACCAAGGTTTCACCTAAGCGGATCGTCAGGGAAGGCTATATATATATATATATATATATATATATATATATATAAATGAAATGTATTAAGTTTGACAATTATTTTTATATATTTTCCGTGAATACGTTATTTTTATAGATACAATTTATTTAAATAAATGTTCTGTTTTTTAATTAAACGGTATTAATTACATTTACCGGCCTGAATTTTCGAGAAATTTCGTAGAAAATATGTGCTTCTCCGACAGGAATCGAAACTGTAATCCCAACGAGAAGCACCATTTGATCTGATGTGCTATTAACCATTTAGCCACAAAATAGCATTTGGTTAGCAAAGTCCACATTACTTTTTATAAACAACAAATCTTCGATGATCATGAAACGTAACTTAACATAAACAACGACATAATATGAAATGGATTAAGTTCGATAATTATGTTAATATATTTTCCGTTTATACGTTATTTTTTATAGATATAACTTAAGTAATTGTAACAACAACGAGTTATCAGTTATCTTCTCTTAATTCATCAAGAACACATGGTACAGTGGATAAAGGCGTTAGTTAGATCCAGTAACAGGATCCAAAGAGTGTGAGTTCAATACCTGGTTAAGGCGGTGGAGAACTTGGCGAGGGGAATTAACAGGAGATAACTGATAAGTGACATCCATTAGTCATGGCACGTGGAACTAGAACAGTCTACCCCAGTGAGCGAAATAAAGGGTTCAGTTCGACATTCCAACCACCTGAAGAAGGCCGAAATGTTGTGATAAATATCGCAACAAAGATGAGGATGATAGTCTGAACAATTTAAATAGTGTACATAATACCTCATCTCAGAAATATAGACATATACTGTAGTAGTAGTAGTTGTAATAGTTCCTAAAATTATATGTAAGTGACTATTCTGCCCATTAGGAATCGAATTGTAAGAAGAATCACTTAAAGACAGCTGATATATGATCATCATTAACAAACGAAAACAACTAAGAACCGGAGAGGATCTCAAATAACAATAATAATAATCTAATTTTGGACAGTCTTTTAAAATATTACTACGGCAATAGAAAAAGGTGCTACATATTTCAGGCCTTGTGCCAGTCTATGATAAGTCTAGCAAATATTAGTAACGTTGTTGTTTGTACTGTTAATAATGCTCAGTCAGTTATGTACCATGCGTGATGCACGCTTAGGCGATCACGTATCTTTCGATACATGACTGACGAGGCAGATTTTTTTCCCGCAGTAGGTTGCTATTTCCTTCTGCAGTAGACTAGTTGCTATCCAAGGCTATAGAACCCCGTCTGACCTGCTTCTGAAGAAGAGGATTCATAACTTTCCCAAGAGTATTAGCACGTAAGTGAATCTAATGAATTCGAACTCGTTTCTCCGATTCCTCAGTTACTTCATTACTCCACCGTGCCTCACATATAGAAAGAGTATTAGCACGTAAGTGAATGTAATGGATTCGGCTGGAATTCGAACTCGGCTTAATGATGCTGCTGTGGTTATTTCCAAGTTGAGGTTAGTATGGTACACGGATAAATGAGAACAGAAAACGGGTGTAAGAAGAATTTATCTCGTCTCTATCGCAAATGGTTGATGTTACGGTTAGAGGTGGGGAAAATGGAAGGGCCTAATCTCTTGCGTTTATGTTTGAATTAATGTCCTTGGGAAAGGTATGAATCTATCGCTTCTCGCCTCCACTCCACCCCCACCGCCTAGCTGGGGGGGGGGGGTAAAAAAGCATGGCACACTGGGTTCTCTAGCTTTATGTTGCAACAAATCTAGTCGAAGGAAAAACCATGGAGAAGGCAACGGGAAACCATTTAATTAAGTATCCTAAGAATTCCTGACAATAATAAAGAAAGGAAATCTGTAGGGAGCCATGGCCGTCCACGTTTTCAAGTGACAGCATTTAGAAAATTGGAGAAAAATACAAGTGGATGGGATGTGTCTCGTTTTGTAATCATCTCGTAAAACAATTTGGCTTTTTTTACTCTAGTATCATCAAGCAATGAGAATGATACAACAATCTGAAACATGAAACTATTCAGAAAAGTGCTGTTGATAAGAAACAAATGTATGACAGTCAGTATACAAAGCCTCACCATCCATTCGAAATAATGCTAAAAGAAAAATATATATATCAAGAACTGCGAAAACAATGGAATATAAGATTGAACGTCATCTCTACAATTGTCGAAATTCTTAGAATAATCTTAAAATCCCTTCAGGGAAGATTAGATCAGAAAGGAATTCGGCTAAAGCATTGCAAATGGCGTATAATCGATACAACAATGATGCTAGAAGTGTCGGAGGCTTAAGAAGACAAATCTTTATTTTAGTCCCACAAATATCTACTTAAAATTCTGTGTGAAAAATAATAATTGCAGTAAAAAAGTAGCAAGTCTCGATTCTTCATCAGAAAAACTACTACAGTAGTCTCTCATTTTTTCATGAATCGCTTCATTCAGACCAGGAGACCAAAAAGAGGTTTTGAAAAAGAAACTTTGACAAATAGTGGATATTATTGCTCGTTCGACCAGGGGTTCCAACCTTTTTTTTACCCATGGACCACTTTTACTCTTAATTTTTTATATTTACTATATAATATTGTATATAATATACTTATTGTATATGATATTGATATATAATATTACTAAATATAAAAGTGTATAATAATATTGTATATAATAAATATATATAATTCGTGAAATTCTTTTAGTGATATAATTCTTAATATAATATATATAATAATATAATAATATTAAAATAAAAATAATAATAATAAATAGTTATTATAAATAAAATATAAAGTAATAAATTTATTATTATAAAATAATAATAAATAAAATATAATAATATAATAAAAATGAATATAGTGATATCATTCTTAAAATTCTTTACAGCGTATAAAATATTGCATATAATATAATAAATATAATATATAATATTATTGCCTGTTAGACCAGTGGTTCTCAACTTTTTTTTTACCCATGGAGTACTTTTACACTTAGTTTTTTATCCATGGACCACTTTTACTCTTAGTTTTTTTTACCCATGGACCACTTTTACTCTTATTGTTTTTTACCCATAGACCACGTTTATTCTTAATTTTATTACCCGTGGACCACTTTTACTCTTAATTTTATTTTTACCCGTAGACCACTTTTACTCTTAATTTTTTAACCCATGGACCACTTATCCTATAATTTTTTTTTACCCGTGGACCACTTTTACTCTTATTTTTTTTACCCATAGACCACTTCTTAATTTTTTTTACCCATGGAATGCTTTTCCTCTAATTTTTTTTTTTACCCGTGGACCACTTTTACTCTTATTTTTTTTTTTTACCCGTAGACCACTTCTTAATTACCCGTGGTCTACTTTTACACTAAATTTGTTTTGCCCATAGTTTACTTTTACTCTTAATTTTTTCACCCATGGACTAGTTTTAATCTTAATTTTTATTTACCCATGGACCACTTTTACTCTCATTTTTTTTCACACATAGACCACTTTTACTCTTAATTTTCTTTTACGCATTGACCACTTTTACTCTTAATTATTTTTATTGGACCCCAATAACCATTCGATAAAAAAAAGGTGATTTAATTTTTTACTAATAGATAAATTTAGAAATTGCATTATTGAAATAGTGAATGTAAATGTTTTATTTTGAAGTAAAACTAATTTAATAAAATAAACTTGTATTTAACAACTAAATTTTATGGAACACTTATGTACACGAGTAAAATAACTCATAATGAACCATTTTAAAATATGTGAGTAATTAATAGTTTTAAAAAGTGCAGAATTATTCAATGAGATCTATGAAGTTAATGTTGCTCTGCGAGTTTTTTTTATATTCGCCCCCATTGATATTAATCGAAGATCACCCCTTTTCACAATGTCGAGTCTGTTACTATATTAATTCATTTATATTAATATTTTATTATTATTTAAAATTATTATTATTATTTATTATTAATATATTAAATTATTTTATATAATAAATTATAATCTTTACATCATTTTCCTTTATATATATCCTTATATCCTTTATATTTTATTTTATTTTTTTTTTTTATTTTATATTTTACATCATTTTTCCTTTATATATATCCTTATATCCTTTATATATATATATATATATATATATATATATATATATATATATATATATATATATATATATATATATATATAATTCTTCCTGTATATATCCTTCTCAGTTTTATTCAACTTTTACAATCAAAACATCCGGTAGAGTAAAAGAGACCTTAAATTACATCGCTTGATCGCGTTTTCCTCTCGTTTTAGAGTTGTCTTTCTATTTTTTAGTATTACAATATAGCGTAGATTACTGTAGAAATTCCAGTTCTCAGTTTTAAACAAGCGTTTCGACGTGAAATTGTACTATGGACCACTAAATATTAACGTGGACCCCCAATTTGTTTGTTTTCTGTTAACCATCAGTAATTGAACCTGTATCCTATACGGACGAACATTTTCTATGAAAATTTCTCGGACATTCAGGCCGGTAAATGTTTAATACTCTTTATTATAAACAGAGCATTTACTTAAATATATTTTATATAGTAATAATATAGTACTTTAGTATATATTAAAATATAGTACTTTAGCATATATTAAAATTGACACAGCTAAATATCTTCTTTGTGTTGTAGTAGTTATTGGTTCGGACTTCGTGATGTCATTTGCGGCTGCGTGCCATTGGAAATTGCTTAGAACTTGAAATATATATAAAGAGAGAATAACGTAGAACATAAAAGAAAGAATGGCATAGAACTTCAAATAGAGAGAGAGAGAGAGAGAGAGAGAGAGAGAGAGAGAGAGAGAGAGAGAGAGAGATTTGAAAATTTGAAAAAAAAATAATGAATGACATACAGGGGTCGGCAACCTTTTGCTGGTTATGTGCCGTCCTTAGGGGTTTAAAATCATTCAGTGTGCCTACAGCATACATATTTTTATACAAGTCAAGATCAATATACCTGTTCTACAATATATTTTATATAGTGATATATAGTATATATACTTAAGTATATATTAAAATTGACACAGCAAAATATCTTTTTTGCGTTGTAGTAGTTACTGCTTCAGACTTCGTGATGTCATTTGCGGCTGTGTGCCATTGGAAATTGCTTGCCGACCCTTGTACTTGAACACTGTTTCCCAAACATATGCTCCTTTGACTCCCAGGACATATTCTTAGTGCTCTCTCTCACACACGAATATGAAGCACTTCTTTCTTAGTATTAGGTTTAATGACTGGCCGGTCGTTTCTGATTGTGTCCATCTGTGAGGCCGGCTAGCAAATCCCTGTTGCAGACGCCTGCTCAGGCACATTTGTTTTTTGTTCAACACTCGCAGAGCCCACCTTTGGTTTATACTGCAGCAATGCTGAGCGAAACTTAGTTGCAGTTTCTGGAAAAGAGCGTGTCATTTGGCGTGTTCAATAGTCTGAACAAGATAACCAGTACACTCAATACCTCCGTCACGATGACTTCTGACTACGTGCTAGTACAATCATTTCCGTCTTCACATTTTCACTCACAATGCTTTCGCCAACCAGTGGTATGATTTTCGGGCACTTTTCAAATGTGCTACACGCTGGAGTCGCCTTCATAATCCTCTAGCATCAAGAACTTACTTTCTTGATAAATTGACCATAGTGACACTCAACTTCTCAAGAGCGTCTCTTTGCGACTACTCGGTCTCACATTGACTACTGACCTGAGATGGAACAAATACATTGAGTCAATAGCTTCGTCCACCGCAAGGAAAGTTGGCTCCCTGTGCCGCGCCAGGAAATTTTTCTCCCCGGAATCGATCCTTTAAATCTACAAATCAACCATTCGCCTCGCATGGAGTATTGCTGCCATATATGGTCTGGAGCGCCTTCTGTTTGTCTCAAGGTTCTTGATAAAATCCAGAGACGGATATGCAATGTAATTGGCACTGATCTGGCATCTCGTCTGCAGCCGCTCTCTCACAGACGTGCCGTCGCCTCCCTCTGTCTTTTTTACAAATACTTTCATGGTAACTGCTCCGATGAGCTGCTTTCGCTGGTTCCCAGACTTCATGAATTTACTGGGCTGGCATCTCGCTCTCACCCTTTCACTGTTGAAACTTTTAATGTAGCCGTCTCTTCTACTCCAATAGCTTCATGTCATACATTTGAATAGTTGGAGATTATAGCTATCATGGAAACAGGAAAAGGGAAGGGAGTTCCACATGCGAGAGGTGCGAGAGGTAAACCGGCCCTGAACCCGTATATACGGGTTCAATGGGCATATTTTTGGCCGAGCCCACGGGCTCGGAATGCCCACGTTAAAAAGGCCTTGTGCCACATGACACCCTCGTGGGGGGGGGATGACTCAATATCGTGAAAGTATTTGTAAAAATGACAGAAATCATATTCTGTTCATATCTATTTCATTCTGTATTTAACTATTACTTTTACTGCTCATATCTATATGAGTTTGTTTCTATCTATCTATCTATCTATCTATCTATCTTCTGTTTTACAGCTAAGATATATGTGTTAGTCTACAACATCCGAAGTTGTTTTTTATGCTGAAACTCAATCCTGGCTTTTCCATGTTAACTTTTAAAGTAGGCAGAATCTCTCAACTTTGAAAGCCACGCAATCTTTCCACTGCGTTTTCAGCTAGTACTTGTAAAATATGCATGGCGTAAACTTGAGAATATCTGCCTCCAGTCTTTACATATCTATCTATCTATGGAGTGATGCGTTGGCCTATGCATTCAATTTTATTTTAGTGCACTTGTTAAGTCAGCATGATTTGAAGACAGAAACAAAAACAAAAAAAAAAAACAATAATTGAAATCAGGAAGAAAAGACCTTTTCACATACTTAAAAAATTAAAAACAAGGCTAGGCAGGTAATTCTGGAAACATGTTCTGAAACTTTTTAATCCTGCATATCGAATTGCGTGCTCATCTGACTTAGACAGAAAGGCAATGGAAAATTATTTTAATCCATAAGTCTACACGCTTCCGTTTTGGGCTTCAAATGTAACCATTACTACATGTATGTACGCACACGCACGCACGCACGCACTCACACACACACACACACACATACACACACAGACACACACACACACACACACATATATATATATATATATATATATATATATATATATATATATTATATTAAAATTTACTCGAAGACAGAACGTTTATAGATATAAACACTTTGAACATAAGAATCAACCTAGTCTGCAAATTGCAGCGAAATGTAAAGCTGAAAGTCACCGTGTAGTTTTGATTCCTATCTTCATTCTCACACACTTCTCTCCGCTTATATATATATATATATATATATATATATATATATATATATATATATATATATATATATATGAACAAAAGATCGCATAATTTTGGTGCGTCTTCACTCCTAATAAACGTTACATGACGTCACCGTAGACTGTTTCACACTTTCAGGTTTACCTAAAGAACCAGTATATAAAGGAATCTGCCAACCATACAAATACGATACCACATTGGTTCTTGAAAATGTCGGAAGTACTTGAACAAAACAAGATGAAATTCATGGTGTTTAGCCATAATTTTGACCACAATACACAGCACGTCGATGAATACTTGCTGCGTAGATATACCTTATATATATATATATATATATATATATATATATATATATATATATATATATATATAATGAAAAACAGACCACTTTAAAGGTACCATTACAATAATTTATTTCACCAAAATCCTTTTTAAAGGATTTCGGATCATCAGGTAACCCTTCCAACAATGAAAAGGTTTTCATTGTTGGGTCAGTGTGAATTGTGGGTAATCCATTCTGGCGGTTATTTTGGCGGGAATGGCTTGTTTATTTATTTGGGTTAAATTAATTTACTTGTTTTTTATTTTCATTTTTTATTCTATATATTTATTTATTCTTTTGGATTTTCTATGTTTTATAAACGTAGTTAAAAGAAATTGGTGGGGATTTGTTTAGGTCGCTTATTTAATAGTTTGTTTTGGACTGGGAAGATAAAGCTATTTATTCGTGCAATTTTGGGATTGATTACCGTAGTCTATTCTGCTATTTTGGCGGGGGACAGTTTTTAATTTGTTTATTATTTTCTTTATTTAATTAGATTGATTATTTTACTTGTTTATGCTTATTTATGTTTATTTTTATTAGTTCTAACGGTTATTTTAGCGGGAGCGATTTGTTGATTTGATCATTTATTTATTTATTTGGATTAATTTTTAATTGTTTTTTCTTATTTGTTTGCTTATTTTTTATTTATTTTTTTATTTTTAGACAGAACTGTTTTGAGGATGTCGGTGGTTGTGCAAGCACAAAGTCACAAGTCATCGTGAGCGAGTGTTCGAGCGTGCTGGCGTTGTTCAAACATTTGATCACGTCAAATGATGCGCTTCCTCCTAGAAACTGTCACTCTAGGTCCGCTCAACATAGTTGCAGTATAAAACACAAGTGGGTTCTGTGAATGTTGAACGAACACAAATGTGTCCGGGTAGGCGTAAGTCACAGGGATTGGGTAGAATCTGTGTGAAACTGACTCAAGTAATCGCTTTCCCAGCTGACAAAGTCTCTCCGTAGACGCAGTACCACGTTCACAAGCGTCTTGTCTCTTTTTCTCTCTCGCGTGGTGTTTTTATGCCGAGCTGATCTTGCAAAAAGAAAAAAAAATTTCTCGCCAATTCGAGACCGTGTCTTTCTAAAGTTAAGGTGTTATGGCAGCCATATTTCTTTTTCCTTTCTATCACTCATTTTGCATCCCAGGCATCTACTTGCTCGCTTTGCGGCACGTGGGAAGTCATCTTTTCTTCTACAGAATCTTGGAAATGAGTGCATACCATTATATAAACACTGTGAGTTTACATTTCATTTTATGAAATGGACAAAGTCCGACAGATATTTTAAATAATTGTCGGACTTTGTCCATTTCATAATGTGCGACGTCATTTGTTTACATTTGGATACGCATCGAGCAGATATGAATATACTAGAGATAATCATGGGGAATTGCAGTTTAAAAACAGTAAAATCGACCTAGCTAACCGAAACGCTCCTCTGTGGCTCAATCGGTAAAAGCATGTCAGGCTATATGACGGTTCCGTATAGGATACAGGTTCGATTCCTGTCGGAGGACGCATATTTTCTATGAACGTTTCTCGGAAATTCAGTCCGGTAAGTGTCGTTAATACTGTTTATTATAAGCAGAGCATTTACTTAAATCTATAGAAAGAACGTATAAACATAAAAAAAAAATGTCTTAAAATTTCATTTTATGCATACCTTTGAACAATTCGCTTTCAGACACTTCAATTTGTTTAAAAATTAATCTCATGATTGACTATAGACTGGTGTCACAGAATCACAAAATATCTTTCTAAATAACAAAAATCATATTGTATGGACATTTCCAACAGCAACACCATTAAAATAGGTAGCACGAAGGCTACCAGTCCAGGTGGGATTTCTTAAGAATTTTGGGCAAAATTGTTTAATTGCTGCTTCATAGAGAAATGCTTCTCAGGTCTATTAGGTCTATGAAATGTGCTAGATGTTGTATGTCCTGTCTTCAAGAATTCTACACTAACTCTCCAAATATGAAAACCCTGGACGTGTCCTTACAATCATAAAGTTCTTCCTATCAGGTAGGTCGATGAAGGTCGTTTTTAACCCTTTGTGTTCTGCGTTCCTGAACAATTTTAACCCTTCTACCTGAGCTCCTGTGTCAAAATTCGCAAATAATCGGGATTTAATGTTTCACGGTATATATAAAAATAGTTACACGTGTTTACCCACCGTTTAATGATTTTTTTTTTGTAAATTCTCAAAGAATAAAGGAAATGTATAAAATTACTTTCATACATTTGTGTTTTATTAGAATTGTAATCAGCGCTTTTGAAAACAACAAACATTGCCGATGGAATGAATGGAGTTAAAATAATAGCGGTGTCAAGGGAAAAACCGTCCTCTTGACACATGGTTTTATTTCGGACACGAAGGCTAAAGATTGCCGCTCTTTCCTTACAATGGTCAAAAATGGAATCCTGCTGTTATATCTGAACTAGAAAAATAATACATATACAGATCAACCTCGGTTCTCGAACGTCTTACATGTCGAACAAATCGGTTTTCGAACAGAAAATTCCTGATGAAAATGCCTCGGTTATCGAACAAAATTTCGGTTCTCGAATAACATTGCCAAACCGAGTTAACCCGAATGGAATCATTTCTGAGTCGACCGCCATGTTGTATAAATTCGTCTGTTATGTTGTGCTGTGACGTCGTTCCCCGGTCGCAGCGCCAACTGTGACATTCTATCCTGCTCTACCACGGCGCCAGTTGTGACGTCCTCAAACAATTACCACTTGTGACGTCTTCGCCGCGGCGCCAGCTGTTCGCTCCTCGCTGCTCCAAACGTGTCGCTGCTCCAAACGTGACGTCCGCCTGTCGCGTCAGTCGTGTTGTCTCGTCCTGTGACGACCAACTGGCTTGGTATCGGTCGCGGCACCCAAATGTGACGTTCCAACCTTTTGGTGATTTGGATGGGAATCTGGTTAGATTTGATATCAGCCTCGTCGCTCCCAACTCGCTTCCAACGCCTGGTTACCAAGGTAACTGCATTGATCTCCAGTCTGCCTACCCACGTTGTGAATTGATCTTAGACAGACGAGATCAAACAGTGGTTAATCAGCCGTAATGCAAATTGAGTTCAACAGGGTGATAACACACAAATATGCATAAAAGAAAATAAAATGAAAACTCAAAAAGTTCAAAGTATCAAAGAAAAAAGATAACAAACTTTATGTCTAGTTGTTCGATACATAGGACTGCATATATCTCCCGACCCGTTCTGTGGATTGTGACACGTCGTTTTCGCTAGGCAGTTTTAACGCTTCAAGTTGTTTGCTCTCTAAGAAATTTGTGTTTCGGTGTGTCTTTGGACGAAAGTCATAAAAAACTTATTTCGGTGGTCTGGTCTAAGTTGCTCTTCAAAATAATTGTTCTTGGTTGAAGAGAGTCCGGAATTTTGCGTGAATCTTGGTCAGCTATCTCGAGGCGGCTTCAACTCTGGAAACTGAAGCTCGAACTCTCTGGACACTCATCTCTGCCGCCAGGGCCCCGAACTCTCTGGACACTCATCTCTGCCGCCAGGGCCCGAACTTTCTGGACACTCATCTCTGCCGTCAGGGCCCGAACTAATTTCTGCCTGTTGGGGCCTGGCTTTTATTGACGCCGACCAAAACCGGGGTGGGTCTGTTTGGCGTCCGGGGGTTCCTCGATAATTCTAAATACATATCCACCTCTTTTATTTCTGGTTAGGGATTTTCCACTCTTTTCCATTTTTTGGTAACTTTTTTCCTCCCACTTTCTCACCATACTTCTGAGGGCGTGAACTGCCCTCCCCCACTTCTTCGTAGCAGCTTCTCATACTTACACTCTGGATGGGGGCGTCGACAGCCTTCTTCGTGCGTCACGTGATCACTCTCGGCCAATGAGGTCTTGGTCCAGGTATCTTTCCTCCTCCTTCGTGCGTCACGTGATCACCACTTGACCAATGATGTCTTAGTCAGGCGTGAACAATCCGCGGCTTTGTTTCGGAAAAAAATACCTTGCTTAACTAAAAAAAAAAATTAATTATCTCTTCTCTTTCCTTTTTCTTCCTTTCAAATCGCCGTTATCATTTCTCTAGTTACGAACGGATAATATGTCAACTCTTTGTTCAACACGTGGCGTTTGTCAGGTAGTTTATCGCTAATTCATCAAGATGGTTGGTTTTCCCGATATGGCATCAGAAAAGAATTATCCCCAAAAATTTCAGTCAGTCTGTCGTCTCCAAGGAAGAAAGAAAAACATTTCTGGTTCCCATTTATTTTCCTTCGGTACATGTGTCTGATAACATAATTTTATTATCGCAGGGCAAAAGTTGTTTTGTTGAAAGAATTCGGTCAGCGCTCTGCTTGTGTGGGATTTAATTTTTCATATCTGTCCAAAGTCCTTTTTAGTGGCCTGTTTCTCGTTACTTATCGAAATAGCATTTTCACTTGAATTTTTCCTGGGCCAGTTGTCTAGCCATTCGTTTACGTACCTAGATAACATAGCCGTTATCAAAACACATCTGGTTCCTTCTTTCTTTTCCTCTTTTTTTTTTTTTACTCAGAAATTCCCTGTCATTGTAATGACACACTTTTTCACTTGTTACTTATCAATATTTTCATTGTCTCTTAGGCCATGTGTGTGGCTGTTTTATCACCTATGATCCGTCTCGCATTTCTTTCTGCCTTCTTTTCTTTCTCTTTCTTTCTCTGCCTCGTAAATAGTGCCACAGTGCTTTTCTTTTCCAATTTTATTGTACGGGGTCATTTTTTCTCTTCATTAGTCCTCAGTCATGGCTCCAAAGAAAGTTAGCAATGATACTGGTAAATGAAAAAGAAAAGTTAAGAGAAAAACAATTGTTGATGATATTGTCTCTTCCTACTCAGTTTAATATGACAAAATCAACGATCTATACTATTCTTATGAATAAACAGACGATCATGTCTGCCATTCCCCTTTTCAAATAATAACATCTCTTTCCTTCCCTTTCCACACCGACTTACGCCATCAACTCTCCTACATACAGGTACGGTAAAATTCAAATGTTTGTCTATATTTTATTTATTTAGTATTGGGTTTATTTTTCCTTAGATCTAATGATTTTTATTAGTTTTGTGTATAAACTCGTACACAAAGTACTGTTGTTAAAGTTTAAATAAGCAACCATCTTGGGAACGGATTAATCCATTTTACATTGATTCCTATTGAAAAAATAGGTTCGTTTATGAATATTTCGGGTTACGAACGGGCTTAAGGAAAGAATTAAATTCGTGAACCGAGGTCCCACTGTATTGATCGGAGCAATATTTTCGTGTGTGTGTGTGTACGTACGTGTGTGTATGTGCTTATGTCTCTATGTATGTGTGTGTCTGTATGTGTGTGTGTTTCAGTGTATAATGACTATCGTTATGTAAAAAAATATTGATGGCAACTATTCTTACTGGGTGTCAGGTTTCATTTTGCAATCAAATTGAAACATATTTTTATTTATAAATATATTCAAAAGGGTCACAGAAACAAAGTTTTCTAAAACTGACCAAATGATAAAGCATCAGAATCTTTTTGCATTCCCTATAGTTCAGGCTGAAAATTTGCCGGTACGCCATTGTATATGCGATTAACACAATGTCCCATACATGGGAATCCATTTATTTTATGTTTTTATGCAAACTTCATTAGTTTTTCAACCATTTTCTTCTTGCATTATTTACATTATTCGGGCTGTTATCCTCATCTTCATTGCCATATTCACAACGTTTCGACCGTTGTATGCTCCGGCATTTCGAACCGAACCCTTTAGGTAGATTGTTCTAGTTCCACGTGCCATGCCTCTTCCGGATGTTTCAGTTATTTTTCATTTAACTCAACTCTCCAAGTTTTTGGTTTACCACTGCTGTGGCCGTGAACTCACAACTCTTTGAGTCTAGCCACTGGATCTAACCAACGTCTTTATCCGCTGGGCCATATGTCCTTGAGGACATCTGTGAATGAATTTTGAGGACTTACAAACCATTTTAACCAGTGCTCATATTGCAATTTTTGTTATAATTATTTCATTTTTTTACCAGAGCTTATATTACAATTTTTGTTGTTACTCATTGCTTCTCTTTAGCTCTTCTTATTACTGGTTCCCATATTGTATTCATTTCTATGCTTGGTCGGCTCAGGAGATTTCTGTGGCCTGAAGAAAGCCTAGCGTACAACGGTCGAAACGTTGTGAATATGGCAATGAAGATAAGGATAACAATCCGAATAAGGTAAATAATGCAAGTAATCATAATACCTCATCTCAGAAATATAGACAAACTTTTCTTCTATTTCGTGTTAAATTTCACTTGCAGTAAATTTTATTGCTTTCCAAAGATGTTTGCTTGAATGTTGTTCTATTCATATACAACTTTTCATTGACGGATCACAAAAGCCAGCAGTGATTCTATTAATTTCAAACATTTTTAACTAGTCATGTCAGACTGGGCAACTGCCAATTTTGCTGAATGTGAATAGCATTGCTATGCATTATTTTCTTGTATTCTTTAGTTTAAACTTGATTGCAACTTCAAGCAACCGAAAAACGACTTGTCTTGAAACATGCAATAATTCGATGCATTTATCGATACACTATCATTAACTTTGAATGGAACAATTTCACTGACGGTAATAACTGCATGGCAGCTGTGGAGTAATATACTTCACAGCTGCCATGCTGGTTGACGATTTACATAAAGAACCTGAAAACATACATTCATCATTAAAAATTACTTTTGAAAAGTCAGTTCTTCGCCTAACTTACACATTTCTATTTGTGATACAAGGTTGGATCAAAAAGTATCCGTAACGGTGCTATAAAAAGAAAACTACAACTTTCCATTTCAACTGGAAATTGATGAGACCTTATCGCCAATCTAGTACTGCGTTTAAATTCATAAAATCTAGGTACAAAATAGGAAAGCTCACCAGAACAATTACCATGAAAATATCTATAGAAAAGTCTACGTTACTACGGTGGGAAAGTGACTGAAGCCGAGATGCCAGTGCAGATTATTCATTGGATTTTATCAATAATCTCTAAATATATAGCAGGAGCAATAGATCAGATGTGACAGCAATATTCAAAGCAAGGACGAATGGCAGACTTAGAATTTAGCCATAAATGAGTCTCTCTATATTTTATTTTTATTATTTTTGTTTAATCTTTGATATTGCTATTTTTCTTTCTTCTAAGGACAGAATAGTCCAGCTTTTACGAATTTCGAAGTTGATTTTGTCAATCAGAATTATTTAGTTTCAAACCAGAATATCTACAATATGCTTAACAACCATCTATATGCATAATAAAATATTACCAAATAAATTATTGCATATATTTCTAAAAATAAAAAGGAACTTACTATAAACTGATATTCACATGTTATATTTATTACATATTCGGAAAGTGTTTCCAACATTTGTTGTTTAATACAAATTTTATTGTAAAATCATTGATTTGTGTAATAAAAACTGTTATTGCGTAAATGTATATAAAGAGAAAAGATAGATAGATAGATAGATAGATAGATAGATAGATAGATAGATATAAAATGAACAGATAGATAGATAGAGAGATAGATATGAGTAAACTTTTAGAAATATCAACAAACTGTTGTAGATAGATAGATAGATATAAAATGGACAGATACATAGATAGATATGAGTAAACTATTATAAATATCGACAAACTGTTGTAGATAGATAGATAGATAGATAGATAGATAGATAGATAGATAGATATAAAATGAACAGATAGATAAATAGATAGATATGAACAGAATGAGATAATGAACAGACGGAGAAAGAAAGAAAGAAAAGAAAGAAAGAAAGAAAGAAAGAAATTGAGAGACAGTGTGTGTTTGTGTGTGTATGTTTTTTTATGAAAGAGAGAAAGAGAATGAGAGAGAGAGACAGAGAATCAGGCAAATAGGACACATCGGACGAAACGAACATACAAGAAGAATTATATAACAATTGTGCTTGTCCCTCTTTTTATTAGTTCCTTAGTTCGCACGACCGTTACGCTCTGCCAATATCTCATAAATAATGGACTATTCCGTCTTGATCGCGTGAGAAAACAAAAGACATATCAATGACGCTACTTGGTTTCACTCAGAAAATGAAAGAAAGAAGGAAAGGTAGAAAGTTTTAACGACTGTTTCGGTGAGATGCAAAAATTTGTCAATTTCAAATCTTTTCATTTGTTCTCTCTCATTTCTTAAAATAACAACCAGCATTCATATTTATGATTGTTATTACAATATTTTGTTAAGCTCAATTATTTAACGATGCGATCGGGGAATTTCTACGGATAATTTTATTATCGAAGACCTCCCCATGCTCTTGTTCCATTATTAACTGAAAAATTATGTTTCATCAGAAATGGGTAACAGGAACACGGTGAAATTTTCCCGGGTTAAAACAAGTGAAGACAATCAGCCGAAGAACCCCTAGAATAAAGACAATGAAGCATTTAAAAACATCTCTGATATTTTATATTTTAATGTTTATACGGTGCAGTAATGAATACCGGCTCGGATTGAGGAATCGGAGAGCTGAGTTCGAATTCCAGTCGAATTCATTACATTCACTTACGTGCTAATAACCCTGGGAAAGGTATGAATCCTCTTCTTCTCCCCCCAGCTATGGATAAATATCAGGACAGACCGGGTGGAGACTGGACTAGGAGAAGAACAACTCTAAATTCAAAACTTGATCCTCCAGGTTGGGAGTTGTGCATTAGGCTAACAACCTACTCACTTAACAAAAGAAATGGCTTGTTATAGAAACCGCAATGATATCTTGCAAACCTATGTTCCTCAAGGAATTTAAAGGCATAATATATATATATATATATATATATATATATATATATATACGGTTAAATGCGCGGAAAGTGAATTCGGTGTACCGAGTTCAATTCGCATTCGATTGTTTCGTTAAATTCCGCATTTGAGAAAGGCATGAATCCATCTTTCTCCAGTTATCGATTCAAATAGCATGAGATAATGGATTCTTCTGTTTTGAGGCGGCAACCAGTTTAGGAGAAGAAAATCCAGGACCAGCTAGAGGAGGGATGGGCTTCGTCAGGCCATCTTGTCTAATACAGACACCTATTGTTATGGCTGCAGTACATGGGTTATGGGACTCCTAATATGAGATTGATTTGTACGGACATGAAAACTTTGCTTTATATATTGTGATATACTTACTTTATCTTGAGGTTTCAACAATGTCTGAAATTACAAATAGATAAAAAAAAAACTTAATAGGATCTCTTCTACTCTATAAATGAATAAAAAAATTGAAATCTCTGGACTGAAATCAAATAACAGTGATCTACAAAAAGAGCTTCGAAACGCGTAAAAACTAGACTTTTCTGTCGTTAAGAGTAAGAAAAATAGTTATATAAAATATTAAATAAAAATGATAAAATATAATATATAGAGCCTACCATTCGTCCTTGCTTTGAATATTGCTTTCACATCTGATCTGTTGCTGCAGCTATATATTTAGAGATTCTTGATAAAATCCAATGAATAATCTGCAATATTATGAACCCTGACCTGGCATCTCGGCTTCAGTCACTTTCCCACGGCCGTAGCGTAGTTTCTCTGTGCGTTTTCGATAAACATTTTCATGGTAATTGTTCGAACGAACTTTCCTATTTGATACCTAGACTTTATGAATTTAAACGCAGTGTTAGATTGGCAGTTAGGTTTCATCATTTTATTGTTGAAATGACTATATATAACCATAATTACTATGTTAACAGATTCTTCTATTGCGCTTCTCGCTTGTAGAACTCACTTCTGGCCTCTTACTTCCCAGTCAACTTTGATCTTAAAAAATTTAAATGCAATGCCAATCGATATTTTCTTTCTTAATTCCTTTTCTTTAATTGTTCTCTTTCCTTAATAATGTATTTTCCTTATATTCTCTAACCTCTTGCATCGTATTGACTTTGTTGCTTTGCTTGTGACGAAATGATTAAAAAAAATTACTTAAAAATCCGCAATGATGCTCCATTTACCTTGTTAAATATGGCGTCTATTGGATACTCGAGTTCTTTACATTTTCGTCTTTCCAATCTCATCAGTAAAAAACAAAAAATATTCCATTGAACTATTTGCCTATTTTGGCATTAATGTGCTACCATAAACATAACCACAATCCACATGAGATTAAACATGAACAGTCATAGATGTACACATCGTTAAGAAGACAATAGTCATCACAATGACACATCGACCAGCAGCCTTGCGCATGCGCATATTTGAGCAAATATGGTGACGCGGAAGTATCACATATGTACACAGTCATTTCGTTGCGGAAGGCATCATTACAAAATCTTTTATTCATCCCACTTCAATTATTTTTCATCCGGTGTTTGCTAAAAATCCTTGCAATCACTTCTCGAGATCCATAGCGGTCAGAATTTGCCAAATAATCCCTAACCCACCTGCACATTTTGCTTCCCGACAATTTTCTTTGGTTATTTATTGATTCCTATCAAATTCCTATTTTTTCTTTCTTTCTGGAGACATTATTGAGTTGCGTAACGGATACCGGGCCGTGAAAAAGAATTGGCGAACTGAGATCAAATCAAGTCTACCCCGTTGCGGTCATTTCTGCATCAATACCCTTGGGAAAGACATTTCTCATCCTCTTCGCCCTTGCATGGAGTATTACTGCCATATATGGTCCAGTTCACCTTCTGTTTGTCTCAAGGTTCTTGATAAGATCCAGAGCCGGAGATGCAATGTAATTGGCCCTGATCTGGCATCTCGTCTGCAGTCGCTCTCTCACAGACGTGCCGTCACCTCCCTCTGTCTTTTTTACAAATACTTTCATGGTAACTGCTCCGAGGAGCTGCTTTCGCTGGTTCCTAAACTTCATGAATTTAAGCGTTCAACTAGGCTGGCATCTTGCTCACACCCTTTCACTGTCGAAACTGTTAAATGTAGCCGTCTCTTCTACACAAATAGCTTCATGTCTCGCACCTCTCGCCTGTGGAACTACCTCCTCTTTTCTTGTTTCTCTGATAGCTATAATCTCCAACTATTCAAATGTAATGCCAATCGACGTCTCCAGATGCCTTGATCTAGCCCCTATCCTTCTTTTCATCCTTTCCTCTATCACCCCTATTTGCTCTCGCTCCAACTCTCTGTAACCCCTTGCGTGCTAGTGGCTTCCCGCCTTGCTTGGGGTGAAACGCTTAAAAAAATGCTATAGATGAAACTGGGCTCTATGGTTGGGGGAGTACTCTGTGCCTACCAAATACAAGTGCCGGCACAAGTAAATTATTTCCTTCAATATCTCCCCACTCCCACAACATCCCAACATGATTCTTATTTGGGACGATAGTCATATTATTTTGAAATAATTTTCTCTGCGACTCGGAGAATTTGTTCCAGCCGTCCTGGGTAAGACGATAAACTACATCCGAGAGCAAGGCTTCTGATCAGGAGGTTTTGAGGAGCGTGAAACCACCTCTTAATTGCTGGTATTCTCAGGTGAACCGTGACTTTGGGTGGTAGCAACTGTTAGGGTCCCAGCTATGGGCAAATAGCTGACCACCAAACTGGGGTCAAAATTCTATGTATGTGTAAAAATAGGCTTTAATACCATCAATACATTTTTGTAAAAGATTATTACTCGCAATAATTTTTTTAAAAAAGAAAAAATTACCAGCAATACATTTTTGAAGAAAAAAAATATTAGCAGCAATAAATTTTGGAAAATAAAAATCTTGTCAGCATTAAATAACCCATTGAGATTGATATACGGTAAAACAAACCAAACCAAATCAGTATATACTGAGATAGATAGATAGATAGATAGATAGATAGATAGATAGATAAAAATATTACCATCAATAAAAATCTTGTCGGCATTAAATAACCTATTGAGGTTGATATACCGTAAAACAAACTAAACCAAACCATTGTTTCAGTTATTTAATTCATATTTTTATTTGATGAGTTGAAAAATTCTCACTATCATGACTATTCCAGATTGTGCTTGTATTTAGTTTAAAAGAGCAACCAATCTAAGAGAAGGAAAATTCTGTATTCGAAATCGCGGAGACGGCAAAAGGAAACCACCTCACTATCTTTCCAAAGAAATTATGACATATCAATAATAATAAAGTAAAGGAAACTGTGGAGAACCATGATCGACTACGCCTTGAAGGGACACGGTATTTAAAACAAAAATAAATTCACTAACTTTCCTAAATTTATTTTTTTCGCAACTCATTTTTATTTTATTACTTTTTTTTTTGTTTATCTTTCCTGTATCGAACATATTTTGTTATTAAAATCTTGTAACATCAAATTTTTAAAATTATTTTTTGGTCAGGTCGAGAACTTTTTAGCACCCTCCCGTATAGCGATTTTCTAAGCATAGCTGTGGCGGAAGGCCAAAAATACGGAGCCCCCAGTGAGAATCGAACTCACTACTCAGACGTAATTGTTCTAGCGAGACAAGCTTGTTAACCATTACTACACGTCGAGGTCTCCGCAATTTTTCCCATATTCTTTTATAAATCATCAAAATTGTATGTATGTATTTTTTTAATCATTTCACCCCAAGGAAGGCGATAAAGCCACTCAGATGCAAGGTGTTACTGAGAGTGGAAGTGAAGTAGAAGAGAGAATAAAAGAACAGGTTTTAGGAGGACAGACGATTGCCACTGATGTTGCGCTTAATTTTTTGAAGATTGCAGGTGACAGAGAATCAAGAAACCGGAAGTGAGTTCCACCTGTGAGAAGTGCGAAATTAGAAACTATTAGAATGGGACTTACAGTGACATCTAGCTATTTAAAAAAAAAACAATGGGACCTAATAGCCAATCTAGTAGTACGCTTAAATTCACGTGGTTGAATAGAACTTGAGAAGGAGGAAAGTTCATTAGAGCAACTACCATGAAAATATTTATAAAAAAGACAAAGGGAAGTCACATCATGATGATAAGAGAGTGACTGATGTCGAGATGCCAGGTCAGGACCGATAACATTGCAGACCTTTCAGTGGATTTTAAAAAGTTTATATTCTGGCTTGTTTTTTTTTTTTGTTTTTTTTTAATGTACATGATCAGAAGAATGTATCATTTTTGTAAACATAGCGAATGTATTACTGTAAATTATATTTGAAGTAATACTAGAAATCCTTTCCTTTTCTGGTAAATGCTGATTAAATAATAATTGTTGGCTTCCCAAAAAGAAATTAAAACATTTACGTGTTAATACAAGCATAAGTTTCAGTATCTGTCTGTATTTCGGAGATGAGGTATTATGTACACTATTTACATTATTCGGGCTATTGTCCTCATCTTTCTTGCCATATTTATTACAACGTTTCGGCCGTTGTACTGTCCGGCTTTCTTCAGGTGGTTGGAATGTCGAACTGAACCCTTTATTTCGCTTTATCCACTCCTCAAGGACACATGGCACAGTGGATAAAGGCGTTAGTTAGATCCAGTGACAGGACCCAATAGAGTTCAATACCCGGTTAAGGCAGTGGAGAACTTGGAGAGGAGGGGAATTAACTGATAACTGACATCCATTAAACATGGCACGTGGAACTAGGACAGTCTACCCCAGTGAGCGAAATAAAGGGTTCAGTTTGACGTTCAAACCACCTGAAGAAGGCCAGAGCGTACAACGGCCGTAACGAAATATGGTGGCAAAGATGAGGACAATAGTCCGAATAATGTAAATAGTGAAGTATAAGTTTATCAGCAATTCCACTATGATAAACATGAAAAGAAATTCAGTAACCTAGTTGTGGGATGTATGAGGAAAGATGGCTTAGAGAATTAAATGCCCACATCAAATATTGAAAGCAAGAGAAGTAGAGGTAAACAGCGAGTAATTTGTGTAAGATGGAGTGGTAAAAGGTAAAAACTTACTGAGAGCAATCAAATAAAAGATGCTTGCCTTCATACGGCAAATAATTGTTATATAAAAGAAGGTACTTTTGTAACCGTATGACACAAGCTGACGTATATTGACTAGCGCTGTTTGGTTATTACATTGTCAGTTTCATTTTATCTCCCCCCCCCATATCTCAATAAACTGTTCTTCTTACTCTGTAGCTCTCTACCCGAGTGGCTATTGGGCCTTGTACAAAAAAAAAAAAAAATTACTTAATATCATCAAGATATTCCATTATTTGAAGAAACGTACGAAAAATCTCATAACGTGTCTTACTCTGTGCATGAAAGTCTTATACGAAATAAATATAAATTTTGCTGGTGGAGATTTTGTTTGTGCCGGACACAGTATATTCCAGAAATAATTTCAGGAAATGTCACAACTCGACGAAAGTCTGTAAAGCTTTACAAACTACATAAAACAGAGCAAACGTGAAGTCTCCTGAAATACTATTATCGCTTATTATGCTCTCAGTATATCGTGTGTGTATCATGTTGCTACGTGCGAGATGCTAAGACAATTTTACCTCATGCGTCAGCATCAATTAAAGGCAAGGAAGTAACTGACACTAGAGCGTGAGAAATTTCTACAAACTCATTCCCAGTGACAATATTGACATTTTGTTTATATTTTTAACACTTTTATGGTTTATTTCTTTTATTTGTACAAGCCATTACCCCTCACAAGCCATGTGTATATTATATATATATATATATATATATATATATATATATATATATAGGTAAATAATCCAAGTTGATCCTAGTAATATAAAATATTAAAACTCATCGACAAAAAGAGCTCAGTGTAATTATTATAACAGAGTCAATAAATAGTATTAGACAACAAAGTCCAAAATTAGCTCATATGGGGTAATTTGGGATTTTTGTGTAATACTATACATATATATATATATATATATATATATATATATATATATATATATATATACAGGTGTCCATAAAAATGTTATAAAGTTTAATGTACCTAGTTTTAAATATGGCTAAAATAACTAATGTGGTTTCAGGCATTACTGTTGGCAAATATTTTCCGTGAACTGCAAAATCGTATTACCCTTTGTATTGCTAATGATGGAGGACACTTAAATAAAATTTCAATAAAACCTTAAAACATATAGATTTACTTCTTTCTAATCCTTTTTACAAATTATTTCTATCGCAAATACAAATAAAGTTATAAATTTTTCAAAGTACACGCGAACTTTATGGACACCCAGTATATATATATATATATATATTTGAATTTATTTATATATATATATATATATATATATATATATATATATATATATGAAAAGTGAATATAAATATAAATAAATATATATATATGTATAATTATTTATATATTATATGCGCGGTACTTATTAAAAGCGCTCAATATCAGAGATAGAGCTAACATATTTGGTTGGATAGATGTGAGTTTGTGACCCTGGGTTTCACGCTTTAGCGATCGATCGTCAGACAAACTTTGTCTGACGATCGCTAAAGCAATGAAACCCAGGTCACAAACTCACATCTATCCAACTAAATATATATATATATATATATATATATATATATATTTGAATTTATTTTTTCTAACATTATTTTCTATTATCATACACATATTTGAGTTGCTATCTCTGTTTTCTTTTCTTTTCTTAAACAGTGATATAGATAACAACGGGCCTAGATTGAAAAGACTTACTTGTGTCCCGTTTACCATCAGGGAAACCGTTTCTATACCTGAAACATACCTTTGCCAATTCAGCTACGGTGGCCCCGTTGATAGAGCATCGTTTGAATTAATCTATCTTATTACAGTAGTCGCACATCCACACTTACACCACATGGTATTCCCAAGCGGTCCCTCATCTATGTACCGACCAGGCTTGACGTTGCTTAACTTGTATGAGAACGTTTATTTGGATGTGATATGGCCGTAAATCGCAATGCACAATGAAATTGGACAGCAGTCTCAAGGTGCACACACACACACACGCACACACACACAAAGTGGTGTTGGTGTTGGTGATGATGATGGCGGTGGTGGTGTAAGTGGTAGTAGTGGTGGTGATGATGATGGCGGTATTGGTGGTAGCGTAGCGGCGGTGATGGTAGTAGTGATAATGATGGTGATGATGGCAGTGGTCGTGGTAGTGTGGTGGAGATAATGATCACTCTTTTACATCTTACAGCCCCCCTCCTCCACGCACAACATTTTCAGCAAACTATTTATTCTTTCTCGTACCAGTTTTGCAGCCTCGGTAAACAATACACACTAGCAACGTGTGCACACACATCGATATTATCATTAACACACAACAATAGACATTCAACCATCTACAAACTAAAAATCACAGCCACTAAAATCATCCATGAATCCCAGTTTCCGAAGTAGCTGTGGCCTTTTTGTAATCCAGGAACTAATGTTCACCTGGCACCGCTGACGTTGTAATTGTTTTCACCGGACGCATGGGAAATTGGGTGATGGTGGCAACGGCCGTTTAATTGAGTCTGTGTAAACTAAGCAGGCGACGCTGGATTCAAAAGGAGCGGACGCCACCTTGTTCGAGTGGAGGGCGAGCTGGTTTTTAATAGAGAGGCGAATCATTCAATTTCCTTCGACAAGCACCCCTAACGACGTCGAAGACGTTTTAAGAACTGTTTCACTCAGTTTTTGGAGTTCATTGTTAATCTGCTTAGAAAGGGAGTTTATATTACACAAAGCGAATCACTTCTCTCTTGTCTTTGTTTACACTTCATGTTTTTTTTTCTTTTGTGACTAAGTTTATATTTCTTCTCCTTCAATTGCAATCTTTTTTCTTCACTTCTTTCTTTCTTTCTCCACTTCTTTATTTTTTCTGTCTTTCTTTCTTTTTTCTTCCTCTTTCTCTTTCTTCCAGTCTTTAATTTGCGTGTAACGTAACGGATACCGATACGAGTTCAAATTCTGGTCTTGTCTGCTGCCTCGTTTTCACACTAATCCCCTTGACAACGACATGAAGCCGTCTTTTCTCCCCCGGCAATGGGCTAAATAATAGCAAAACTAAGATTTCTAGTCTTGGGTAGCTGCCAGTCTAGGAGAAAGACAACTCTGAAAATTGTGAAGAAGGCAAAGAGAAAACACCTCACTATCTTTCTCAAGAAATCAGGACAATTCATAGAAAATAAAGAAAAGGAAATAGTGATTAGTCAAAAAGGAACATATTTCAAAATATTTATATTTATGTATTTTTCTCTTTGTTTTGTTCGTTTTTTTCTGTTTTATCTCTTTTTTTTATGCATATATTTCTTTCTTAGTTTCAATTTCCAATTTTTCTTTTGTTGTTTCGAAAAGATGAAAGAGAGATAGTGACATTGAAAGAAATGACATCGAAATAGAAAGAATGTGCTTTCTTTCTGTTATTGTTTCGCTTTCATTGTTTCGCTAGATTTCTTTCTTTCTTTTTTTTCATCTTTCTTTCTTCGACCTTGAATCTCTAATAAGATTGTTTTTTCTTTTGTTTTATCAGCCATTTCTTCAATTTCGGATAACATTAAAATGTTTCTTTTCTATCTCAAGTTTCGTTTTATCACTATCGTTTTTTTTTCAAATTCTTTCATTCATTCATTTTCCTGTCTTTCATTCATTCTTTCTTTCTTTCTTTCTTTCTTTCTTTCTTTCTAGCTGTCTTTAATTTTCTTTTCCCTTTGGGTATATTTCATTTTTCTCAATATTTTTGTTTAACTCTTTCTTTCTTTCTTTCTTTCTTTCTTTCTTTCTTTCTTTCTTTCTTTCTTTCTTTCTTTCTTTATTACTTTCAAGCTGTTTTTCCTTTCAGTATATTTCATCCTTCTTAATTTCTTCTCTCTTTCTGTTTTCGTTTAACTCTTTCTTTCTTTCTTTCTTTCTTTCTTTCTTTCTTTCTTTCTCTCTCTCTCTCTCTCTCTCTTTCAAGTTCTATATTATTCTCTCTCTGCCTCTCTTTCAATTCTATATCATTCTCTCTCTCTTTCAAGTTCTATATCATTCTCTCCCTGTCTCTCTTTCAAGTTCTATACCATTCTCTCTCTCTGTCTCTCTTTTAATTCTTTATCCTTCTCTTTCTCTTTCAAGTTCTATATCATTCTCTCTCTCTCTCTCTCTCTCTCTCTCTCTCAAGTTCTATATCATTCTCTCTCTGTCTCTATTTCAAGTTCTATATCTTTCTTTCTTTCTCTCTTTCAAGTTCTGCCATTTTATCTCTATTTCAAGTTCTATGTCATTCTTTCTTTCATATACTACGCTATTCTCTCTCTATATATACATAGATTTCAAGTTCTAAGCAGCCGCAAATAACATATTCGACGTATGAAGGTCAGCAACTCAGTTCCTAGGAACCCACAGCCAGACACCTGCATATATGATTTGATTATAGTGGTGAAGGCATTGTGCAGAACCAACCGCACTTTTTGAAAGCCTGAATACAGAGAGCTGGTGCACTACGCGCCACAAGGCCCTCAAACAACCCTCCGCATGTTTTGAATTCAGAGCTGTACTCCTTCTAGACCAGTTGCTATCCATGACTATAGAACACGATCTGTTCTGCTATTTACCCATAGCTGGGGGGAGAAGAAGAGGATTCATACCTTCCCCAAGAGTATTAGCACGTAAGTGAATGTAATGGATACGACTAGAATTCGAACTCTACTCTCCGATTCCTCAATCCGAGCCGCTATATATATATATATATATATATATATATATATATATATATATATATATATATAGTCATCCACAGACAGACTGTTTCGCTGTATCACAGCTCATCAGTGTGGCTAGACGTTCGGTTGCCTCTAGCATTTCTTACACTTTTTGGAAGGCTTAATACAGAGACCTGGTGCACTACGTTCTACAAGGTCCTCAAACGACTGGTTCGTACAAAGTGTTTGTCATGTCAGGTCCTAGCCATGAAGGTTTAAATCTGGTGGAACTAAGGAATGTAGTTTGTCTGAAGATTTTCCACGAAAATAGCGATAGAGCAGCAAGAGATTGGTATCGTTTTGCCTCTGTGAAAGGGGTTGTAGGGTGTAAAATAATTCATCACCCACAAGGACGTGGAGACACTTTTGAACTCGATCGATACTGGAAAGTAAAGACTGTGTAGCTCCTACCCATAAATGGCAGCAGTACTCCAATTTCGGCCTGATCTGACTCTTGCAAAGGTAAAGCATATCAGGAGGAGTCAGGTACTTACTGGTGCTTTACAAGGAACCGAACATTTTTCCATCATCTTCGGTGATTTATCGTATGTACAAATTCCATTTGGGGTCTGCGTTGAGCTTAAATACCAATAGGCACCCAAGACAAGAGGCTTCCCTCAGGAGACACCCGTTTATTGCAATAGGTGAAAATTTAGGGTCCATTCATGATGTAACATCACTTCTCTCATCTAAAATAAGGAGAGCAGGTATTACTTTCTGCCTCTGGACCAGAATTGATGGCAGTTGATCTCGTAAGATATTCGACAGCGACTTTATTTCGAATCCAAGAATTTAATTCCTTCTTTACTGATCGCTTCCTTTATGATGATTTAAGAAAATCAGAGTAGACGATGGCGTAAATTTGTTTAAGGTGGACTTCAACTTGCCAGGAAATCACCCACACACTTGATTTCATGACCTTCCCGTGCGGCATATATGGAATGAGACACGAAGAATATTCATGGCATGGTGGATCTTAGCCGTGAAGGTTAGAATTGGTGGAATTAAGAAATTTAATTCGTCGGGACACTTTCCATAGAAATATCTTTAGCTATGGTTTTACGAGTTCCACTTTAGGCTTGGGTTGAATTTAAGTGCCAATAGGTGCTCCAGATAAGGGTCATTCCTGAGATAACACCTGTTCATTGCGATAGGTAGAAATTTAGAGTCTACTCGATGATGATGGAGTGGAACGTTTGGTTTTCGAGGAATTGAATGTGATCAGCCTGATGAGGGTGAATCGTTACAATGGGTGTGGCATGGCAGGTCCTAACTGTAAAGGTTTAAAACTAGTGGAAGTAACGAATGTAGTTTCGTCTGAACAGATTCCGTGGAAATATCTATAGGGCAGCGAGAATCTTACGACGTTTCGTCTATGGGAAAGGGGTTATATGGTAGAAAATTATTCATCACCTACGAGGACGCGTAAACGTTTCTTTTTTCAAGATATGAAACATGAAGGCTGGACATCTCATGTCTATGGCAGCAGGACTCCATTTTCGAACTTTTCGACCTCTTGTAAAGGTAAAGCATAGGTGCCAAGCACTTACTGGAACGGCATAAGGAACCAACCATTTTTCCATTATCTTCGGTGATGGACTGTATGTACGAATCACACTCTTTAATAATTATTTAAAAGCTCGAGTCAGCAAGTCATTGCAACAAAACCTCGTTAAAAGATATTATGTTAAGTTTTTTTTTTCCTTTAAATTAAATAAATCTACAATACAACTTCGTTATCCACGGAAAATCAGGTGACACATTTTTCCATTTGCACCCAAATCGCGGGGAAGCTATATGGCTGAAAATTTAAATTAAAAAAAAAAACAATAACAGAAATGACAACAAAAACAACAATAAGAGCAATAAATCAATGTTCGAACTACGAAATTGTGATATGACGGATGATTTCTTTGTAGAGTTGATGGGGAATTAAAGATTCCAAATCCCTAACTTTTACCATTTTTTGGCACCAAATCGCCACAAAATTACATCGTGTTTAATACTATTGAGTCTTAAAATTGTATTAAACTGAAAACATCTTCATTCTTGATTGAAAACTTAATAGTTTCTGGATGTTATAAACATAATGTATATTTATTATTTTAATTAAAACAGTTGTGGCACTAGGCCAAAAGGGAAATACGAACATGACCCATTTATTCATTACAAGTTGCACATTCACCATAAAAAAAAAACCCAAAAAAACTCATCCCTCATGGGTCAATACTAAATATACCACAATACCACAAATGCACAGGAAACCTAAAAAACATGACATAACATTTCAATATGTACAAATGGTTCTTTTTTCCATATTATATATATATATATATATATATATATATATATATATATATATATATATATATATATATATATATAAAAAAATATGGAAAATTTGTATACACACACACACACACATATATATATGACATCACACATTATGAAATGGACAAATTCAAACAATTATTTTAAGACATTTTTTTTTAAAAAAGAACGTATAAGCATAAAAATGTCTTAAAAATATATATATGTATGGAATATATATATATATATATATATATATATATATATATATATATATATATATATATAGTGGAATATGCGATATTTATGTTCAGAATATTATAAGAAAGAGTATCTGTCTATAATTCTGAGATGAGGTATTATGTACACTAATTACATTATTCGGACTATTGTCCTCATCTTTGTCGCCATGTTCATCGCAACGTTTCGGCCGTTGTACGCTCCGACCTTCTTCAGGTGGTTGGAATGTCGAACTGAATCCTACGTTTCCCTAGGGTTCGGTTCGACATTCCGCTACTCCTACCCACCTTTCACTGAAATCTGTCGATAGCAAACACCTTTTATCAGTTCTGATCTTCATCTTGAAAGAATCCGGCCAGAACTTGATGAGAATAGTGTTCGTGTCGTAAGAATCTCTCCAATTCGCGACGTCTATATCACCATTCTTGCCACGGCTAGAAACGTGAGAAACACCATTCATTTGATCCCAGAGGACGAGGGCGATACATTATCACATGCGCACGAGACATCGATAGAGACAAGATATGGATTTGGGATCTATACGCACCGTCAATTCGGTGACATAGTCCCAGAATGAGCGCACGTGAGGACAATGGAAGTAGGCGTGCGAAGTCGTTTCCTCTAGACCAAAGTCACAACGATAACAGTCGGGCAAATTCGCCCAGACCCAGGCTACGTCATTGAGAGAATGTCTGTTCAGAATCAATCACCAGGTAAGCGAAAACTCAGGGTTGTTGAGATAATCCGACACTGGCGTCCAGCTTAAAACAGAACAAAAACACGAATGTTAGATATGGTGTTCAAACTAAAGAACTCTGGCAAAATTTCTTGGCATTTTTGGTCCCAAATTTGGATGTTCTTTCTTAAAGAGAGCAATCACCTCGCGATGAAAATTTGATATCTGTGGCTTCTTGGAACAACAAATGGTTAAAAAATTATGTTAGTTATTTTTTTAGTTCATTCATATAGTGAAATTACTTAATTTTTTTATATATTCATCATATAGTAAATCTAAAATTTCCTGGTTTTTGTGGGTCACCCTGTAGTATTACAGATTAAGTAGATATGCATAAAAAATAAAAGATCTGCTCATCAAAAGGATGCATAAACTCCAAGGATGGGTCAGTGATATTAGAGAAAGACAAAATTCTTCAAAGATGGAACAAATAGATCGAAGAACTCTCTCACTGACAAAAGGAAACAACAGGAAATACACAAGAATATTAAAATTTGAAATGGAATCAGCACTGGCCAAATTGAACAGAAAGAAAGCATCAGGACCAGACGGGATTATAAGCGATGTTGACAGCCTTAAATGATAAATCTAAAATTTCCTGTATTTTTGTTGAGTACCCTGCAGTAACGATGGATTAAATAAATATCAGCTCGACGGCAAGAAGATCAAATTTCAAATTTAAATTATTTGTTTTGTATCTCTGAGAGTAAAAAATAAATCCGGTTTCTAAAAATTGTGAAGACTCAAAATCTTTTTATGAAATCCCCATTAGCTCTTTTAATTAAATGTCATCCACAAGTCTGTGGTGGTGATATTTTTTGAATAAGTTCTGATTCAATAAATACTCAGTTCAAATTGTATATACATGGCCAAATGAACCTCGACGGTAACTAATTTAACCACCTTCCTATAGATTTCAACTGCAGGGTGTCCCACAAAAAAAAACCCAAAAAAAAACAGGAGAATTTGGTAGAGTTTATTTAGGTGTTGGAATTTTTGTTACAGTTATTTGAAACAAAAACGAAGGATAGAAATTTAATAGCTTAAAACAGAACAAAAACACAAATGTTAACATGTGGTGTTCAAACTAAAGAACTCTGGTAATATTTCTTGACATTTTTCAGTCTCCAAGTTGGATGTTCTTTCTTAAAGAGAACAATCGCCTCGCATTGAAAATTTGATAATTGCAGCTTCTTGGAACAACAAATAGTTAAGAAATTTATATGTTAGTTAATTTTTTTAATTCATTCATGTAGTAAAATATATAGTTATTTTTATATGTTAGTTAATTTTTTGAGTTCAGTAAATACACAAAAATAGAATGGGGTGCAAAACAAGGATATGACTTCTCAACGGACTTGTTCAACCTATATAATGAGACGATTCTGAGAGAATTAGAAGTCCTACCAGGATTCATTATTGGCAGCAGCAATCTTAACAGCATATGATATGCAAATGGCACTGTATTGATAGCATATACAGAAAGGAAACTACAAGATGGAATGCCTGGTTTTTAGTAAAAAGGAGCAGTCCCACATGCAAATTCCAAATTGGGGATACCAAAATCAAACAAGTACAACAATTTAAACATCTGGGAAGTGCTTTAACAGAGGATTGAAAGTGCAAAACTGAAATCCGAAGACGCACTGGGATAGCGAAATATGCTTTCCAAAAGCTAAGAAAAGTATTAAGAAACAGAAAAAAATTCGTTAGAAACAAAGAAAAGAGTACTGAACTCTTATGTAATATCAGTCCTCCTATATGGCAATGAATGTTGGATGAAGAAGAGATTTGAAACAGCAGAAATGTGCTTCTACAGGAGAAATGATGAGAATCTGAGCAACGATGAAGTTTGAGAAACAATGGAAACAAAAGGACACATAATGAGGAAAGATGGCTTGGAAAATATGATACTTACAGGGCAGATTGAAGGCGAGAGGAACAGATGAACACAACGCATAACCTACCTAGAGGGCTTTAGTAAATTGATGGCTGGACAAAGTTTAGGAGAGATAACAAAGACGAAATTTATTGAGAGATACAAAGTTCAAGAAATTGTGGATCGCCAACGTCCTGAAGGGACACGGCACATAGAAGAAGCAGTGACTTTTATTTTTTTATCGATCTGCTTTGAGTGTATATTTTCTCCACCATTTATAAATTTGACTCTTAAAAAACTATTAAAAATGAGAAAGTTTTCATCATTCAACACTCTCAATTTCTCTAGCGTTACTAGCTTTACTCCATCACCCTACTTTTCTCCTTCCGCTATAGTTTCTCTCCCAACCGCCTCCATGTCTTGTCTTGCTTTCCGTTGTCTGCTTCGAAACTGCTGGCCTATGTTTTCCCGCCAAACGAGACGGCTGTTCAAAAAGACAACGATGAGATTAAAAGCTGAGCTTGTTTTATTTCAGACAACAACTACGTGGATATTCGTGCGGATTTGTGTACTGACATACTCGCTCATTGTTTAAACTCGCCTTTTTTTCTCACTTCCTTTATTGCTAAGTGTTCAGCATTGATTCTTTATTTTTGTCAACCAACGCCTTTTTCATCGACGTGTTTGTAAAGCCGAACACCTGATTAAAGACTTCATATTATTGATAGTATTTAAACTGGGGAGAGTGTCGCCTTTTAAATATTACATCAATTCGTTATTTCTTTCTAACTTCAATATTTTTTTTTCTTTCGGCTTCGGTTTGTTTTCTAATATTTCTCATGCTATTTACATTTTCTTTCTTTTCAAACGTTTTTTTTGTATCTTTCTGTCATCACGGTCTTTCTTGATCTTTTCTTTCCTTGTTTCCTTCTTTCTTTCTTTCTTTCTTTCTTCCTTCTTTTCTTTCTTTCTTTCTTCACTGTTTTCTTACGAAGCCCTTTCTCTCTTTCTTTCCTGCTTTAATCATTTTCTCTTGTTTCGAAACATTTATTCATTCATTTCTTTCTCCACTGGCATGTTACAAAGCTTTCCTTTGAAATCCTTTCTTTCTTTCTTTCTTTCTTTCTTTCTTTCTTTCTTTCAATACAGCTTGCTAGCTATCTTTCTTTCTTTCTTTCCTTCTTTCTTTCTTTGTTATTTTTTCTTTCTCTACTGGCATGTTACAAATCTTTTTCTTCATTCTTTTCTTCCTCTTTTTTTGATCATAAACTTTTCCTTTGAAATTCTTTTTCTTTCTTTCTTTCTTTCAATACAGCTTGCTATCTTTCTTTCTTTCTTTCTTTCTTTCTTTCTTTCTTCTCTGTCATTTTGCTGAAGCTCTTTCTTTCTTCCTCTCTTCCTCTTCTTTGTTTAATCATTGGCATACGGTCATATCACGTTGAAACCTCGGTTCTCGTACGACCACCGAAGTTAAGCAACGTCGAGCCTGTTCAGTACCTAGATGGGTGTCCGTTTGGATATACCAGCCGCTGTAAGTCTGTAATATATAGTGGCTCGGGATTGGAAATCAGAGAACCGAGTTTCAATTCCAGTCGGGTTCATTTACACGCAACTACCCTTTGGAAATTATGGATCCACATCTTCCGTCTATTGGGTAATTACTAGGACCTGTATCAGAAAAGCATTATGATATACAAAAAAATTCTTACAATCTAAAAATATTTTCCGTCTTTAAATAGGTTGATAAACCGTAAAAAACAAATCAATCGAAAAAATTATTCATTGTCTCTTCTTTCTTTATTTTTTCCTTTCTTTTTTTACTTCTTTCTCCATTTCTGTCTCTCTTCCATTCTTTCTTTCTTTTTCTTCTTTCTTTCTTTTTTCTTTCTTTCGTTCTTTCTTTCTTCACTGTTTTTAAGCCTTTTTTGGTTCATTCTCTTTTCTTTCAAAAATCTTTCTTTTTTATATAATTTTTTATTCTATCTGCCTGACTGTCTATCCATCTTAGTATGTTCGCATCTATTCAATGTCTCCCCTATCTATCTATCTATCTATCTATCTATGTCAATCTCTTTATATCTATCTATCTATCTATCTATCTATCTATCTATCTATGTCAGTCTCTTTATATCTATCTATCTATCTATCTATCTATCTATCTATCTATCTATCTATCTATCTCACTCTGCTGAAAAGGAATCTCCTGTAGAGTTTCCAGCTCGATCAATAATTCATTCCTCCCATGAAATTCTTGTGTTTCATCATTTGGTCCGATTTAGGGAGATGTGTTGGACCTAAAACTTTTCAGCAATCCCGCATAAATTCTTTTTTTAAGTCTACTCTTTTTCTTTCCAACCTCCTTTTGGACATTAATCTTATATCATTTTACTTCACGAAACCTTCTTGTCATTCCCTTCAATAACAATGAAATCTCTGACAATCACTATGCTTATGTGTGTATTCCCGATATACAACTTAAACGATATTTAATACCCCCACCAATTTAGAAGCATATTGTACCTTAAACCCTTGCCAAATGCAGTGTCAAATTTTATTAAAATTAGACAAGGGGTTATTGAGCTAGGGTCGTTTTTCTGTTCTACGGCATTTTTAAAAGGAAATTCAGTATTTGTTTTCCATATACATTTTTATATGTGAATAAAGACGAAAAGGAAAACTTATAACCGAAACGTGAGGGAATTTAGCAATTTGCCTTAATAAAGTCCCTCAGAGGACGAAACGCGTCGACTAAGATAAGTTTTCCTTTTGTCTTTATTCACAAGAAGAACTAATTTGCTGACGTTATGTATTTTTTAATAAATACAAGGAAGAAACAAGTATCTGTCTATATTTCTGAGATGTGGTATTGTAACTATTTACACTATTTACTTTGTTCGGATTGTTGACCTCATCTTTATTGCCATATTCACGTCGTTTCGGTCGTTGTACACTCCGGCCTTTTTCAGGTGATATAGTTTGAAATTTCAAACCAAACCCTTTCTTTAGTCTATGGGAGTAGATTGTTTTAGTTCCACTTGCCATGCCTTTTATGGATATCTCTATTTTAGTTAATATATCTCTATATTAGTAACTCAACTCTTCAAGTTTTTGTTTCACCTTTGCTGTGGCCAGGTATTGAACTCACAACTCTTTGGGTCAAGTCACTTTTTGAATTACTTTAATCAACGCTTTTATCCCAGTGGATAAAAGCTTTTCTTTCTTTTTTTTTTCTTTTTTTTTGTTTCTAACGATATTTACTTTTTAGAAGGTATCGTCCCCTATTCTGATGTATACTTCGAATTTTGATGTCATATTCCCCATTATCTGTTAAAAGATTTCCCAAAATATGAAAACTTTTGTACTTGTTTCAGTTTGGGATCTCCAGTTCGTAGTTCATATTTCGGTTTGTTTCTCTTGCTAACAGCCATACATTGTGTTTTTTTTTTGTTTTTTTATAATTGATGGTTAGTCCTTTCTTCACGCTTTCCTTTATTAGTTTCTCTAGGAGTTATCACAGTTTTCTTTTGTTATATTCCGTGCTAATAGGAATATGGAATGGACAAACACGGTGGATAAATAGTAACAGGTTTATTGCAGAAACCAGTACAATAATCAAGGGAGTAATAGTTATGCGCACGGCCGTCGCAAGTCAGTACAATTGTGTACGTGCTGCTATCGAAAGGCCGCTATTTCTCGCAGATCTCAGCTCGGCTCAGCTGTCCGCTGTCCTAACAGATACTTATAGGTGGTTACCACCACTCATGGGGGTGGCAAGTTATTCCATTACATCATCTTTCTGTGCCTGTCATCAACAAAGTGTCATCTAAGATTGTACCCAGCGATAATAAATTCTGGTAGGACTCCGTGTCCTCTCAGGAGTGATTCACCGTTTTAAATATTTGAAAAGTTATTCATATTTGTGGGAAAAATGCATATCAGGAAAATTGTGTTACGCCAAACTTCCATAGAGCAAAGCCTGGAAAATGGATAAATCTGCTTAATTTTTTACATGGCTTCGAGTACCGGCAAGTGTGCCACTGCAGAGTTCGGTAATATTTCAGGTATGAAACAAACAATATAAATATATATAGTAATAAATGCACTTTTATCCGGTTCAGATATATCTGTATTCATATTTGCATAATTAAATATATATATATATATATATATATATATATATATATATATATATATATATATATATATGTGAAAGTGAATATAAATATAAATAAATATATATATATGTATAATTATTTATATATTATGCGCTACTTTGTTAGAAAGCGCTCATATATCAGAGATAGAGCTAACATATTTGGTTGGATAGATGTGAGTTTGTCACAAACTCACATCTATCCAACCAAATATATATATATATATATATAAATTCAAATCTATTCGTATGACTACTTTTCTGAATAATTGTAATATAAACTGTCTATCCTTGTCTGTTTATATTTATCTCAGTCTGTTTCTATTTTTCATTATGATCATGTGTAACTCTCTCGCTCCGTCTCTCAGTCTGTTTGTCTGTCTCTGTCTCCGTCTCTCTCTCTCTCTCTATCTATCTATCTATCTATCTATCTATATATATATATATATATAAGTTTAAATGTTATTTTTAGTGGATATTCATATTTTATTAACCAGTATTGTTTCAAAAATCTTTCAAATTATTTTCATCTGCTGGCCTGAATATTCAAGAAATTTCATTAAAAAATATGCGCTCTCCAGCAGGACTCGAACCATCGTCCTCTGAAACGACGGATATATATATATATATATATATATATATATATATATATATATATATATATATATATATATATATATATATATATGAAGAAATATAGTTTTAAGATGTGGTATATTTATGGTCTCAATATCAGAGATAGAGCGTGTGTAAATAAAAATGAACCTGACGATTGCGTCTAGCATGAAACAGACTGTCGCCTCTAAGTGTTGACTTTTTTATGTTAATTTTCATATATATATATATATATATATATATATATATATATGCGTTTTCATTAATTACTATATAGTTAATGAAAGTAATGAAAGGAGTGGAGTTTACAATTACAATGATCCCTATATATATATATATATATATATATATATATATATATATATATATATATATATATATATATGACAAACTGGAAAGATTCTTGTGACGCGTTTCATTCGTTAAGATTTCATCGGACTTGAAATTTTCCAATTTGTCATATTTTTCTAAAATTATACAAAATTATGCATCGTTAAATCATTGTATATATCGCGATCATAGTCATTGTAAATTACACGATCCTTTCCTCAACTACTACGTAGTTAATGATAATCGCATTTGAGGCCTGAAAATGACAGTTGGTTAGGAGGTTCGAGGTTTTGAAGATCGGAATAGTAGAAATTGTCAATGTGCGGCCAAACCACCATGAGAATATAAAAATAGATTTTTATAGTAAAAATACCAACAATAGTTTTGACTCTCAACAAAAACCCTCTTTACAAAACTACCTCAATGAAACCTGGTCTACAAACTGATTTCTTACAAAGAATACATATATCTATTGATACGAACCTACCCCAAAAAACCTTGTCGACATTAAATGATCCATTGATGTGTTGAGATGCCGTAAAACAAAGTAAATAAATCTAACACCTCTTGTTACCCTGGTTTTTCAAACATTTTTCTTCATACCTTGATTTTCATCACCATTTTACTTACCCTGTTCTCCGAAACATTGTTCTTCTTACCCTATTCTTGTTTATATCTTTTTCTTAAACCTTTCTCTCATACATACTCTTTCTTACCCTCTTTTTCTTCATCCTTTTTGTTTACCATTTTCTTTCTTATATCGTTCTTCTTACTCTGTTATCCTTCACTTCGAATGTATTATCCTGTTCTTTCTACCCTCAATAAAATTTTCGTGCAACTTTTCACGCAGAGCCATTTTGGAAGGTCAGCAAATTTTCTCTAAGTTTGCACGAAAATGAAAAAAAAAACAAACAGACGTAAAATACTGTGAGAAAATAAAATGAAGCACAAAATAATAATATTAATAATCACTAAGGTTGTTAAGATACGGTTTCATTGGATCGGAAGTAATTCGCCCATTAGTGCAACTGCGATACAGTCGGCGTCCGATAATAACTCAATTAGTCGTTATATCCCATCATCCATTATTTGTTAGGCCAAAGCCGCTTCGCCATCTTTGTTTGTTCGTTTCCTTTCTAAATCCTGAAGAGGATGAATTATACGTGCAGCTTATCGTCTTTCATCTGCTTGTTATCGACGTGGATTTTTCGATTTCCAGCTTTCATCCCTCACAATCGTCTACTCTCGTTATATCTCGTTATATCTCGTTATATCTCTCTATATCTTGGCGCCCTATTGCACTTATCATGCTTTCTTGTATCTGTTCAAAAGTTTTCACTTCTCTCATCGTTTTCTGTTGTTTTCCTTTTATCGCTTTGGGACTCTTTATCATAATTTTGCTTTCACTCTCCTATTGACCCCCTCTCCATCACAATTTTCTATAGGTTTCTTTTTTGATTATTACGCGAATACGTATGCATCTATCTATCTATCTATCTATCTATCTATCTATCTATCTATCTAAGTCTGTTCAAATCTATCTAATTATCCCAGTCTGTTCAAACCGTTCTACCTCAGTTTGTTTCTATCTATCTATCTATCTATCTATCTATCTATCTATCTATCTATCTATCTATCTATCTATCTGTAACCTTCCTCTCTATCTGACTGCTCAAACCTATTCAGAAAGTGACCGATCTATCTTAACCTATTCGTCTCTCTCTCTCTCTCTCTCTCTCTCTCTCTCTATATATATATATATATATATATATATATATATATATATATATATATATATATATATATATATATATATATATATATATATATGTACATCATCTATGAATTTCTGGGTATTATAAACCATAGTTGCTGGGTTTAAAATACCCAGAATTTCATATACAGATGGCACAGCGGATAAAGGCGTTAGTTAGATCCAGTAACAGGACCCAAAGAGTGTGAGTTCAATCCCTGGTTGAGGTAGTGAAGAACTTTCAGAGGGGAATTAACAGAAGATAACTGACATCCATGGCGAAATAAAGGGTGCAGTTCGACATTCCAACCACCTGAAGAAGGCCGGAGTGTACAACGGACGAAACGTTGTAATAAATATGGCAACAAAGATGAGGACAATAGACCGAATAATGTAAATAGTGTACATAATACCTCATCTCAGAAATATAGAGAGATACTGAAGATTTTTATTGCTGGTAATAGTTTTTTCCAAAAATGTATTGCTGGTAATATTTTTCTTTTTCAAAAATAATATTGCTGGTATTAAAACCTAGTTTTACACTTTCATGGTGTTTTGACTCCTTTTTGGGGGGAGGGGGGACTATGTGCCAAAGTAGGGACCCAGAGAGGTGCTACCGGGTCAGGCGGGGATCTGGGAACTCCAGCAATTAAGAGGTGGTTCTACGCTCCTCGAAACCTCCTGATCAAAGGCCTTGCCGTCGGATGTAGTTTATAGTCTTACCCAGGATACGAATGTAGTTTATCGTCATACCCAGGACGGTCGCTACTGAGCTTCGACATCTAGCCGCAACATCATCAGTACCTGGGTGCTGGAATCCACTTCAGAAACGACCATAGGTCATTGAGTCACAAAATTTTCACTTCTGCCGATCAGAATGTCCAAGAATCTCCAACCTGATCATTGTCGTTACTCGTAACTCTGCAATTAAAAATTGAGAGCAGAAACAAATATTCAGCTCAGAAACGGCGATCTATTTCATATATTATTTCAGATCACTCTTCATTGTAATCCAGTATTATCTGCCGCATGTTCGGATTATTGGCAACTAGACCGGCTCCACCACCAGGCTTTTTCTGGTGAGCAGGTAAACTAGACACACAGCTGGATAAAAAGCAGAACCTTTCAATGGGTGGATGAACTTTCTTATAGGACCAACGGCTATCAAGCAGAATAGGTTAGAGTGGGCTCCGTAGCTATGTATGCCGCCAGTTTGGTGATTGCGCGCCGTATCTAGGCAGAGGGCTTCCTAGACTGAAGTTAATTGCCAGGGCGGAGGGTTCCCCAAATTGAATCAACGGCTACGTGTCCGTGACCAAAGCCAGGTTGAAGGACATCGACTGGAGGGATGGGCTTCGCCAGATCTACTTGCTCAAGACACGTTACGCATAAATGGATATCTGGATTTCAACCCAGATATGTGTAGGGAACAGGTCAGGTGCTTAGGACCATCCCCGATCATGGAACTGATAATGATGACGATGATGATGATGATGATGATGATGACGGTGATGATGATGATGACGGTGATGATGATGATGATGACGGTGATGATGATGATGATGACGGTGATGATGGTGATGATGACGGTGATGATGATCCCATTCTTAGATAGTTTTGTTCTCCCTTTTATTGTTCCCTATGTCTCGTACAATCTCACGTTGTTTCATTTTTTTTTTTTTTTGCTTCTCTTACTTTTCTTATTATTGAACTGTCACTTTTCTTTGTCAGAGACTTTTTTGTATCCTTGTTCACTTTACGATATGCATTGTACCTACACTTTTGAAGAAACTATATTAATATGGCTGAAATCACATTCAAAACGAGATTACGATCACAAATAGTTCATGATCTTTTAGTTTTCCTTTGATTGATTTTAGTCTTTTATTCTTTATAAATATCTGATAATACATAATGTCACTTCTGTTTCTTTTTACTTAGAATGTTATTCCTTTACCTTCTCTTGTTCTCATACTCGTTTTTATTCTCGTACTTTCTCGCATTATCTCATTCTTCCAAAATCACAGATATAAACAGATTTTCTTTCGTTCTTTATTCCTCCACTTCTCTAATATCACA
Source organism: Acanthosepion pharaonis (assembly GCA_903632075.3). Classification (NCBI taxonomy): domain Eukaryota; kingdom Metazoa; phylum Mollusca; class Cephalopoda; order Sepiida; family Sepiidae; genus Acanthosepion; species Acanthosepion pharaonis. The sequence goes on along the minus strand of CAHIKZ030000671.1, from coordinate 406,254 downwards.
ACAAGGAAATCCATTAATACTCTTTCCCTTTCCTCATTGTCTTTTTCTTCTTTTTCCTCTACAAACAGACCAACAGCACAATTTCTACAGATGGACACGAGAATTGATAATCCATATTTATGTGGAACTATTTCTTTAAAAACATGCAAATCTTTATATCGCGTTCGCTGAAGGAATTACAGCCAAAATAGTCTTGAAACCGTTCGCAATCTGATCTTATAATTACCTGGAAATACAGAAGAAAACGTTGGTTAAAATCCTAAGTTATCCCAGCGCGCCCGAAACTAAACGGCATTACTTTAAGCCGAAACCGTAACCGGACGAAGCCTACCGAACATCTTACAAGATCACGACTGAAAAAATCCCAAGACAATTAATTGTCGAATCTAATTTGAAAACGATATCTCAAAGCAATCGGGCCACACTTTTGATCTGGCATCCTGACAACCGCTTTTGAAAGGACGTTAATCCGGTTATCCCATTCATTAATCCAACTGTGTAGCACGGAGGCTTAAAAACAGGCTCAACGTAGACATTTTGTTTCGTGGCTGGCTCAACTCAGACCGACTCAACGACGTTGGTGGAAATGTGAATATCGTGGGGTGAGGCTGAACGAGAAAAGCGTCTGGGTGTGGTCGTGATACGAAATAAAGAGAGGAAGGAGGATTTGCTAAACACCCCCCACCGCTCGTTTTCTTCACTCCTGCCCACCTCGTGTTTAATCTTAAAGGTACATCTCCGCAAAAACACGGATCTACCTGTAAAGGATGCGATTATCTCTTGACAAGTACTCAACAATAGTCTGATATGTACGGCGTTCGATGTCTGTCTGTCTGCCGAGTCGAAGTTAAGCACCTCTTTTCGAGGAAGTTGAATTTACTTAAAGACACAATGTAAAAACTTTTGTTGGTTAAATCGCAGAAAAATGATGTCTTGATTTGTGGTTGTCCATACGATATAATAAAGAAAAGGAAAGACAGAGAGAGGACGCAAGACATAGACTTGCAGTTAGGAAAAAATAGTGAAATGCAGAAAAGAGAATGGAGAAAGAAAGAAAGAAAGAAAGAAAGAAAGAAAGAAAGAAAGAGTTAAACGAAAGTAAAAAGAGAGACTAAATTGAGAAGGATGAAATATACTGAAAGAAAAAAGAGGACAAAATCCAGCTTGAAAAAAAGACAGAAAGAAAGTAAGAACTAACTAACTAAATAAATAAATAAATAAATAAATAAAGAAAGAAAGAAAGAAAGAAAGAAA
>CAHIKZ030000671.1:400000-402500 GCA_903632075.3 Acanthosepion pharaonis | reverse complement strand
GTAAATTACTTTCTCTTTTAAATAATCAGTATTTTTTTAGGTCCAAATTATGATTATCAAGAACAACTAATGTACTGAGTGTGTTGTTTGGTAAAAGATCTCATTTGTGTTCATAAAATATTTTATGTAATATATATATATATATATATATATATATATAAATCCATGTATCCTATTATCCCATGTGTGAGGGGTTAGGTGTGCGTGCTTGTATAACTTTTCATTCTGGTCCCAGGCAGAATTGCCAGGAGTTGACCTATAGCAGCGAAAACTGATATTACACTGATCGTTGTCCAAATTTCTTACTTGAATGTTTTTTTTACAGTTTTTTATAAGCAAATAAATCAAATTCGTATTTTAAAAGCGTTTTTAATAAATGTTTTCAAAGAAAAAATAATTCTGATCCCACTTTATTTCTCTCCCTTCAACGGTGCCAAATTTTAGGTTAACTGATGCCGTAAGCGCAGTTTAACACTAGTGCAACCCTTCCCTATTAGGGCAACCCTTCCCTACTAGGGCAACCCTTTCCTACTTCTCGAAGCTTGAATTACTACTTTTTAATGTAGTAACACAATGTATTCACATTGTTAAAATATCTACCTATGTTGCCAATATAAAATATTTTAATGATAAATTATGAGTTTTACACAATCAGCATCAGAAATTAAAATAGACACAGAGTGAGGGAATGAAGATGGAAAATTTCAGAACTTGATGAACTTTTAGAATCAGATGCCGGTTTCTGCTGTAAAGGAGAACAGAGCTACTTCAAATTTTTAAAAAGTTTTCTTGAGCGTGTATGAATAAGGACGAAATAAATATTATTTGAATAAGAAAAAACAAATACAACAAAACGGAGCGTCTTTTTAAATACGGGTATCTATAAAAAATAAAATTTGAAGTAATAAAAATATATCGGTTTAAAAAATAAAATCCGTTAATTCCTTTTATATTTTTATACACACACACGCGCGCACATACACACACATATATTTGTGTGTGTGTGTGTGTGTGTGTGTGTGTGTGTGTGTGTGTGTGTGTGTGTGTGTGTGTGTGTGTGTGGAACATCCGTTGAAAATGAAAGTAGAGATTATGTGTGAAAGGAAAAGTTTTGTTTACTTAAGTTATAAACAGATCGCGATAGATAGATAGATAGATAGATAATGATCCGACTAAGATAAATAGAGAGATAGATAATGAAAAGTTTGAGATAGATAGATAGATATTGAACAAACTTAGAGAGAGAGAGAGGGAGAGGAAGAGAGATAATGAACAGAGATAGATAGAAAGACAGATAATGAACAGACTTAGATAGATAGATAGATAGATAGATAGATAGATAGATAGATAGATAGATAGATCAAAAGGATGCAAAATGAAAGAAAAAGAAAAGAGAAGAATATGAATAATAAATTATCATTGAAAGAAAAGGATAATTTAGAATAAAAACAGAAAGAAAGTAAAGAAGAATGAATAACGAAATAAAAAGAAAAAAGAAAGAAAGAAATGAGAATAAAATAGAAAAAAAAAGAAAAGAACAAATATTAAAGTACAAAGTAAAGAAAATTGAAAAATGCAGTAACAAAGTGCAAACGATCAAATGGAAGGAGGAGCCGCCATTAAGAATCACACAGACGAGGAAATTGGGAGATTATAAATGAGTTGCGACCCGGATGTAGTCTAACTCATTACGCATGTGCATTTAATCCGTCTCTCAGTGAACAAAAACTCTTAATCCTCTTGCCAGCGGCCGAATTCACCTCCGATGGATTCCTCTCTTACACAACGTCAAAATACCGACATTTTGAACAAATGGCTGTAGCATTTGACCATAAATCTGTTTAATCCTGTAAGGTGGAGTTAATTTGATGCTGGTCTCTTTGAATTTCGTGGACGATTGCGCCAACGAAATACACTAGATTTGAGATGATAAGATACAAACAGAAACGTTTCTCTTTAGTCTCCATTATTGTTTATAATACAGCGGCCATGGTAATTTTTATTGGTTTTTGTCTTTGTTTTTAACAAAGCCGAATATCTGTTCAATTCTGAGGATAGCCTCATCTGGGGAGTTTACGTTCAATTTTCACTAATGATTTTGCTCGTAGACTCCCAGTAATATTAATTGATGCAGTTACGGCATTCGGCTTCGTCGGTATTTGCGGTCCATAGAACTAAACCAAGGGCAGTACGTTAAGTAAAAATAAATGGTTTTCCTACCTACCTCATTGACCACCAGGTTAGACTATCTTTCTGTTATACTGGAACACACCTATTCTATTGTTAATAGACTCTACCACCTATAATAAGTAGGAGTAGTAGCAGTCGTCAGTCGCTCAGTGAGTTGGTCAGTCACTCGATGTCGGACATTAAAGTATCAGCCACCACAACTAGATTGCTGCGTCATTAACTATTATATCAAGTTCCAAACGTTTTGTACGTCGAACCTAATTTAGGACCGACTTAGTGAAATACAAGCCTCCACTGTGAAACTATTCTA
>CAHIKZ030000671.1:367500-395000 GCA_903632075.3 Acanthosepion pharaonis | reverse complement strand
ATATATAATTTTTTCGAACGTTATTCAAGATCGCTTGAGAATTGAAGCAAAACTTTAATTTTTATTTATAGTTTAGTTTTTAGTTCTGAAATAGAGCAATTTCTGTGTCGCGATGAATACATATTTTAAATAATAATATTATAATAATTATACATTATATATTTATATATATATACATATATATATATATGTGTGTGTGTGTGTGTGTATGCATGTGTGTGTAAAGTGTGTGTATATAAATATAAATATATATATATACAATTATTTATATATTATATGCGCGGTACTTATTAGAAAGCGCTTAATATCAAAGATAGAGCTAACATATTTGGTTGGATTGATATGAATTTGTGACCCTGGGTTTCACGCTTTTGCGATCGTCAGACAAACTGATTAATTTTTTAAAAATTTTGTGTTTATGCAGATTGCGTGTATTGGTGTTATTATGGGAATGGGGGGGAATCGTCGTCGTGATGTCACTCATGCTAACGCAAACATAGATGCATGTCCGTACACCCGATGAGGTACGCAGACACACATACACACTTGCTCATCCGCCGGGGCTCATACAGATATAAACATATGTGGACAGTTTGAGATTTGACATATGTATGTATATGGGTGGTGTTGTGTCTATACATACGCATTTGTATGTTGAAATTCAAAGATCGGAAGTGTATCATTGTCTGTGTGTGTGTGTGTGTCTGTGTGTGTGTGTCTGTGTGTGTGTGTGTGTGCATATACCGATGTAATAAGAAAGAACAGATTAATGATCTAAAGTTCTTTAGTATTTATGTTTTTATTTTTAAAAAACAGTGCTCGATACAGAAGTAGCAGAAGTAGAGCTTAAAATTATATCGCGGTGGAATCATTTAAAAAAATAATTATATATATATATATATATACCTGAACATATACTGACTGATAATTATATAGATGGATCTTTAGATGGTGATAATGATACACATGTATATTAGTGTATGAGACGTTTTGATAAATTCAGTACATGTATTTTAAATTGTTGACTGTTAAAAGGCTTGCTCGCAATTGATTTTTTACTAAAGTATGGATCATTTCCGAACCGCGTATTATTGCTGCATGTAAAATTTTTTTTCCAGTGCAAATGACAATAGCGAGTTGTTTTGTATGAGTCAAAAATCCCATAAAAAGCGCCGGCCAATTCGACGAGACGGCACCAAGGAGTGTTCGAACCTTCGGCTCAAGTTTAATGCATAATTCCGAGTATGAATCAGCGCCTGAATAATAGACATAGGGCCACAGCTGTTTGAGCCGAGGATCAGTACGGACAAAATTAGCTTGAATTGGAGTTGCTCCGATATCAATTTGTATTTATTTCATTTTTTTTCTGCGGTGGCGGCGGGGGTGGTTATACGTTTTTTTTTTTTTTTTGTTTTGTTTATAGGCCTAACTTTCAACATACATAATTTTGGATTGGTGACAACTTTTCTCCCAGACTGCCTATCATTCTGAGGGTTTTCTTTCGTCAAAACTATATTCGTTCTTTGTTCCTTTCTTTCTTTTTATTTCAAATTTTACCCGTTTAATTTTTGCTTTATTTCTTTATTTCTTTTTTCTTTATTTTTTTCTTTCTTTTTTCTTTATTCTTTTTTTCTTTCTTCTTTTTTCTTTTTTCTTTCTTTCTTTCACTATTCTTTTCCTTTCTTTTTCTTATTGACACGCTTTCCTTTCACAAATTTTTTATCGAAATTGTAGTTGATCTTTTTCTTTTTCTGGCCTTCTAATTCTTCAACCTTTTTTCAAGTTTTCTTCATCCCCTTTTTTTTTTCATTTCTTTCTTTCTTTCTTTCTCAATTTCAACCAATGTTTTCTTTTTCCTTTGTCTCTTTCTTAATTTATGTAGATATCTATCAGTAAAACCTGGCTGACAGACCGATCTTTTCGTTGTCATAAGCGGCTAAAAAGCTTTTCCAAACATACGCTCTTAAAAAAATGTTTATTACTTTGAAAATGATAACAGTTGGCTTTACAAATAATCGTGTTGAGTTGCACTGATAGAAAAATTTTCGAACTGTCATCGGGTACAAGTTTGATTTCGCGTAAACGTCTCTGTAAACAAAAACATGAATCTTAAAATTCCCAACATCTACTTCATGTTTTTCTTCTGTAATTGGCATGTGAAAATAGGTTTAAATACCAGCAATACCTTTTTGTAAAAAATATTACCAGCAATGAATTTTGAAGAAAAAAATGATTACCGGGACTACATTATCCCCAGTAATAATATTTTTTTAAAAATATTACTAGAAATAAAAATCTTGCCGACATTAAATAACAAATTGAGGTTTATATGCCGTAAAACAAAACAAACCAAACCAAACCAAACCTATCTTTTGCTGATGGATCACAAGTTTTCTGTTAGATTAATATATGGAGAATATAGGAACCATTCTATTAATTAATTCTATTTTGTGGTAAGTTGGCCAATAGCTTCAGTTGCAGAATTTAAACATTGTCTTGCATGAATATATTCCTTCATCTGAAGTTCCTTAGTTTTGGCCTGCGCCACTTTAAAAAAAAATAAGATACAAGTTTGATTTCGCGTAAACGTCTCTGTAAATAAAATCATGAATCCTAAAATTCCTAACATCTACTTCATCATGTTTTTCTTCTGTAATTAGCATGCCACAATAAAGCAAAGAAGAAAGTTGCACAATTATAGTTCGGTTCAACTTAATAATAGGACTTGACTTACGACTACATCACGTTGATACACCGGTTCGCTTACGATCACCAAAGTTAGGCAACGTCGGTTCTGGTCAGTAACTAAATGAGTGATCGCTTGGAAATACTAGTTACTTATAAGCTTGGGTGTGCAGGCGGTGCAATCGATAATGGCTCGGAATTGTTAATTGGAGAGCCGAGTTCCAGTTCCCGTTCGTTATATTGAATTACGCGCAAATACCCTCGGGAAAGGTATAATCTACCTCACCTCCCCCAAATATGGATTAATTAGTAGGACTTGTATCAGTAAATCATTATTATCGCCAAAGCGTTCTTATAATCTAAAAATATTTTCTGGCTTTAAATAACCTACAAAAGTTTGATAAACTAAAAAAAAAACAAATCAATCAATCAATCTATTCTCTTTTACTGATGGATCACAAGTTTTTCTATTAGATTGATATCTGAAGAGTATAGGAGCTATGCCATTAATATAGTGTCTTTTTGTGGCAAGTTGGGCCATTGAAGTTGAAGTTGGAATATCGAAATGAACCCTTTATTTCGCTCACTGAGGTAGACTGTTCCAGTTCCACGTGCCATGTCTAATGGATGTCAGTTATCAATTATCTCCTGTTAATTTCACTCTGAAAGTTCTCCACTGCCTTAACCGGATATTGAACTTACCCTCTTTGGGTCCTGTCACTAAATGCATTAGTTAGATCCAGTGACAGGACACAAAGAGTGTGAGTTCAATACCCGGTTAAGGCAGTGGAGAACTTGGAAAGGGGAATTAACAAGTAATAATTTAGTATACAGTGGTAGTAATGTATTACCTACAAGAATCAAAACCACTAATAGTCTACCAGATCAGTTTACTAATAATCCTATCTGTAAGCTAAATAAAAAAATGGCGTTAAGAGTGACCTTGTGTAAGAGTTAACAAAGTTATCCCCTGAAAATACATTGACTACAGTTTCTGGCTGATAATTAAAGAGGAAGGGTATAAGCTCTTTTTCAAATGATTTTACATTTTCTGTTGAAGATCAGGCTAATCTTAGGCATTAGATTTGAACTCAGTATTAAATGATATAAAAGAGTTGTCTAAAATCAAGATACACAATCAAGACTTCAAGACAGTATACAGAGTCAAAATCATATGGAACACCCTATATATCTATAATTATTAGCATGACAATTTTAAGCTATCAAAAGAATTATATATAGGATGTTTAATCAAAAAATAAAAGTATTTCCCTGCAACACTTTTACTGCCTCTGATGAAAAACGAATGCATGTGTCACTTTTCGACTTAGTCTCCCTGCACGGCGAGGAACTTCAGGTATTGTTCAACGAACTTTTTCATCCCTTCCGAAAAGAAGTGTTTCGATGGCTCCCGAAGCCACGTCCGCGCCGCTTGCTCGTTTAGGCATCTAACGCACACAAGTATTACATTACCCTATGTTATCATGCTCTATTGCTTATGCAGACCCATACCTGATGCCCACATGTGCTCACGTGATTCGTCCGTCTTCCCTGATCAAGGCACCCACCCACTGAGTTTATTCTTCCGTGCACGATGCTGATGGGCGACTAGACAAGACCAGATTAACACACCTGTTCTTCCAGCTTTCAAGCGTTCTACACTTCCATTGATTCATAGTGCGTGCTACATACTACGCTAATATCCGGCGATAGATTTGATACCCTCTGACAACAGAAAGTGCACTATGGCGCGTTGCTCTTCGATTATGCAATCGCTGAGTGGAGCGTCCATACATCTGACCTCGTTGCTCCCTGCACCCTGCCAATCGACTGAACGATGGAATGCTACGCGCGCCTAACCGCACAGGCGCACGCGGGGTGTCGCGCGTTGTTATTTTTACAGCGTGATCTCAAAAGTGCCGTTTGTTTCTGATTTTCTCTTGTATAATTATTATCGCTTGGAATATATTATTGTCTTAAATCCTGTTTTCATAACATAAACTTGAATACATTTCACACACAATCCTTTTCATAATGATCACGTGCACATATTCACACACATATAGATAAATACTATATATATATATATGTGTGTGTGTGTGTGAGCCAGAGAAAAATTAAATTCTCTGGTGAAATAAATTATTACAAATGGAGCCTTAAAGTGGTCTGTTTTTCTTTAAATTAAATTATTTGCTCTGACTTAACATTGAGCTCTCATGATTTCATCCTCCTTGGGATTATACATACGGATTACCAAGATTTTCGTTACTTATATATATATATATATATATATATATATATATATATATATATATATATGAAGAAATATACTCTTAAGGTACGCTATATTTATGGGATAGCGTGCCCAATTGTCAGAGATAGAGTATGTAAAAATAATAGTGAACATTGAAGTTAACACTCAGAGGCGACAGGTTATTTTTTTATTTTTGGGACATATTATATCATGGAAAATTAGGAAAAGAACATCAGACTACACCAATCAATCCCGAAACTGCAAACTCTGCTTAGAGGAAAAATAGCTGTAATTACCTTCACAGACCAAAACAAACTACGAAATAAATGATCAAAACTCATCTTAAAATACAGACACGAAAACAAATTTTTACTACGTTAACGATCGAAAACTGAAAAGAATAAATAAAATAGAAAGAAATAAGCAAAAACAAGTAAATTAAATTAATCCAAATACATAAAGTAAGTACTAAATAAATTAACAAACCACTCCCTTCAAAATAACCATTAGAATAGAGTACCCATAATGCACCACTGACCCGTATATATAAGTAATCGAGAAAAAACACAACGCATGTGGCCTGATGATTGCGTTTAGCATAAAACAGTCTGTTGCCTCTGAGTGTTGACTTCAATGTTCACTTTTATATATTTATATATATATATATATATATATATATATATATGCAAAGTGTCCATAAATTCGTGTGCACTTTAAAAAATTTATACCTTTATTTGTATTTGCGATAGAAATAATTTGTATAAAGGATTAGAAAGAAGTAAATCTATATTTTTTAAGGTTTTATTGAAATTTTATTTAAGTTTCCACATGTCCTTCATCATTAGCAATACAAAGGGTAATACGATTTTGCAGTTCACGGAAAACATTTGCCAACTGATTTACAGTAATGCTTGAAATCACACTAGTTATTTTAGCTATACTTAAAACAATGTACATTAAACTTTATAACATTTTTTACAGATTATTTCTATCGCAAATACAAATAAAGTTATAAATTTTTTTTAAAGTGCAAACAAACTTTATGGACACTCTGTATATATATATATATATATATATATATATATATATATATATATATAATTATTTATTTAAAAATATGATTCCAAATCGCTACATAAGAGGTCTCATGTTTCAAAACTAGAGCCGAAAACTTCAATATAATCCTTTAAATTAAATTGAGTTGAAAGTAAAATGGGCTCCGTTCCATCCTCAAGCGAAATTTTTGTTGGAATATGTGAAAATATATAGAAAATAGGAAGGAACTGGTTAGGTAAATAATCCAAAGTCCCTTAGTATTTTAGTTATTATTTTTAAAAAATAGTGCTCGATACAAAAGTAGAGCATAAATATAATTACTTATTTAAAAATATGATTCCAAATTTTACTTCAACTCAATTTTACTTTCAACTCAATTTTATTTAAAGGATTATATTGAAGTTTTCGGCTCTAGTTTTGAAACATGAGACCTCTTATGTAGCGATTTGGAATCATATTTTTAAATAAATAATTATATTTATGCTCTACTTATGTATCGAGCACTATTTTTTAAAATAATAACTAAAATACTAAGGGACTTTGGATTATTTACCTAACCAGTTCCTTCCTATTTTCTATATATTTTCACACACACACACACACACACACACACACACACACATATATATATATATATATATATATATATATATATATATATATATATATAATCAAATGGATAAATATAGGTAAATACGAGTAAGCGTTCGTATACAAATACATATATAAGTATATACCTGTAAAAGGACAATATGAATAAGGACAAAAGGAAAAACTTAGACGACGCGTTTCGTCCTCTGACAGATTTTATCAAGCCAAATGAAAGGATTTTCTTTTGTAACAAGTATTTATAGACAAGACCAAAAATGTTAGTTTTTCAAAATTTTAAAATTTCAGATAAGCTCATGAATATTCATCAGGTTAGCTAAAAAGTTTAGATAAAGTATAGAAGACGCGACGTGACATAATTTAATATCTAATAAACGAAAGTAAACAGATGTTCTTGAAATTTTGGAATTAATGCATGTTATATATTTTAAATAAAATGAGTTTATGAATTTAACCATTTTTGTTTTGATTTTTTTTTTTTTTGTTTAGTTTTCTAACATTTTATCGTCATGTATGTTGGCTTGGGAAAGGAGCAATTCTTTCAAGAAAGAAGACATCTGAAAAAAATACGGTGCACGGATTTATATTTTGATAAGATTCAATAGCAGCAGTTACTTTCTCATTTAATAAATGTAGCATTATTTAGATCAAATTTGCCGTTGAATTTATTTCTATGTAAATCTAATGCATTTGACAAATTGTTGTGTATAAGATATATTTTATGTTTATAGATACGTGTTTTTTTTAAATTTCTGCAAGTTTCCCCAATATATTGTGAGGAGCATTTGTGGCGGTTTATTTTATACTAGCCGCCATGCCCATCTGGTCGATCAGAAAAAGCGTTCAATTAGAATGGAGCAAAAACAGCATCATGTTTAGATGTAACAGAGTCTACCTTCTTCAATTACTTTAAAGTACTTTCATTAAAAAACATTTTGAATTAATGCAGTTACTGATAAAACAGACATAGCCTGCATTTATTCAATCAAAGTTAGCCGAGGACATGAAGGGGTAAAACAGGCAACATGAAGACCCACTTCAAACCACAATTATTTGGGAGCTTTTGAAATTCAATTTGTCAGTGTGCTACCAGGGATGTAAAAAAGGATACATTTGTAAAGCAATTGTTAACTTTGATGAAAATTGGTTGAAAGATCAACGAAAAATAAGAAAGAAACCAGTAAAAATCTCAATTTTTCGCTATTTACGCAGGTTTTCACTATATGGGTGAACTCAATTATCAAGTTCAAAGACTGTTAAACAATCAACTTATTGCTGGATACAATTGGGTGAAGTTTGTATTAGATTGCTTGAAAATTAAGGGAGTTTTTAATTTAAAATTTGTGTTGAAATCGATTTGTGCTGAAATCGATTTTTCGCTAAATGCAGTGACGTAGAAATAAAAATGAAGTAGCGTTGAGCTCGTCATGATGTAAGTAACCTATATAACGAAGGAAAAAAGTTGAAACAATCGATTTTTGATCGCCTTTATAGATTTTTTTTTTTTAATTATCCATTTTTTACGCTAAGAACCTATCTCTTACATTGTACAATGTATGTTCCAAGTTTGGTCAAAGTCATTTGTATGAATCTCGAGTGAAAAGTATCACACAGACAGACAGACACACAGACATTCTCTGTTTTATATAGAGAGATATACCTGCTTCAGAATCGCACGTCTGTGTGTACACTTGCGTGCATTTGAAACTAATATATGCCTCTTTTATAGTCATATACGGCCAGTTGATCATTTTTAGTGCGACTCCGTCTCTTATAAAATAATAAATATTATGCCAACCATTTTAATAGATAAATTAATATATATATAAATATGCATATGTACACACGCATATATATATATATATATATATATATATATATATATATATATATATATATATATATATATATGCAGAAACCCAGACCTGACCGATGTGTCCAGCAGTGATAAATATGTTAAAATATTTTATTATTGTAATTTCAGATAAAATCATTTTTTCCTGCATTTAATATTTTTTTATTTATCGTTTTCACGTATAAAATATTATTTAAATGGCGCCTGAAACTATATAATAGCATCAATTATAATTTATAAATAATTTATAGCAGTTGGCCGAGCGGTTAGAACGAAAGTATTTCTACCATTAGACCCGGGTTCAAATCTCGCCATAGTCGATTTTTCAATTTAACTTCTTTGGTGTCAGGAGACGATCGTGGCGTGCGGCACCGTCAAGCAGTGCCTGGAAAGCACATCCACGGGTTGACTCAAGCCTTGCGGGTGGACGGAGCTCTTGGGAAGCCGTCGATGCATGAAGTCATAAGTCATCGTGGCCGAGGGTTTGAGCGTGCTGGCCGTTTTCAAAATACTGCTTGCGCCAAATCATGCGTTCTCTCCCAGAAACTGTAATTTAGTTCCGTCTCAGAATAGTTGCAGTATAAAACACAGCTGGGATTCTGTGAGCTTTGAACAAATATATGCCTGGGCAAGCTTTTGGAACAGGGAATAGTTAGCTATCCTAGAAGACAAATATACTCGGATACGAACGGCCAGCCATTGTTTAAAAGTTGCTATATTTATAGGGGAAGTATTCTTATAGATATATAGAGCGTTTATAGATATAGACAGTGTGGACATAGGAATCAACACTGCATTATGAATCCGTGTGATCTTCAGATCATATGCCATTGATCCATTAGCGGGTTCTAGAGAGAAGGAGGAAAAAGAGGTATCCCAACCTTTCCAGTTCTCAAACAGAGACACGAAAGCAAGTCCTTACTACGCTACCTACCTACCTACAACAACATCATGACCAAATAGACTAAATAAAATCCTATGACCAAAATCCAATAAACTTTATTCAAAATAACAAAACCTAGAACAAAAAATACAGGATATAAAATTATTCGAAATAAATTAAATATGTAAATGAATAATAAATTAATTAATTAAAAAAAATAAGCACACCTGGTGTCTTGACTGTCGCAGCTTTGTTTCCAGTTACATATTTACATACGCTATAGCTCAGATATACAGCACGGTTGCCCATAGACATAGCACACATTAAAATTATATATGTGCACACACACACACACACACACACACACACACACACATATATATATATATATATATATATATATATATATATATATATATATATATATATATATATATATGTTCCCCTGAGAAAGAGAACAGCATTTACATACGCTATAGCTCAGATATAGAGCACGGTTGCCCATAGACATAGCACACATTAAAATTATATATGTGCGCACGCACACACACACACACACACACACACACACATATATATATATATATATATATATATATATATATATATATATATATATATATATGAGAAAGAGAACAGCATTTACATACGCTATAGCTCAGATATAGAGCACGTTACCCATAGACATAGCACACATTAAAATTATATATGTGCGCACACACACACACACACACATATATATATATATATATATATATATATATATATATATATATATATATATATATATATATGTTCCCTGAGAAAGAGAACAGCATTTACATACGCTATAGCTCAGATATAGAGCACGGTTGCCCATAGACATAGCACACATTAAAATTATATACATATAACACACATATATATATATATATATATATGTGTGTGTGTTCCTCTGAGAAAGAGAACAGCATGAAACGACTGATTTGATGGCGCGAAATGATACCAACATTTTTCTCTGCAACGTTCCTTTTCCTGTCTGAAAACAATCTTACGATTCGTATCTGTTCCACTGAGAAAGAGAGCTGCATGAAACGATTGATTTGATGCTGCGAGATGTTACCATCATGTTTGTCTGAAACGTTCCTTTTTCGTTCTGAAAACAATCCTAGAATTCGTATCTGTTCCGTTAACAAGGAGAGCAGAATGAAACGATTGATTTGATGCTGTGGGATGATACCATCATGTTGGTCTGGAACGTTCCTTCTTCGGTTTAAAGTCAATCAGCTTTCAAAACTTTGCGATAGCATTGTGAACTGTGGTCTTGCGACAACCCATTTGAACTGTGATTTCCTGTTGTGAGTAATCCTTCTCTTTCTTCAATTTAGGCTCTAAGTATCAGTCAGTTTTAATTTTTTTTTCACAGTTTTATTGTATAAAAACTTATTGGAAACTATTCTTTCAAATTACAAAACTTTGTTACATTGTTTCGAACTTGAGGATGGTGAATTATTGTTTATAATTGAAGATTGTTTACATCAAATAAAAGTGATCGATGAAGTATCCTGCAATAATATAGAAGTTTTAATCTTTGCCAGATGGTCTTAAACTTTTGGCCAAGATTGTCAATCCTTCGAAGACGAGGTGTTGAAAATTTATCACACTTAACAAAAGGCGGCTTCAAAAAGACTGATGTTTGATCTAATTAGGTTAGGTAGATTGATTTTACGGGTGAACCATTGTTAGATTATTTAATGTAATATTTATACAAGGCGTCAATAAGTTATTTAGCCTTGTTCAAAAACTACAAATTTCGCATTGCTTGTTAAAATCAGTTGGAAAAAAACAAACATCTCACCATTAAATGCAATATTAAGACCAAAGAGAATGTCATCTTCTGTTACATCGATTGCGTTACGATTTGAATATTTCTTAAATGACTATGATCGCTACATGAGAGAGTCAGCTCAGACCAAGAAAAGAGTATTACTGCTATATCATGGCTGGTGCTACACAATCCTCACTGTCCAGCATCGACAGATTTTAAAAACGCTTACGCGGCCTTGCTCTGCAACCATTATCCCAGAGACAAAACGTCGACAGCCTTTCAATACTCTGACCAAGAATGGAGTATTAGTGCCATATCTGGGCATGTGTTGCCCAATCATCATTATCCAGACTTGATTGAGTTTTAAAATTTTCATGTGGAAGGAATTTTTTACTATTAAAAAAAAAAGCAAAACATCTGTATTTGGCTGGTTTTTCGGGGATAAGCGTGAATGCAGACCCCACACTTAGAAATAGCGCACACAAAACGCCCATGTTTGAGTGATCGCACCCAACCAGAGTGCAATGAAAGGACTTCACTCTGGGAGAAACGTATAATTAATATCGAATACGTTAAAAACAAACTTTTAAATGATATCGGATTTTAATGTGGGCATTTATGGGTTAATAAAACCACATTATTTCTTTTTTGAAATTGCCATACACATTTGAGCAAATTAATTGAAACAACGGCTTTAGTTTCCTTTCTTTCACTATACGGTCAGTTTTAGACCCACTGGAGTGACAGGGTGTAACTGATTTTATTTTTTCCTCAGGTTAGGTCATTTGCAGTGGTGTGCAGTAATATGAATGATGAAATTTGTTTGGGGTTGAAAAATATTATGTCATCCGTGATTGTATCTTATTTTTATCACGCTCAGATACTATTGTCTCGACTGTTGATTAGTTGTCCTACGGCCATCGTCTGCGATGGACGTTACTCCAAGGAACCATACGAAAATTGTAACGCTGCATGAACACAATGGCAAGCCTTACCGGTGAGCAAATCAAAGTACTATCAACTGGCACGGAAACTCTCCTGATTTAAATCCAATCGAGAATCTGTGGTCAATCTGCAAGGAAAGACTTTGTGGAATGGACATACGAAGTACTAACATGTGGACTGGGTCATGTTTCATTGGAAAAATATTTTTTAAAAAAGGAAATAGTAACGTAATTATTTGTTTTATTCCAATTAATTGGCACAAGGGTGTATGTGCATTAAAATTCCCTTTTAGATGAAACGTCATGTGTAAAGCGTTTAAAAAAACAACACGGAAAAGTTTTTTAAAAAATTAACCAGGTCTGAAATAGCAGATGATAAGCCCAGACCAGATAGGCAAAACAGTCGCCATTTTAAAACTGATGGTTACACATAAGTTAATCATGATGGATCTCAGTATCTGTCTATATTTCCGAGATGAGGTATTATGTACACTATTTACATGCACAGATCTCCTCAAGGACACATAGCACAGTGGATAAAGGCGTTAGTTAGATCCAGTAACAGGACCCAAAGAGTGTGACTTTAATACCTGGTTAAGGCAGTTGAGAACTTTCAGAGACGAATTAACAGGAGATAACTGACATCCATTAGACATGGCATGTGGAACTAGAACAGTCTACCCCAGTGAGCGAAATAAAGGGTTCAGTTCGACATTCCAACCACCTGAAGAAGGCCGGAAGCGTACAACGGCCGAAAAGTTGTGATAAACATGGCGACAAAGATGAGGACAATAGTCCGAATAATGTAAATAATGATATGTCTCCTTACTCTGGGAGAGAAGACCCACCCAATCGAAGGAAAATTCTGATTTTAAACCTCTTCTTCCATCCGACGAAAAATATGGGATAGATAGAGCTCTTTAGCTATGGTAACGGAAGTCTAACTAAGAGAAATCAAATTTCTGAAATAAAAAAAACAACATCGCGAGATGATAAACTCCAGGTTGCTATCTGGCACGGGTAAATCCACCTTATGAGAGAAGAAATCCTTCTTTAAACCTGCTTGTTTATAAATATTTCTAACCCTGGTGTCGGGGTACGACATCCACTTTCAATTTCTATTAAGCTAGCACATAAAAGTAAGTGATAGAAATATGATGAAACTAAGAAACCAAAGATTTCCACACCTCAGGAGAATGGATCAGCAACTCTTGACGGATGTGACTGTAACAGTCAGGGGTCACCCTAGCCTCGGGTTGATGTATTACATGCAACCAGAGAAAAATAAATACGGACACACAAAGCCGATCTCTTTGGACAGAACCATTTTTTATACTAATTTTCTTCCTATAAAAAGCCCAAGAGCCATTCAGGGTAGAGTGTTACTGTGCGTTGTCGTATGAGCGTACGAAAAGGCAAGAAGTAAAGTTCATGGGATTATACTGGAATGATAACGGTTAACTCTAGACTTGAAGAGGTCAAGATTGCAGTGATCGGGGAAAACATCCTATCGGGAACCTGTTCCACAAAGCGGCAGTGCTTGGGAAGAAACTGTCTGAGTGGAACTTCTTTCTTATTGACACAAGAAAAACAAAAAATATGAAGGGAATAAGGATGATTCATCCTTGTGTAAGTGGCATGGCAGATCCCAGTTGAAAAGATCAGGGTTGGTGGAACGAAGGAATGTGACTCATCAGAATACATGTCTTGGAAATAGCAATAGACTAGCTAGAGGCTTGCAACTTTTTGTCTGCAGGAAAAGGTTTGTAGAGTGGAAAATAATTATGACCCACAATGCCGCATAGAAGTTTTTGAACTTTTTTGAGACTAGCAAGTGAGGACTGGGCAGTTCTATCACAGATATAACACCAATATTCCATTATTTGGTCCGATTTGACTCTTGTAAAGATATAGCAGGGAGAATTAGATACTTACTGGAGTCACACAATGAACTGACCATTTTGCCAGCATCTTTAGTAATAGATGGTATATATCAAGTTTCACTTGATATTCGGGCTGAGCTTGAGTCCCAATAAATGTTCAAGGCAAGGAGTCTCTTTGAGAGAATACCCATCCATTATGATATGTGAAGGTTCAGGGTTCTTTTTCTCATTCCAGACTTCTCCCATTTTAAATTATCACCTCATAGTTTTCTTCATAATTTCTTGGGAAGAAGATGTCCGAGTGGAACTTCTTTCTTACTAATGGAATATAAAGGGAATGAGGCTGATTCATCCTTGTGTAAGTGGCATAGCAGGTCCCAGTTGAAAAGATCAGGGTTGGTGGAAATAGCCATAGAGCAGCAAGAGGCTCCTGACTTTTTTTAGTTTGTGGGAAAGGGGGTGTAGGGTGAGAAATATTTCATCGCCTAGACGCTTTTGAATTCTATCAAGACAGAGAAAGGGGGACTGAGCAACCCCGGCCTAAATATGGCAGCAGTATTCCATTTTAGGTATGAATGGATGCTCCCTCGGGGAGGATCTATGTCTTAAGCCATTGTTAGGCCTTAAACTCAATCCGGACCTAAAGCAGAACTCGTACATACGATCCATCGCTATAGATGCAGGTAAAATGGTAGATTCCCTGTACCGCTCCAGTAAGTTCCTGACTTTTCCTGCTATCTTGTACCTTTGCAAAGGCTTAAAATGGAGTAATGTTGTCATATTTGAGCAGGGGGTGACCAAATAGAAATATGTAGGGAAAAAAACAGCTACAAGCGCAATTCGATGATACAGGGTTCAGGAATTGCGTACGAAAAGAGCATCACATGAAACAATAAAAATAAAATAGAGTGATTTTCCAAGCGTGGCATAGATTTGGTACAAGGCCGAAAGTATGGAGTGCACCCAGTGAGGATCGAACTCAATACTCAGTCGTAATTGTTCCAGCGAGACAAACTCGCTAACCATTACACCGTTTCGAGGTGCCCATAAAAATAAATTCTTATTTTATTTTTTAAAAAACTATGTTTTTTTAATCATATTACTTGCGACTAACATGATTAAAAAAATGAAGTCGAAATAAAATGATCAAATGTTAAATTTATGTTTTGCTTTTAAATGAATTCATTCGTTTCATCAAAGCATGACGACAAATAGTTTAAATAGTTTTGCAATTGTATTTTACCTGTAAAAACAAGATATTAATCTCTATCTTTGTGTCTATGTTGAATATTTCTTGAATATTAAACAAGATTGATAACATGTTATGCCCCATTAAATAATTACGGGTCGATATTGATTCATTTATACTATTTACTTTTTTCGGACTGTTTATTACCAGATTCAAGACGTTTCGGCCATTGTATGGTGGAGTAATGGATAGCGGCTCGGATTGAGGAATCAGAGAGCCGAGTTCGAATTCCAGTTGAGTCCATTTCATTCGCTTACGTGCTAATACCCTTGGGAAAGATATTAATACTTTTTTCTCCCTCCAGCTATGGGAAAGTAGCAGGACAGACTGGGTTCTATAGTCTTGGATGGTCTACTGTAGAAAGAAATGGCAACCTACTGCGGGAAAAAAATCTGCTTCGTCAGACACGTATCGAAAGATACATGATCGCCTAAGCGTGTATCACGCATGGCATATAACTGACTGACCCTTTATTTAGTCCACGGGGATAGATTGTTCCAATTCCACGTACCATGTGCAGAAGTCCGGAGCATACAACGGGAGAGGCTGGGAGATTCAAGAGACAGAGAATTCCCGCCTTAGTCATTTTGGCATCTTTATTGGTTGCTGGGAAAGGGATGTGAGTGTTAAGTGTATGCTATCTTTTAGTTTTATGGGAGTGTGTGTGATGTGTGTATGTGTGTATATTTGTGTGAGTGTGTGTATGTGGGAGACCTCAACACTCCTGTAAGCGTGTCTGTTTAGTGTGGATGAGAAACGTGGGTGGGGTTGATCTATGAGGTTAATGATATGATAGCCTGAAGATTGCGCTGAAGCATGAAACAGATTGTCGCCACTTGGTGTTGAACTTAGTGTCCATTATATATATATATATATATATATATATATATATATATATATATATATAGTTTAAATATGTAGATTAATTTACTTAATTTACTTATCCAGTTAATTAATGAAAGTAATTAATCTATGTTACAAAACTTTGTCAAAATCAGACGAGCCAATGCAAAAGATATGCAGGGTACATTGCTTAAGAGATAAAGACGTTGTTTCAGCGCATTGAGTTATCTGGTAGTTGCAAGTTCAAATAGCTATGTCTGATAAGGCAAAAAATATCTTATACTCTGTTTCAATAAAACAGACATGCGACACAAGAAAAAATTAACTGATGCGTGATATCTATTATAGAGAGTACAATGAAAAAATACAATAACTACACAATCTCCTTCCATCGATTTAATAAAGGGTTAGACTTGATATGCCTTGTAGCTTACCAAACGAAACAAACTCTTGATGAAGCCAAGAGAGCGCGACCACTAAAACAAGCAAGATGGGGATTAAGACAAGCAAGATGATTATTTAATAATCTCACACAAAACTAATAAAAATTGAAGGATTTTAAATGGAAGTCGATTTTAATCCAATTCTGCAACCAGGGAGTATGTTATAAAAATGCGTGCGTATTTCATACTACAGTACCTGGGTGGAATAATGTTATTAGTTAAGTTTTGTCTAGTTATTTAGTTGTTAGTTCGATCTCTATGGCCAGCAATAAACATCGTATTGTTTGGTTCAATGATAAGAAGTAAAAACGTGAATTGAATCTTAAGAATTTCATTGAAACAAAATACCCTATCCTGGATAGTGTAATAGGAACATTCTCCCCAGGGGTAAGAGTCCAATTTTTTAGGGACAGGTTCTCTCATTTTTCACATCCAAAGATTTTTTTTTTTTTTTTGTCTATGAAATGTTTTTTAAATCAGTAAATTTATACAAAGGACAAAGGTGAAATTCAGAATCGATTCTGAGAACTTGTGTAATTTTAGTGAGCGATTCTTGCGAACTCCTTGAAACCAACTACCGAATCATTCCTCATGGTCTGAATAAAGGATTTGATTCGATATTCACAAAGAGTTACTGAATAAGGTAATAAAAACAAGAAGAAGGCCGAAGAGATCAACGGCCAAAACGATGTGACTGAAAGAATCAAGAACACTAGTCCGAATAATCCTATAGATATGTAGATATGTAACTGTAAATGAATACAGATATGTAGATATAGATATCAGTAAATGTATATAGATATGTAGGTATATATCTGTAAATAAATATAGATATGTAGATATATATCAGTAGATGTATTCATATATATGTGTGTGTGTGTGTGTGTGTGTGTAGAGATATATTTGTAAATGAATATAGATATGTAGATATATATCAGTAAATGCATACAGGTATGTACATATATATCTGTAACGATATATATTTTTTATATATCAAGAATAATATCTGGTAAAAATGTATGACAAAGTGGTAAAAAGCTTTCTCGTCACACCATTCAGACTTCATCGAACTAAATTTATGTCGGTGCAACTGCACATGCGCATGAAGAGGGATGCTGGGATTTTTTTTTTTAATCTAGCCGATTCCATTTAGATTCTTTTTCTTTTCATCGTAGATATATATCTATAAATTAATATATATACGTAAAAATAGGTAAGCAGGTAAAATGAATGTTTCATGAATGAATAGGTAACTTGAAAGATGTATAATCAGAGAGGTAGAAGCGTATATATATATATATATATATATTTATATATATATATATATATATATATATATATATATATAAAAAGAGAGAGCGAGTGTTTTAAGAGGGAGTTTATTAAGGAGAGTTCACTATCAAAATGGCGAAGAACTATATATATATACATAAATATATATATATATATTTATTTATATATATATATATGTAAACGCATATATATATGTACATATAAATGTTTATATATATGTTTATATATATGTTTATATATATATATATATATATATATATATATATATATATATTATGTTTATATATATATATATATATGTATATATATATATATATATATATATATATATATATATATATATATATATTGTCCTTTATCGACTGGTGCTTACGTTGATATAAGTACACATGCACCTCTTACTTGTTGGTGTTCCCGGGTCTACCCTGACCCGGAGAGGTAGCATATGTTAGGGTCACAACTATGGGCAAATACTCCCCACAAAGGAGTAAAAAAAAAAGTGTAAAAATAGGTTTTAATACCAGCAATACATTTTTGAGGAAAAATTATTACCAGCAATACATTTTTGAAGAAAATAAATATTACCAGAAATAAAAATCTTATCGGCATTAAATAACTCATTGAGGTCGACATGTCGTAAAACAAAACAAACGAAACCAGAAACACATTTTTCAAGGTTCTAATTAAAATGCTCTGTGACGTGACAGTCTTTCACTTTTGTTTAATCATTCCGTTATTAAAACGAATAAATGCTTATAAAAGTAAGAGAAAGAAAAAAAAAGGAATTCATATTTAAATTCCTCTGACCTCTGAATAGAATGAAATTTTTGTTTGTAACTGCCAAAAAAGCCAAAAGTCTTGTCACCAGACAGATTCTTGGATATGGAATTATTTCAGATTACAGGACGCTCAGTACATGTTTGCAAGTATTCTATAATCTGAATTTAAATTCCGATTCGGTGAGATTAATTTTACGTAATATAGAAACACTCAAATTACGAGCAGGGCAGGTGTCGCTTGTGGCTGGCGTTCAATTTGGCTTACTGCTGTCATTTCTAGTCAAGTATCCGAAGTAGGTTTTAAATACGCGCACTCACACACACACAAGCGCAAATATTGCAAATAATTATATATATATATATATATATATATATATATATATATATATATATATACACTATTTTTATAGGTACACGTATTTGAATTGTTATCCCTGTTTTTCTTAAAACGGTGAAATTAATAACAACGGGGTGAGTAGTCCTACTAAAAGTCTTTCCACTATTCCTTATACAAACTGAAAAAAACAATATATATCAATTATATATATATGGCTAAGAGGGTTAAATAATAAGAATTGTTGATTAGAATATCTTTTTATTAAAGGCTTCAGGTAACATAGATAAAATGACAATCCGACTAAAAAATTAAGCCTGGAAAGTCCTTGCGAAAATTTTTTTAAACTTATGACTTGCACTCCATAGATAAATATATATGACACTTTGTAATATTAAGAAAACCAATCATAATTTTATTAATCATATATATATATATATATATATATATATATATATATATATATATATATATATATATATATATATATATATATATATATAGTCTTTACAGTTTTACTTCTATGAAGACTAAATTAGTACTACTACTACCATACAACACAGCATATAATACTAGCACAACAAAAATTAACCACCCACCTCCCGTTGAATATTGTTCAAGAATATATATATATATATATATATATAACGAAAATATTGGTAATCCGTATGGATAATTCCAAAGAGGATGAATTTTTCCAGCTCAATGTTAATTCAGAGCGAATAATTTAATTTAAAGAAAAACAGACCACTTTAAGGCTCCATTTTAATAATTTATTTAACCAGAGACTTTTATTTTTCCCTTTTAAGATTTTAAAGTAAGGACACAATACAATATGAGCACTGTTAAAAAATGTTGCTGAAGACAGGTTTATAATACCCAGAAATTCATGCACAGCTATCCTCAAGGACACATGGCACAGTGGATAAAGGCGTTAGTTAGATCCAGTGACAGGACCCAGTGTGAGTTCAATGTCAAACTGAACCCTTTATTTCGCTCACTGGGGTAGACTGTTCTAGTTCCACGTGCCATGTTTAATGGATGTCAGTTGTCAGTTATCTCCTGTTAATTCCCCTCTCCAAGTTCTCCACTGCCTTAACCGGCTATTGAACTCACACTCTTTGGGTCCTGTCACTGGATCTAACTAACGCATTTAGTGACAAGACCCAAAGAGTGTGAGTTCAATACTCGGTTAAGGCAGTGGAGAACTTGGAGAGGGGAATTAACAGGTGATAATTGATAACTGACATCCATTAGACATGGAACTAGAACAGTCTACCCCAGTGAGCGAAATAAAGGGTTCAGTTCAACATTCCAACCACCTGAAGAAGGCCGGGGCGTATAATGGCTGAAACGTTGTAATAAATATGGCGACACAGATGTGGACAATAGTCCGAACAATGTAAATAGTGTACAACACAGACCCATTTAAAATGATTTTATATTGGCAATACATTAGCTTCGTGTGGCCGAGTGGTTAGAACGTTTGTTTTTCGTTCATGAGAACCTGGTTCGAATCTCACTTCGATTTGCCAAGAGGACTACTTCATTGGAAAAAAAATCATACCACGGTTTGATCCAAGCCTTTAGGATGAAAACCGTGTAGAGGGGATTGTTCTTCCATGATGATGCTAGCACTGGTCATCGTGACCGAGAGTTTGATTGTACTGGCCTTATTCAAGCAGTTGATCACGACAGATGATGTGCTCACTCCCAGAAACTGTAAATAAGGTCCGCTCAGTAGAGTTCCAGTCTAAAACACGGGTGGGCTCTGTGGGTATTAAACACACAACTGTACCTGAGCAGGCGCCTGCAACAGGGATTAGCTAGCCGCCCTAGTAGACAGGCATATAAGAATACGAGCAGTTAACTATTATATTTAAAATAGCTATTTATTTAACCAATGATATTAATATTTTATACTACAATATTTAATATTTTATATTACAACAGAATAAAACAAGCAGCAACTTTACTAAGAGGTATAAAGGACAAGAGATTGTGAAGAGCCACGATCGCTCACGTCCTGAAGGGACACGGCACAATTTAACGCCTCCAAAGCAAAACTGCTCTCGCTTAACCACCGTTACCGCTTCCACGACAAAACTGTTTTAATTTAACCACTATTAACGCCTCCAAGACAAAACTGTTTTAATTTAACCACTTTTAGCGCCTCCAAGACAAAACTGTTTTAATTTAACCACTATTAACGCCTCCAAGACAAAACTGTTTTAATTTGGCCACTTTTAGCGCCTCCAAGACAAAACTGTTTTAATTTAACCACTTTTAACGCCTCCAAGACAAAACTGTTTTCATTTAATCACCATTACCGCCTCCAAGACAAAACTGTTTTAATTTAACCACTATTAACGCCTCCAAGACAAAAGTGTTTTAATTTAACCACTTTTAACGCCTTCAAGACAAAACTGTTTTCATTTAATCACTATTAACGCCTCCAAGATAAAACTGTTTTAATTTAACCTGCCATCAAGATGGCTGGCGCTCGACTCCTGAAGAGCAACACACTGCGCCTTCTTGGCCTCACGTTTTACAATGGCATGAAGTGGAGCGTCTACACAGAATCAACAGCTGCATCTGCTTGCAAGGAAAGCTGGGTCACTGTGTCGTGCCAGAAGGTTTTTTTTTTCTCGTAAGAGTCCATTTTGCACATTTATAAATCTACCATTTGTCCGTGCACTGAATACCGCTGCCATATCTGGTCTGGTGTTCCTGCTATTCATCTCGAGGTTCTTAACAAAATCCAAAGAAGGATCTGTAATATATTCGACCCTGACTTGACATCTCGATTTCAGTCACTTTCTCACCCACGTGACGTGGCTTCTCTCTGTCTTTCCTACAATTATTTTCATGGCAACTACTCTGACGAGCTTTTTTCCCTGGTGCACCGACTACACAACTTTAAGCGTGCTACTACATTGGCATCTAGGTCCCACCCATTTACTGTTGAAATAGCTAAATGCAACCGCCACTTCTACTCCAACAATTACTTTTCTCGCACTTCCCACCTGTGAAGCTCCCTTCCGATTTCTTGCTTCCCTGAAAACTACAATCTTAAAAAATTTAAATGCAACGTCAGTCGCTATCTTCTATCTTCTTGAATCCCGTTTGTCTTTTGTCCTTTCCTCAATCTTTACTATACTCAGTTTTTCTCTCTATTTCACTCCTTGTAATCTCCTGTGTATTAGTGTTATATATCTCTGAGATGAGGTATTATAATTATTTACATTATTCGGATTGTTATCCTCACCTTCATTGCCATATTCACAACGTTTCGGCCGTTGTACGCTCCGGCCTTCTTCAGGTGACTGGAATTTCGAAAAGGGGTTCAGTTCGAAATTCCAATCTTCTGAAGAAGGCCGAGCGTACAACGGCCGAAACGTTGTGAATATGGTAATGAAGATGAGGATAACAGTCCCAATAATGTAAATAATGTAATGATGAAAACCTCAAAACTCCAGAAAACAGTGGCTTGTATTCTATTGGTTGGGCCCCCAGGGATTAAGAGAAAAAAGGGAGCTTTCCTCTTTAATATGTCGACTTTCCGAATTTAAACGCAGTACTAGATTGGTAGCTAGCTCTGATCATTTTACAGTTGAAATTGTTAAATATAACCTGTTCTATTCTAATTTTTTGTTATCTTGTGAACTCTCTTCCGGCTCCTTCCTTTTCTATCAACTTCTTCCTCCTCTTTTATGTACCGTGTCCCTTCAGATGTTTGGCGATCAGAGCCCTCCACAATTCCTTGTCTTTTGTAGCTAAGTAAATTTTGGCATTTTGTTATCTCTTCTAAACTCTATTCCGACATCTATTCACACAAGTTCATTAACTCGGTTATACGTGGCCATCTCCTGTCCCTCTTGCCATCAATATGTTATATTAAGCGTCTGGTGGCAGAACAATGAAGAAATGGCGGAGGTTTAAAAAATAAACAATTGCGTTAACTTAAAAATACAACAAATGGGAAATTGATGTAAATGTCTCTTGTTGAAAGAAAGACATAAATAGAATTGTAAAAGTCGTCCGCAGAGGCATATGGTGGAAGAGGAAGGGTGAATTGTGACTTACTTCGACAACAGCATTTGGCAAATTGTCTTTGGAGATGGGAGGTCGCTTTTCAACAAAGTCTGTGAGCCCAACCAAGATGCCGTCCAACTGCCGAAAATATCCCTTTGAAGGGTTTTTATGTCCTTTTTTAGGCTTAAATCAGCTCAGGTTTTTATTTTGTTTCTTTAGGCGGGAGTGGATGCTATTGGATGGAAATTCTGGATTTTATTGCTTATCTTTTCTTTGAGTAAATGAAGCAGTCCACACTGGCATAAACCTAATAGAAAACATTGGAAAAGGATTGGAAAAGGTGGGCCAGGATCTTTGACTCCACTGGATTTCTTTTCATGGGGGACATGTGAAAAGTAATGTTTATTCAACTAAACCTTGATCTTTTGAGAAATTGCAAGCTAGTGATATATTAAGCGTCTAGTGGCAGAACAAAGAATAAACAACGAAGGTTTAAAAAATAAACAATTGTATTAACATAAAAATACAATAAATAGTAATTTAGTGCAAATAATATGTAGAATTGTAAAAGTCGTCCTCTGTTTAAATACTTCCCAGATATTTAAATTGTTGTATTTGTTTGATTTTGGTAACTCCGTGTAATTTGCATTTTTTTAATCGATTTCATCCCAAGCAAGGCCACTAAAGCACAAGGGGTTAATGGGTGGGAAAGAATTAAAAACAGAAACATTACTAATGAGCGAAAATGTGACATTAATCTTAATCTTCTGTCTCCTTGAATCTTCTTCTTCTTCTTCTTCTTCTTCTCTCAGGACGTAAGCGATCATGGCTCTCCACAGTTTCCTGTCCTTTGCAGTTCTAAATAATTTCTGCCTTTTCTTGATTTCTAAACACTATTCCGCCATCCATTTTCTCAAGCTCGTCCAGTATGTTACACGTTGTTTTCCTGGAGACCGCTCTTTTATTGTCCTCTCTCTTCCATAACGTAGTCCTGGATATGACGATAAACTACATCCAACAGCAAGGCCTCTGATCAGGAGATTGGGGGTTTTGGAGAGCATGGAACGACCTTTTACTTGCTGTTGTTCCCTGGTTCACCCTGATTCGGTGGGGGTAGCAACTATTACGGTCCCTGTTATGGGCAAATATTGAACCACCCGCCAATAAAAACAAACTACGAAAGTATAAAAATACATTTTTATAGTAAAAATACCACCAATGTATTTTTCTATAAGGAAATTACCAACAATACATATAGTAAAATGACCAAAAATATATTTTATCTGTAGTTGCAAGCATACAATTGCGATCAAAATATATTTAGTTGAAGCCCTAAAATTGGTCAAAATATTTGCATTTCGGCATGAAATAACCCATAGAGGTGTTGATATGTCGCTAAACAAAATCAACCAAACAAAAACATGAAAGAACTCCTTCATGACATTAATCCATATAATATCCTACAATTACTTAAAGAAATCAAATATAATTTCAACAAAACAACAACATAAAACACGTATCACCGCCTCTAGTAATCATGTCCACGCAAATATGTATATGCACAAAAGCGGAGTATCATCTACCATGTATTCAGTTGTGAAAGCAGAATAACATATTTTTATTACTTCACAGCTCCCAAGAAAATTAAATTTCGGCATTAAATGACCCATGAGGAGTTGATATGCCGTTAAACAAACAAATCAAATCATTCAATTTCCTCCTCTCTCAGCCACTCCTTGTGTAGCTTTATCGTTTTTGGTGAAATGATTAAAAGAAAAAAAAAAGCTCCTTATTTGTACAGCGGAAGGCGTAGAGGGTATATGTAAGAGCAATCATTGTTTTACTATTTTATGGATTATCATGGTTAGGTTTTATTATAGAAATTCGTTTTCTTCACTCCAGCAATCAAATTTCCGCGGACAACCAATTTTGGCATTATAGATATAAAAGTTGAGACAATTTTGGAAGGTTGCGTTTTGTCGACGATTGCATCTGAAGAAAAGGCTTCAGATTTTATCGAAGAATATTTTTTTAATCAATTCACCCCAAGCAAGGCGATAATGCTACCAAGACGCAAGGTGGTTACTGGGAACGAAAGAGAAGGAGAAGACTTAAGATGAAACCGGAAGCCCAATCCTGAATGGGAAACAAGGTATCAGCTTCTACTGCTGTTCAAAACTGCAACCCTATTAGTACTTCGATTGATCTACAGCATTAACCCAGCGTTCCTGAACAATTTCAACACTTCTGCCTGAGCTCTTGGGTCAAAATTCGCAAATAATTAGCATGTAATGCTTCATGGTAGGTACAAAAATAGTTACAAGTTTTTACCCACCGTTCAACCGGTGGCTGAGCATTACGCCATTTTTCTCTACCACCGGTAAAGCGGTGACCAGGGCTCAAAGGATTAATTAATTATCAATATATTTCTAATGGCAAGGAAATAAAAATTGACGATTATAAACAACATTAATTAAATTTAACCTGAAAAAAGTTAAAGGAGGTTTTATCACTCAGTGTAGTGCACTAAAAAAAATTGTCAGAAATTAATGCAACAATTACTGAGAAAAGTTGGGTTATATATATATATATATATATATATATATATATATATATATATATATATATATAGAGAGAGAGAGAGAGAGATAAAAAAATTAAATTTTATTAACGAATGCATTATTTTTGGGTAAAAAGTGGTCAATATCAGGATAGAGCGTGTGTAAATATAAAAATGGACGTTAGGTCAACATCGAGTGACAATAGTCTGTTTCATGCATGAACAAGATCCTCACACCTACGATTGCGGTCAAGAATGAAACAGACTGTCGCCACTCAGTGTCCACTTTATATATATATATATATATATATATATATATAAAACAAGAGGAAAAAGTTATATATATATAAAATAGAGAGATAGATAGATAGATAGATAGATAGATAGATAGATAGTTAGATGTGTGTGTCTTTCTCACCTATATATATATATATATTGCGAGAGAAAAAGCGATATATATACATATTTAAATATATAGATATGTGTGTGTCTTAAGCGATATATATATATATATATATATATATATATAGATAGATAGATAGATAGATAGATAGATAGATAGATAGATAGATATGTGTGTGTTTCTCTTTTATTTATATATATATATTCATATATATATATATATAGCTAGAGAAAAAGCGGTATATATATATATATATATATATATATATATATATAGAGAGAGAGAGAGAGAGAGAGAGAGAGAGAGAGATAATTATTTATTCGAAAATTATAACATAAATATATAAAATCGCTACAAAAATAGCCATTTTGTTTCAAACACCATCACTTGATAAGGCACCAAAAATGTTGAAACAAAATGTCTTCTTTTGTAGTGATTTTATAACATTTTTATGTTATAATTTTCGAATAAATAATTATATTTGCTCTACTCTGTATTGAGCACCCTTTTAAGAATACTAATTTTTGGTTATTGGAATTTATTCCGTATACGCCGATCCTATACTTGGATATATATATATATATATATATATATATAGATAGATAGATAGATAGATAGAGAGAGAGAGAGAGAGAGAGAGATGAGTGTGTGTGTGTGTGTGTGTGTGTGTGTGTGTGTGTGTGTGTGTGTGTGTGTGTGTGTGTGTGTGTGCGGGTGTGTGTGTGTTTCTTTTAACTATAAACGGTATATTTAGTGGAAGCGCTTATTTGAGTAGATATCTCAGTTTTTTGAATGGTGAAACTTGTAACTCCTGGCCTAGAGTTCGAAAGGCTTATTAAAGCGAACATGCCACCCGATAGAAACCATGCAATATTAGTGTTTGAGCCTTATATATATATATATATATATATATATATATATATATATATATATATATATATATATATATTTATATTATAAATATTTTAAATGGCAACGAAATTTCCTTAACTATTTTCTATTTATTTTCCGATCAAAAAAATAAATAATTAAGAAGAAAATTTTGTTCGTATTTGACTAAACTTGTATAAATATATGTACGTATGGACGTATGTATGTATAAAATATATTTAGGCAGCAAGGATTCACCCGAATAAGATTTATTGACAAACCAAGTCAACTGAATTTAGCCAAACTTTAAAATGTATAAATATATGTTTGTACGAATTTGTGCGGGTGTGATTTTCATAAATAACACCTTTAAAAGCAACTGCACACAACGTTTGCTAAATCTTAAGCAACAACACGCTGAATATCATTAAAACAAATTAAAAATGTAAATGAAACAAAAATAGATATTAAATACGTTATTTTATATTTTATTCAAGTATTCTATTCTCTCTTAGATTTAAGTTACACTGAAAACTCTTTGTTTTTGGTTTAGTATAGCAAAGCATCTAATGTTCAAGCAAACATGCAAAAATTTCAGAAACTTGTACAAATATTATGCAGACCAAACCGGATAAGAATCTCGAAGTAGTACCTACATATCGGAAAAATAGCTCAGTACTATGACAGACCATTGACATACATACATTCATAGATA
>CAHIKZ030000671.1:360000-362500 GCA_903632075.3 Acanthosepion pharaonis | reverse complement strand
AGCTGATACGACGTAAAAACGAACCAATCAACAATAATCAAGTGGTTGTTTTCCTCTTAGCTCGTGTGCCAGGTAAACAGTAGCCAATCAGAAAAAAGAGTGCTAGACTGTTAAATAATGTCTAATCTCCTCTATGCCAGTGAATTCTGGATAATCTCTCTGGAATATATATGGACAAAAGAATATGGATAAAGATGGATGGTATACAGTCAAAAGACAGGAAGTTGAGGAGAGCTATGATCGCCCACATAGTGAAAGCGCATAGCATATTAAAGAAGGATAAATCAAATATTCGTATTAATATCTATATTACTGTTGTTTTTATAATAACATACAAAGTTAATGGACTGAATAATTTAAAGGACTAATTCCCAAACTTCATTACAGGAATTCATGTATAATTAGGAAGGCTGGAGAACGTACCGGTTATAAAAACATTAAATTAAGATACTAGTCAGTTTAATTAATGGCATCCCAAATTTTAATTGTCACTTAATGATAGAAACGGGATTTTTTTTTTATCTCAATAAAATCAGTGATGGAAATAAACAACAGCCGTGTGGAAAAGTTACTCACACCACAGGTAGGTAGGTACAGACCAAATAAATTCTCATCACATAATAGCAACGCCCAAAACACGAATATAAATCAATAAGTTTGTAGCCTAATGATGAAAAAATAAACGTTTATTTTTTTTCACAATAATTTTTTTTTTAAATAATCTCTCTACATCACAATAATCTTTTTTCATTAGCGAATATGAATCAAAAA
Organism: Acanthosepion pharaonis; assembly: GCA_903632075.3. Classification (NCBI taxonomy): domain Eukaryota; kingdom Metazoa; phylum Mollusca; class Cephalopoda; order Sepiida; family Sepiidae; genus Acanthosepion; species Acanthosepion pharaonis. Next base: position 361,729 of record CAHIKZ030000671.1, on the reverse strand, counting down.
GACTGGAGAATGAAAACTTTAGATCGAAATTCAGATTAACTAGGTGTCAGGTGCGCCAACATCTTACTGGAAACACACAAACATACACACACACACACACACACATACACACGCGTGTGTGTGTGTGTGTGTGTGTGTGTGTGTGTGTGTGTGTGTGTGTGTGTGTGTGTGTGTGTGTGTGTGTGGTTGTATTTAAAAGAGTAAAATGATCAGACAATACCTCTTATAAAGGCGAAACTTGAGTTTCAATTGTGCAAAAAAAGAACAATTGAGAGTTTTATATATTTATCATCCGAAAATTATTACATCACATGATAAATTGTATAAAAAATTAAATCAAAGCAACTTATCTGTTGTATTCAATGAAATGTGTGTATATATATATATATATATATATATATATGTGTGTGTGTGTGTGTGTGTGTGTGTATGTATGTATGTATGTATGTATGTATGTAAAGAGATTAAGGAAGGCGTAAGATAAATAAAATGAAGAATAAATTTGTTCTTTTTATCCGGGCGCTTTCGGGTATACATTTAGACATTTTCAAGGTTGAAATATATTGACTGTAAACAAGAAATAGATTGTTGTAAAAAAATTAAATCAAAGCAACTTATCTGTTGTATTCAATGAAATGTGTGTATATATATATATATATATATATATATATATATATATGTGTGTGTGTGTGTGTGTGTGTGTATGTATGTATGTATGTATGTATGTAAAGAGATTAAGGAAGGCGTAAGATAAATAAAATGAAGAATAAATTTGTTCTTTTTATCCGGGCGCTTTCAGGTATACATTTAGACATTTTCAAGGTTGAAATATATTGACTGTAAACAAGAAATAGATTGTTGTATATATATATATATATATATATATATATATATATATATATATATATGTTTTTTTGATCTTCAAATAAAGTCAAAATATTAGCCATGTTCATAGTTGACATTAATGATATTGATATTAATGAGTTTTTGGTATTCTTGCTTTTTTTTTATTAATGAGGCTTCCAACACTTTTAGGCTTTTTTTGCTGTAGATGATGCTATTATATTTGTGTTGTCAATAAGTATGTTATGAATATTCTCCAGTAGGTCTCCATGAGTATTTAAATGACACCTAATTGAGCATGATATATATAATATATATATATATATATATATATATATATATATATATATATATATATATATATATATATATATATGCTCATTATATATATATATATATATATATATATATATATTATATATATATATGTGTATATATATAATTATCTATCTATCTATCTATCTATCTATCTATCTATTTATCTATCTATATATATATATATATATATATGTATATATATGTGTGTATGAGAAAAATGACGATTGATACCTGCTCTATTTTTGGGTAAATGTTGTCAATATCAGGGATACAGCGTGCGTAAATATAAGTGAACACAGAGATCAACACCGAGTGGCCACAGTCCGTTTCATGTTAAACGCAATCTTCAGGCCTAAAGATTGCGTTTAAGCATGAAGCATGATTTGTGTGCCCATTTAAATATATATATATATATATATATATATATATATGAAGAAATATAGTATTAACATGTGCTATATTTATGGGATAAAGTGTTCAATATCAGAGACAGAGCGTGTGTAAATTTTATATTTATATATATATATATATATTACAATGAATCATTCATACAAAAAGTAGATTAATA
>CAHIKZ030000671.1:325000-355000 GCA_903632075.3 Acanthosepion pharaonis | reverse complement strand
CATATGCTAAGGAAAGTGCTATCAATTTAATGATAATTCTCCTATAGGGCCTAAGGACCATAGTTTGGACCCGGCTCTACAAGATACAAAGCAGAAAACATAACATACACAAATAATAATAATAATAATAATAATAATAATAATAATAATAATAATAAATGTCTTGATACTGTATTGGACATATCTATCATAGTTTCGAATCTTAATTCATTGGAGGTATTCACATTTACATGTTTTGTCTTGTTGAATCAAAGTTCGTTGCTAAGATGCGAATTGGATCTAACAAAATCAAGCAAGTACAATAATTTAAATAACCGGGAAGAATTTTTAACTGACGACGAAAAATGTGCCCCGAAATCCGAAGGCACATTGAAAGAGCGAAAACCCAAAGCAAAGTAGGAAGAATTTAATTAGAAACAAACAAAAGAGATTACATAACAAACTGTCATGTAATAACAATTCCCTTAGGGGGTCAGTGAATGCTGGAAAATCTCACTACAGCTGAAGGAGATACCTGAGGGAGAAGAAATGAGGTTCTACAGAAGGATGCTGAGAATACCATGGATTGAACATGTGAGTAACGAAGAAGTTTTAAGTGAAATGAAAACAAGAAGGACGCTTATACTTGGAATTAAAAAAAAAGAGACAGGTCACATTTCTGGGACGCATGATGATGAAAGAAGGCTTGGAAAACATGACACTCACAGGACATTGAAGGCAAATAGCGAGTAACCTACCGGACAAGCTCGTGTAAAGAGATGGCAGAAATAGTAGTGGGAAGGATAGTGAAAAGTCAAAGAGCTACAAAAGATAAGAAGCTGTGAAGAGCCATGATCGCCTACTACCTGAAGACACACGGCACATAGAAGAAGCAGAATTAAAGTAGGCAACAGTAAATATCCCGTTGCCTGATCATGGGCATGTCCACAAAGAGCTGGCGGATCTCTGGGGGTAGTGGGTGAATCTCATGGCCAGGTGCTGAAAGAGTTGGGTCTCATTTTAACTCGGAAGGATGAGGCAGCCAACGCAACGTCTAAATACTTGAGAAAATCATCAGTTAGAGACCGTGTAAGTAGACTAGGTTAACCGACTTGAAGATATTTCTAAATTTGGCTGTGATGAATGTGCGTGTTATACACTTATCGGACGGGTTGTTCTGAAGGAAATATCGAGCTTCGTGTATTTGGACCCCAGCGTTACTTTGTTGGTGTACTGCTCTCTCTCTCTCTCTCTCTCTCTCTCTCTCTCTCTCTCTCTCTCTCTCTCTCTCTCTCTCTCTCAATAACAACTACAACAACAATAATGATAATAATAATTAATAATGATGAAAAAGTGCTGGAGATCTGAATAAAGTTGCTGTCAGTCGATTTTTAACAACCACAAGATATTTAGTGTGAATTCTCACACTAGGATTTTTGTAGTTGTTGGAAACTATGAAATAATAGCAACAACAACAATAACAATAATAATGAAGAAGAAGAAGAAGAAGAAGAAGAAGAAGAAGAAGAAGAAGAAGAAGAAACAACAACAACAACTGAATTTGTACGTTGTTGTTTTTTTCCAGGGCTGAAAAGAAGTGTAACTAACACACCGTGCCAATGAAAGGTGTTTCAAAAAAAGATACAACCAATGTGCGTACTATTACATAAACTATAAAATTAAAGCTTTGACATGAAAGGTACAATTATGATAAATTTGATGATAATAAAAATCACGAATTCTAAAAATAGCTAAACAAAAAATTGAATTAAATTAAAATAAACTAGTAATAAAAATGCAAGAATCCTAAGGTGAATACTTTTTTTGTGTCACTTAAAATGAATTACCTGCGAATTCTGGAGGGAAGTTATTGATAATAAAACGACGAAAACGATTACATTATGAAATAAAAACTACTTAAAGGGAAAAAAAGAAAGAAAAATGTCCTCCTTGCTGTTGATTTAAACGAAAAATATTAAATGTATCTATTTATTGAATGATACTTTTAAATTTATTACTACTTCATTATTATTATTATTATTATTAATAATAATAATAATAATAATAATAATAATAATAATAATATAGAATAAGTTGCTTTTTGGGTTTTGAAGCTTTTAAAGAAAGACGTGTCAATTCAAAATACTGTAAACATCTTACCGTTCGTCCTGTGTGAGTAAAAATGTGATGTCGCTAGATTTTGATGATGACAATATCAGGTAAAGCTTCCTTTGAAATAGTCAGTTTTTCCTTTTTTTTTTTTTTAAATTTTTCTTGTAGCAATCTACGAAGCGCTTTACTTGACTCTGTTTTGATTTCTTTAGTAAACGTGTTTCCCTTTGTTTAATTACGCAGATAACATATCCGCTATTTTTTTTAAACTTTAAAATATTTTTTTTGTTTTGAAAGTTTTATTTTTTCGACCGTTTTCTGCTTCTTTTTTCATTTAATAGTCCATTTATATATAATTTCGTGTTTTTTTTTATCTGGTTTTCCTCTATTGTACGCAGCCGTTCTTTCTTCTTCTTTTTCTTCTTCTTCTTTTTCTTCTTCTTCTTCTTTTCTTCTTCTTCTTCTTCTTCTTCTTGTTCTTCTTCTTCTTCTCCACCTCCTTCTTCTTCTTCTTCTTCTTTGAATATTTAAGTTCTTTTGCTTATCCGAAAATGTTTGCGTCTTTTCTCTTTAGCCGCTAAGAAGGCGACTAAACGCCGTAAACACAGATGCCAGTCCAGTCTTCTTCAGTCGGGGGCCTTCCTCACTGACCGATGTGTTCGCCTCCCACTAGGAGGCGGAGACCGACATCTTTATTTCTTTCCTTCTTTCTTTCTTTCTCTCTTTTTTTTTTTTTTTTTTTTTCTGTGCGCGTGTGTGCGATTTCTGAGGTCCGTTTGCACGTGTGGGGTCTGCTCGTGCCAATCTATGCGAGCATAGCCGTAAAAAATCTAAATGCTCGCGCGATGAAAGCGTTATGGTTAACAAGCTCGTCTCATAAACCATTTCAATATTCCCTGGCTATTCCCTCCTAAACTAAACTCTTCTCTCTCTCTCTCTCTCTCTCTCTCTCTCTCTCTCTGGGCGTGCGGGTATGTGCGTGATACTACTGAGATTTTGTATGAATGCGGGTGTGTACGTTAATTCAAATTATGCATGGGTGTGTTTTCTAATATTAGAAAAGTCGAGTAGAGGGACAGGTGAGATGGCGAGAAGATTGTATTGCGCCACTCGTTCATCCGAAAGATGTTCCGCACAAAAACATTCGAAATACCGGTTTTTAGCAAAACTTGAATACATACGCACATATAGACACACACACCCATATACAGAAAACACGAATATAGTCATAGAACCATATAAGCACACATGCATATATATGTATATAAGCAAGTGTAAATGGATATAAATCCGACAGAATGAAGAAATTTTGAAAAAACAAACAAAAATCCTTAAATGTAGTTAAATGAAAGAAATGTCGACGTCTGACGATTCGGTTTTAAAACCTTTTCAAGATCTATTCATCAAAATACAATTCAGTTCAATATGACCAAATACGATGGACATAAAACACCATTGTCTTTTCAGAATACTGTCTTGAAAACTTTAAAAAACCGGAATCGTCAGACGTCGATACTTTTCATTTACCATGTTACATTTAAGGATTTTTCCACATCATTTGTTTTTTCAAATTTTTTATATATATATATATATATACACACACACACACACACACACACACACACACACACACATATATATATATATATATATATATATATATATATATTGACCACTAATATTATCTATTTTTCTATCTATCTATCTATCTATCTATGTTTCAGTGAAAATGACAGACAAGGTACTGAAATTAAACTTTTATTATATTTTTACTATTTTTACTTTTATTTAAAAAAATATTCAAAAAGAATTATAAAAATATTAAAGTTTATTAAAATCAAAGTTTAATCGTTGTTTCTTGTTTACCATTGTCATTGGAACTTGTATAAAAGATATATTATCACCCAAATACACAATTATATAAATATATATATCTTTCTTTCGCTCAGACAGATACACATACACGCACATGTATTAGTGTCTCTCTCTCTCTCTCTCTCTCTCTCTCTCTCTCTGTATATATATATATATATATATATATATATATATATATATATATATATATAAGATGTCAATTAGAAAAGATCAACTCAATCCATAAGACTTTTGGCACGTGAGAATGGTGATTCAGCTATGACAGTCCAAAAGAGCAGTGAAAAAAACTCGAAATGAAATTGTACGTGAAACCTATGAAACAGCTTGTTGGCTGGCTCTCTAGGTTTAACTATATATATATATATATATATATATATATATATATATATATATATATATATATATAGTTAATTCTCCTGACGATCCCGCTTAGGTGAAACCTTGGTAGGTTTGTCTGGCTCTCTAGGTTTAACTAGGTTTGCTCTCTCTACTCACTGTATTGAGCACTTTATTTAGTTATTTTGCTTACTCGTATCCGGGTTTTTTTTTCTTTGGGCTTTGGACATGGATGCTAGACGATTATTTTCGGCTGACGTACATGTTCTTGGTTCTTTCTTTTTTTATACCTTTTTTGTACCTTTGGTATTGGTTTGATTATTCGCAAATCAAGACACCGAAGGTTTTCCGGACGAGTACAATTTCTTATACTTATATATATATATATTTCTAAGAGGATAGAATCCAGGTAGAGCTCAATGTCCAGGACAGAATAGGAATATAATATAAAAGGCTCATACACTAATATTCCATATATTATAATTTATTACATTGGAATCGTAATCAAGATCTAATCCAATTCTTCAGACCTACAAATTCAAAAAGAAATCGGAAAATATGGATCGTGATTACGATTCCAATGTAATAAATTATGACCATAGAATATTAGTGTTTGAGCCTTTTATATTATAGATAGTTAAAATCATTTTGTGTCAGTCCCAGTATATCTTTCCAACAGGGAAATGGTGAAAGGAAAAAGATCATGCAGGCCTTCACTAATGGTACCTACATTCCTACTAAGGCTTCCAATTTCAAAGTTCATTCAAGAACCATCAAGAGAACGGTGAATAAGTTTAAAAAAGAGGGAACAGTAGAGAGGGGAAACTGGATCAGGAGGTCACAACAGGAAGAGGGATCATCATTTCAACTTAGAGCTGAAGAGATCAATTAGAAAAGATCCAACTCAATCTATAAGACGTTTGGCACGTCAGAAAGGAGATTCATCTATGACAGTCCAAAGAGCAGTGAAAAAAGACATAAAATTGAAATTGTACGTGAAACCTGTGAAGCATCTTGAATAAGGTAGAAAATAATCCTGAAATAATATATATATATATATATATATATATATATATATATAAACTTTTTTTCAATCCTTCATGAGCTTCCGATCCTTAGCTATGATTAATTAATGACGAACATGTCATTTTCGTTTATGATCAATTTCATTACGATTCTTCTGTTAAGAGTCCAAGAGTGCTATAAAAACCTCAGAAATTCCAGTAAGAAATCTTTAATTATTTCTAAGATACAACGGTACAGAGCTTTAGCCAACAATTGTACAATTCTGCTGTTACACCGTATATATATCAGAAAATATTATATTTCATATATATATATATATATATATATATATATATATATATATATATATATATATATATATATATATATATATATACATACATACAGGTTTATAGGTATACAAGTATAAATATGAGATAAGGAACAAGTAGAAAAACGTTTATAAATTTGACAGGTTTCTCTTTTATTTAAGATACATCAGAAAAAATCCTGTTTTTTTTTTTTTTTCCTGTCAATCTGTCGGATTCTAATCGATATCTCATCTATATTCCATTCTACTCCCTTTAGTTGATCCAGTTGGTATGACGCTTGCGTCGTGTTGTAACTATCCGGGTTCGATTCTTGGTAGTAGGTGCGTACTGCTGATGAGTGCTAAACATAGGTCGAAACGACTCTCCACTGCTTTCTTGCATTATGTCAAGGATTCATCTTTCTTTCTTTTTTTTTTATTTATATTTTATTTATTTATTTATATATATACATATGTGTGCGTGTGTGTGTGTGTGTGAAAAGGATTAAATCCTGCATATTGTTATTTGTCTTACAAGATTTCAAGAATATTCGAGCCAGTTTGATGTAGCTGGATAAATGTACAAACAATTAAAATTTAACAGGGGTGGTGGTGAAAATAGCAAGTTCCATAAGAGTATATTCTTTTTTCCCTTTTTATACTCTTGTGGAACTTACTATTTTCACCCCCCACCACCGTTAAATTTTAATTGTTTGTAATTAAAGTTTATCTTTTTTAATTGCGTTCTAATTTCCCTCCTCATTTATCATATTGAGTGTGTCTTCGTTTGTTTTCCAACTTACCAACGTATACCTTTGAAAAAGCGTTGGTCGAAAGGTACCTAAGGTATAGCATGACGTCAGTTTTGTTTAAATCAGTGTTTTATTTCTGTGCGTACAAATCACTTTTTTTGTGTGTATATATATATATATATATATATATATATATATATATATATATAAATTTTATATATATATATAAATTACCTGCTCAAAATTTCTAGGTGCATGTAACTTGGCTTTTTTAATAGTTAAACGACGTTACGCATTTTAAAGTATTTTGTTATTTTCTCTTCAGTTTTCCAAGCATTAACCACATTTTTATTCTTCACATCTATTTTTAATTTACAAGAAGACGTAAGTATTTTATACCTATTAATGAAATTGATGTTATAATTTGAGTGTGATCGAACGCTTTTTTGTAATATTGGAATATATCAATTTTCTCCACAAATTATAACAATGATTTAAAATCAATCATTTTCTTAATTGTGTAACACGGAGCAAGGCGTAGATAATTCGACCAGGTACATAATAAAACTCTGTGTACCGCCTCGGACTTTCTAAAAACAACCTCCAAAAATACAAATTTAGTATTAGGTTGGTGCAAAAATAATGACGTAATAATGTCGTTTTTTATTATTAAAAAATACGTCAAAAACGACATTATTACGTCATTATTTTTGCACCAACCTAATATTTTAAATGATTTTATTGTGAGGAGTGCGAATGATATGAGGCCTTGTTTTTGATTTTGTTATTTTATCTTAAAGTGATAATTATGTGCAATATTTTTAAATCAGTTCACCCCAAGCGAGACGGGGATGCCACTATTAGACAGGTGTGTACAGAGAGTGAAAGTAAGAGAAAAAAACTAAGTCTAAGGAGGACTGAGGAAAGGATAAGAAGATAGAAGATGGCGATTGACGTTGCATTTAAATTTTTGAAGATTATAGTTTTCAGGGAAGCAAGTAAAAAAGAAAGGAGTTCCACAGGCGGGAAGTACGAGAAAAACTTTTAGAGTAGAAGTAGCGGTTACATTTAACTATTTCAACAGTAAACGGGTGGGACCTAGACGTTGATCTAGTAGCACGCTTAAATTCAGGCAGCCGGGGCACCAAATGAAATAAAATAGGAACAGTTTTTGTTGTGCAGGCAATTTTTGATTAAGCGTACAATTGCTTATATAATTCATTCATATTGTTCACAGAAGCCCACACGCAAAAGCACACAACATGCACACATAGTGACCAAATACAGTGATCAAACCACACACATGCATGCACGCACGCTCACATGCGGGTGTTTGTGGGGCACGGATATATATATATATATATATATATATATATTGACAAAAGCAGGAGAACTACTCACAGGCACGCACACAAACCCCACACAACTTAGGAAGTATGCGTGTATGTGTTCATATATATGTATGTATGTATGTGTCTGTATGTATGTATACTGATTCCATGTAACTTGGGAAGTATGTGTATGTAGGTATGTGTGTATGTGTGTGTGTGTGTGTGTGTGTGTGTGTGTGTGTGTGTGTGTGTGTGTGTGTACTGATTGCTTGTAATGGTACGATATATGTGTGTGTGTTTGTGTATGTGTGTGTGTATGTGTGTGTGGGTGTACAGATGTGTTCACTGATTCCTCGTAGTGAGACAGTGTCTATGTATGGAGAGGGGATATACACATATATGCATGCTGACAAAAGCACACGAAAATGGAAATAGATCTAAGAACACACAGGGGTCATTAAAAGATAAGCATGCCGATAACTACTCTAAGATTTCTCGAACTAATCTTAATTGTTTTATAACTCTTCGCGCAGAAATTTTCACTGCCAGTTCAAGAACAACGTTTGGATCATAACACAAAAAATTGAATGTCTCATATCGAAAATATTTAACATCGAAAAACATAAAGAAAAAAATGAATTATTTTTAATAATGTGTGGAAATCTCCACCCTTTGCCTGATGACGGTCACGAAACCGAAACACGTGTAGCAAAATTATGGAAAATAAAGCATAATATTTTAAAATCCACATTACAACCAAAAACGTTTGCGGTTTCTCTCTTATTTTTAATATACACACTTTTCTTCCTTTTATATATATATATATATATATATAAACAAATCGGTAATTTATTTGAGAGTTAAAAATATGTGGTGGGTGGGAACCAAACACCTAAAATAAAAAAAACACACACACATTTGTGGACAAGTTTTGATTAACAAATCAAAAGACAGATCAAAGCTAAAATAAAAAAAATGGAAAATAATGTCAGGTGTGTGTAGGTGGGTTATTTCCTCAAGTCTAGATGAAATGACACTTTAGGCATGTCTACCACAGGTATACTTTTGCAAAACTAACGCTAAGATACAGCGAAGTAGACATAGAACTATATTTTACAAACAGTTATTTATAAGGAGTTACAAGTATTTTATAATTTTTTTATACTTAGGAACTTTCTTAAAGCAACCTCTAATTTAATTAAAGCATTTTTATATATATTGAAACCAATAAAAAAAACGATACATATATTTCGCTCTACTTTGTATTGACCAATTTTTAAAAAGTAAATGCTAAGAACAGTGAAGTGTTAATCTGTCTGTTCTTTCTCTTTACTTGTATATATATATATATATATATATATATATATATATATATATATATATATATATATATATATATATATATACAGTGTATCACAAAAAGTGAGTACACCCCCTCACATTTCTTCAAATATTTAAGTATATCTCTTCATGGGACAGCACTGAAAAAATTACCTTTTGACACAATGAAAAGTAGTCTGTCTGCAGCATATATAACAGAGTTAATTTCTTTTCCCCTCAAAATAACTCAAAATATAGCCATTAAAAGCTAAATCCCTGGCAACAAAGTTAGTACACCCCTAAGAAAAGTACAACCCTAAAAAGTGAGTACACCCTAAGAAACTACACCCCTAAATGTCTAAATTGAGTACTGCTTTTCATTTTCCCTCCAAATGTCATGTGACTCATTAGTGTAACTATGCCCATGTTTTCATAGGGAGCAGGTATATTCAAATTTGTAGTGCAGCTCTAACACTCTCTCTCACCGGTCACTGAAAGTTCTAACATGGCACCACATGGCTGGGAACTCTCTGAGGATCTTAAAAAACGTATTGTTGCACTACATAAAGATGGCCAAGGCTACAAGAAGATTGCCAACACCCTGAAACTGAGCTGCAGCACAGTGGCTAAGGTCATCCAGCATTTTAAAAGAGCAAGGTTCACTCAGAACAGGCCTCGGGTAGGTCGTCCAAAGAAGCTGAGCGTCACATCCAAATGCTTTCTTTGAAAGATCGGCGTAGGAGTACTGTTAGCATTGCTGCAGAGATTAAAGAGATTGGGATTCAGCCTGTTAGTGTTCAGACCATACGCCGCACACTACATCAAATTGGTGTGCATGGCTGTCACCCCAGGAGAAGCCTCTTCTGAAGGCAATACACAAGAAAGCCTCAGCAAACAGTTTGCTGAAGACATACAACAAAGCCCATAGATTACTGGTCCTATGGTCTGATGAGATGAAATTTAATTTGTTTGGTTTTGATGGCCTTAAGCATGTGTGGCGCGTCCAGGTGAGGAGGATACAGTCAAGCATGGTGGTGGAAATGTCATGGTCTGGGGCTGCATGAGTGCTGCAAAGGTATTGGAGAGTTACATTTCATTGAGGGAAACATGAACTCCAACATGTACTGTGAAATACTGCAGCAGGGCATGATCCCTCCCTCCAGAAAACTGGATGATCGCAGAGCAGTGTTCAAGCATGACAATGACCCCAAACACACATCCAAGACAAACCACTGCTTTTACTGAAGAGGCTGAGGGTAAAGGTGATGGGCTTTTAAAGCATGTCTTCAGACTTGAACCCAATAGAACATCTTTTGGGCCATCCTCAAGCAGAAGATGGAGGTGCGCAGAAATTCAAATATCCGCCAGCTCCGACGTCGTCATTGAGGAGTGGAAGAGCATTCCAGTGACTACCTGTGAAGCTCTGGTAAACTCCATGCCCAGGAGAATAAAGGCAGTTTTGGATAATGATGGTGGCCACACAAAATATTGACAGTTGACATGTTGTATGTTAATATTGACAACTTTTCCTAAGGGTGTACTCACTTTTCTGCCAGGGATTTAGATTTTAATGGCTATATTTTGAGGGAAAAAATAAATTAACTCTGTTATATATGCTGCAGACAGGCTACTTTTCATTGTGTCAAAGTGTCATTTTGTCAGTGTTGCCCCATGAAGAGATATACTTAAATATTTGAAGAAATGTGAGGGGTGTACTCACTTTTGTGATACACTGTATATGAATATGTTTAATTTAAGTATTGAATGCTTTCTTGGAAAAAAAACACCATAAAACATTGCGCACAAATGTCAGATGTTTACTTGATTTCAAGACATTGACCATTTCAAGCATTGACCATTTCAAGCATTGACCATTTCAAGCATTGACCATTTCAAGCATTGACCATTTCAAGCATTGACCATTTCAAGCATTGACCATTTCAAGACATTGACCATTTCAAGCATTGACCATTTCAAGCATTGACCATTTCAAGCATTGACCATTTCAAGCATTTCTACCATTTCAAGACATTGACCATTTCAAGCATATTGACCATTTCAATGCATTGACCATTTCAAGACATTGACCATTTCAAGCATTGACCATTTCAAGACATTGACCATTTTCCATTCAAAGACATTGACCATTTCAAGCATTGACCATTTCAAAGACATTGACCATTTCAAGCATTGACCATTTCAAGCATTGACCATTTCAAGCATTGACCATTTCAAGCGTGAGCAAGACATTGACCATTTCAAGCATTGACCATTTCAAGCATTGACCATTTCAAGACATTGACCATTTCAAGCATTGACCATTTCAAGACATTGACCATTTCAAGCATTGACCATTTCAAGCATTGACCATTTCAAGACATTGACCATTTCAAGCATTGACCATTTCAAGCATTGACCATTTCAAGCATTGACCATTTAAGATTTCAAGCATTGACCATTTCAAAGCATTGACCATTTCAAGCATTTTGGCCGTGACCATTTCAAGCATTGGACCATTTCAAGTTATGCAATTCAAAATAACCATTTACTTGATTTCAAGCATTGACCATTTCAAGCATTGACCATTTCAAGTATTGACTATTTCAAGCATTGACATATTTTTCAAGCATGACCATTTACTTGATTTCAAGCATTGAAAATTTCAAGCATTGACCATTTTTCAAGCATTGACCATTTCAAGCATTGACCATTTCAAGCATTGACCATTTCAAACAAAACCATTTCAAGATTGACCATTTCAAAGCATTGACCATTTCAAGCATTGATGTATGACCATTTCAAGCATGACCACCATTTATTTGATTTCAAGCATTGACCATTTCAAGCATTGACCATTTCAAGCATTGACCATTTCAAGCATGACCATTTACTTGATTTCAAGCATTGACCATTTCAAGCATTGACCATTTCAAGCATTGACCATTTCAAGCATTGACCATTTCAAGCATTGACCATTTCAAGCATTGACCATTTCAAGCATTGACCATTTCAAGCATTGACCATTTCAAGCATTGACCATTTCAAAGCATTGACCATTTCAAATTTTTGACCATTTCAAGCATTGACCATTTCAAGCAAATTTCAAGCATTGACCATTTCAAGCATTGACCATTTCAAGCATGACCATTTTCAAGCACCATTTCAAGACCATTTCAAGCAGCAATTTCAAGCATTGACCATTTCAAGCATTGACCATTTTTCAAGCATTGACTATTTTCACTTGATTTCAAGCATTGACCATTTCAAGCATTGACCATTTCAAGCATTGACCATTTCAAGCATTGACCATTTCAAGCATTGACCATTTCAAGCATTGACCATTTCAAGCATTGACCATTTCAAGCATTGACCATTTCAAGCATTGACCATTTCAAGCATTGACCATTTACTTGATTTCAAGCATTGACCATTTCAAGCATTGACCATTTCAAGCATTGACCATTTCAAGCATTGACCATTTACTTGATTTCAAGCATTGACCATTTTCTTAAATTGGACATTTTTCGGCTCTTTCAATGAAGAAAGTGTCTGAAACTTGGAGAGATTATTATAATGATAGACAAGTGTACAACATGAATAACCACTACACTGATAAAATCAACCAAGACTTCCAGCACCAACACTGGTGGTCGCTGAAGTGACCGCTTCAATCCAGACCTAACTATATGCCACGTTGTGATTTTTTCGAGGCAGCCAAGATGGAAGTGTCGCAGGCATCTTTGCGTTGGGTTTGTCCAAGCAGGGCGAAGACGTACAGGGGAAAATAACACTCGAAGCTTGCAGTTAAACATTTATATACAGATTTCATTAAAGACGACTGGCAGTGTATTGTGATTGTGCTTTTTATTCAGTTTTTCTTGCATACGTACAAGTGTTTTCTTTTCTGAACATAAATTGTGTAAAAACTGAATAAAAATGTTCGATAAATTTCAGCAATCCCGTTAACCATTATCAAGGATGTTTATTTATGTTGATATTTAACTGAATATGTGGATCATTTCTATACATATATCGCTATCGTGATCGGAATGTTGTTTTCTTTTATTTGTAAAAAAACAGGATCAGCACGTTATGGCCGTGTTGGTATTTTGAGTCGGTGTGTGTGGGGGGGGGCATTGAAATTAACTTTCAAACAATTATGAGTTCGCGTATTTAATCCCTTTGGTTTTGAACAAGATTTGAGAAGTGTTTTTTCTTTTATTTAATAATAAACCACAGACATCCAGAAGGTCAAAAGTCATTACATTCTCCTTAATTGATTGCTACTTTAGCTTGCTTAAGAATTGATCGTTGCGATGTTTCTTGATATGGGATGTTTTATGCTTTGACGCACACTGCTATAGCGTCTATCAAGTAACGTTTTGTATTATGCGACCAAGAGGCGAGAGAGTTGAGGAATTACGACGCAAGCTTATGTCGCAATCGTACGACGAAGAGTAATCGGGTAAAGAATGTGCCGGTATAGCACACTGGTGAAAAGAAAGGATTAATGACTATAAGGTCTTACATTCCCTTTCCGGCAATCGTTAAAATATACGCATTTTCATAGAATTAAGACTTTTATTTTAACCCCACCTCATGGTTTGAACAATTTTTTAAAAAATTACTATCACAATGATGTACAGGGTTACAGAAAAAATTCTTTATAAGTATTTTGTTCAACTGAGAGTGATTTACATCGACTAACAAAGAGAAATTTGAAAATGAATAATATATATATATATATATATATATATATATATATATATAGACAGAGAGAGAGGGGGTAAGAGAGAGGGAGACGGAGGGAGAGATAGTGAGAAAGAGAGTGAAGTAGAATGTGGGAAATAGAGAGGGTAACAGGAAAAGATAAAGAAAGCGAGAGAGAGAAGAGTGAGAATCCAAAAGAGAGGACCGAGCATTTGATGACTGAGTAGAAAAAAGAAAGAAATTTACATAACGGAAAGAAAGAAAGAAAGAAAGAAAGAAAGAAAGAAAGAAAGAAAGAAAGAAAGAAAGAAAGAAATATAATGGAGGAAAGAAAAAAGAAGTATTTATAACAGAGAGGAAAAAGAAAAGATCAAAGAAAGAAAGAAAGAAAGAAAGAAAGAAAGAAAGAAAGAAAGAAAGAAAGAAAGAAAGAAAGAAAGAAAGAAATATGTATAATGGAAGGGAAAAGAAATATACATAAGGAAAAGAAAAGAAGTATTTATAACAGATAGGAAAACGAAAAGATGTAAACAGAAAGAAAGAAAGAAAGAAAGAAAGAAAGAAAGAAAGAAAGAAAGAAAGAAAGAAGGGAATATGCCTAAGCAAAAGGAATGAATAAAAGAAAGCTACATCCCAAATAAAAATGTAAAATAGATAAGAAAAAGAAAAAGAAAGAAATTGCCACATAGGAAAGAAAGACACATAATAAAACTACATAAAAAACGAGCTCGTTAACCACAGTAGGTTCCCGTTGTTGCCTGGTGTGAAGCCATAACAGGAAAATCGAACTCCCTAAATGATTTTTAAGATTAGTTTGCCAATAGTTGCTTTACAATTTTCGGTTAAATATCTAACCTACGGCAGTAGCCATGTTTAGGGAAGGGCTACCCTGAATTGAAGACCGTTAAAACAAATCCTCTGTGATTCTAAAGGGGCCATGGTAATGAACAGATGATAAAGGAAAAGGGAAGCTATGGAGATCCATGATTCCCTATGTCCTAAAGAGAAATGTTTACAAAAACATAATGAGGTGTTGAGCGGGGATTAAAACGTGAATTAAGACGTGATTGTGGCAAATAAGAAATAGGGTCTTCGTAGGATTTTTATAAAGCAGAAACGGGGCCGGCGCTAGGGGATTGCCCTCCATCCACTGGGAGCCACAAGCCCTCGAAGAAAAATTGGTGTGGAGGAGGGAGGGCAGCGCTTTTTTTTTTTAAATTACCTAAAATCAGAATTATTCAATTTAAATGAAAATTTCAGTACATTTTCATTGATTATTTATTTTTATAATGAATACTTTTTGTTTTGTTTTTTTTAATCTGATGAAATGTTATTCTTTCTGTAACAAACACTAATATTTTCATGACTAAATTTCACTCGAATAAATGTTTAAATCGCAAATTTAATTTAATTCTAATTACTAACCGTGGACTTCTTTTTAGTTAGGTACCTCCACGAGATCGCTAAAAAAAGAGCATAGCATGATGAAAAAGACGCCAAACTTGACGAAAACAAAATTTTATCGTCTAAATGTTTGTTATTATTAAGAGGAAAGGTCAAAGTATTTTGGGGGTATTTTGTTCCATTTTTTAATCGTTCCTAGCACGTCCGAAATTTTCGTTAAAAATCTAGTTTTTTGAGTCAGCAAATTGACCATTTTTTTCCATTTTAAAAAAAACTGGAAATCTGACTTTGAAATTTTTTTAAATATCAATTATCATTTTTCAAAACTTATTTTAAGAAAATCAGAAATTATAATGTTTATTTAAAATATTTTGAACCAAACTTAACTTAGCTTTTGTGCCAAAAAAGATGTAATTTGAAAATAAAACAAAGCAGGTCATAAACTTTTCGCGTCTCTTGACATGTGATGAATGATATATTTACGAATTCCATGAGGCTAATTTGTTCTACGGAAGGAGAAAAGTGAAATAATTTACATTTACGTGAACAAATTATTTACCCTGTTATTTTTAACGAAAACTTTTCAGCGGTCTAATTTTTTTTTTTTTTGGTACTTAGCTTTCACCTTTATGTTTATGATGCTTTATGGGAACTATATTGTAAAGAAATTATAAATAAAACTGTTAAGAGGACATTAAATTTCATATTTCTTAAGAAAGGTATCTAATTAATTTATAGGTACCTTTTCTTATGAAATTTTATCAGAATTGTATATAAAATACTATAATTTTATGTACATTTATTACATTCTACTGTTATTTGTATTTGCATTTTTTATTATTAATTTTGATATTTCATTTATGGAAAATGTCGTAACTGAGATTAATATAAAAAATAAGATCATATAAATTTCATAAGATGATACTGATACTTGTAGGTACCCTTCTCAGTTGAAATTGAAAAATCAAATTAACTTCTCCACACGTGTTTCGCAAAAAATAAAGGCCTTAACAGCGGAGAACAATGCTTAACTCAAATAACGCAACTTAATTATATTCTGGTTGGTCTTCCGTATTTTATAATTACAGCTCGATTATAAGCACAAAATTACATTTAATTACTGGGGATCTTCTGATTAGTCAAATGATACAATTTACAACGCGCTAAAAAAAGATCTATCTCATAAGGACACTTATGAAAGCCGATGCGGCTTTTTAACTAATTTTTATAATATTTTAACAACTTAAATGTAAAATCTATTATAATTAATGAAATAACAAATAATTGTATTAAAATTCATTTTCATCGAAAAATTTTTTTTGCTTTCAGAAAATATTGTCCATATTCATAAAAAACAACTAAAAGCAAATAAAAGCATTTGAAATTAAATAATATCTTTGTTTTATTGAGTTTTGTATGTTACAATTCAGAGCTGATTTTTCAGGTACTGCGTATCCAATTAAAAACAAAAAAACATGATTTGCATTCCTCAAAGCCCCTGTATTTTAATTATTGTAATCACTAAAACCGATGCGATCGAATTTCTAGCGTTTTCATATAATTAGTTATGGGGGGGTAATAAATATTTTTAAAAAATATTTCTACCATGACTTTCATAAAAAAAAATATTTATAATAATTTTCGATCATCTGTGAATAGTTCCTGAAAGTTTCATTAACATCCGATAATTATTTCTATTTTGCACGATTTTCAAATTAATGTGTGTCATAACAAAAAAAACGTGCTAAAATTGTCTATTTATTTACTAGTTCCGCTGATACAAATAGAAAAAGGGTTTTTTAATCAAAATTTAGAATGTTCTAAAAAGAAGGAAAATTTTTTAAAAATAATTAAAAAAACTTTGGTCTTTCTCTTAATAATAACATAAGCATTTAGACAATAAAATTTTGTTTTTCAGCAAGGTTGGCGTCTTTTTTTCATCAAGCTATGCTCTTTTTTTAACGATTTCGTGGAGGTACCTATTTTTAGTATTAGTAAAAAAATAGAGATCCTCCTTAATGGATGATCTTATTATAAAAAATGATTTTATTAAGATATACAAATCAAACTGGATCTGCCCTTGCATGGAGTATTGCTGCCATATAACAAAATAGTAATCTGCTTCTGTTTGTCTCAGGGTTCTTGACAAGATCCAAAGCCAAATATGCAATTAATTGGCCCTGATCTGACATCTCGTCTGCAGTCGACTCTCACAGACGTACCGTCGCCTCCTCTGTCGTTTTTTTGAAATAAAATCACGGTAACTGTTTGATGAAATGCTTTCGCTGGTTCCCAGACTCCATGAATTTTAGCGTTCAACTAACTTCCATCTTGCTTTTTTGTTTCACTGTCGAAACTGTTAAATGTAACCGTCTCTTCTACTCCAATAGCTTCATGTCTCAGCCATTTCGAAAGTGGTACCCATCCCAGGTCTTGTTTCCCTAAACAGCTATAATCAAACTCATTCAAATGTAAATGTCAATCGACGTCTCCAGATGCCTTGATCTATCCCCCATCCTTCTTCATCCTTCCTCTATCACTCCTATTTGGATCTCACTCCAATTCTCTGTAACCCTTTGAACTGCTAGTGAACTTCCCGCCTTGTTTGGGTTGAAATGCTTATATATATATATATATATATATATATATATATATATATATATATATATATATATATAAGGATAATTGATATAAAGAACTGATATTAGCACTTATGTAACCCCCAGTAAATATGGGACCCCCACGAGGTTGAGAGGTTCGGGGTAGTAAGCACCGGCCCTGTCGTTTATTATCGTTGATGATTGACAATATAACTTAGGTTGAAAAAAAGTAAAAAGTACAAAAAGGAAAAAAACGCTGCTGAAACTAACCATTTAAGTTGGGGGTTCCTGCGTAGTAACGCACCTCACCGGCCATGCAGATACACGATGTATATTATTAGTTGATAACTGACAATATTATCAGTTAAAAAATAATTTAAAAAATTAGAAATATAGACAGATACTGAAGGACCGAAACGTTGTAATAAATATGGCGATAAAGATGAGGACAATAGTCCGAATAATGTAAATAGTGTACATAATACCTCATCTCAGAAAATATAGACAGATACTCAAAGTTTGTAATTAAAGATTACGGAGATTAATTTTGTCCCTGGCAACAAATTGATAGTTAAAATAAGGTTGGCCTCTTCGAGAAAATAGATCTTTTTTATCTTTTTTTTTTTTTTTTTTGATTGCCACTACACCTCTTCATTTATTATTATTATTATTATTATTATTATTATTATTATTATTATTATTTCCTTTTCATTCTTAGTTCATATACATGGTTTAGTTTTGTTAGGTGTTAGTTTTGTATCTGTTGCTTTTGAATGATAACAAATGGTTTATCTTTTTTAAAATTAGTTCCCAGTTTTAAAGAACTTTTTTCAGTACAGGCTCCGGTGTGTGTGTGTGACGTTGAAACAAAAAATTTTTTTTCTGGTTGGGGGAAATTTTGTTATTTTATACCAGAGCATGCATACATACATAAAGTTTCAGAAAAGAAATAGTGGACCTCTCAGAATTACCTATGAGTTTGTATTTTGCAGTCCAGAAGACCCCAAAATCCACTAAAATGGACTTAAAACCTCCAACATCAGATCAACCGAACTAAATTGGACTTTTATTTTTCTGGAATGTGTTAAAATACAATGTTCATGTTATGATAAAGCTATATTAAAGTGAAAAAATAGAATGTACATCTTTTTTGCATATTGGAGGGTACATTACAGATCAGATTTAAGCAAAGCTGTCGTCATTTCTGCTGTCCTCTTTGATTTTATACGCATAATTTATCTGATTTTATGATTTTTGTCACAATGTGTCTAACCTGATTTTCATTTTAATATTTGAACAAAGCTTTAAAAAAAACAATGCTGTATAAGATGATACTCATGTGATGGCTCATTTCTCTAGTCTTGAGACTAGGGATGATATAAGATTGAAGGAGTTTCATTATCATCGTTCTTGTTAACTTATCCAGGCTAATCACAGGAAAGAAGACCTTAAATGAACCCGGTGCCTGTACTATTATAGTGGATTATCAGTTATAGTGAAGTGTATGAGTGTTGAAACAGATTAGTTTGATTTGGCCTTGTTAGTTAGATAGCTCACCATAAGACGTGTATAAAACATGAAAATCAAATTGTAAAGTGAAACAACAAATTTATATACATATAAATCAATTAAGGTCTTTACAAATAAAATTAATGTATTTTGGTTGATACAAGGTCGTCAAAATGTTCGTAGTAGTCCTTGCAAGAATGAGTTTATGTGTACGTAAACAGGAACGTATGTGTGTATGTATGTATGTATGAGCGTTATCGTAGAGTAGGAATGTCTTTGAAGTAATCGCTCAGTCTTAAAATGTTCCGTTCGTTTGTCAATTATAAAAGAGGTGAAGGAGACAGGTAGAGGTAATAATGACGATCGCTTGACGTTTGTCAAGGGACGTGTTAATCGTCTCCTTCTCGTCTCATTCTCTTTGGTGACAAGCGAACTTGCCCGTCTTTTATTTTGTTTGTTGGGGCTTGAAAAGATCATTTGGGAATTCAGTCCCGGATATGATTCGAGCCTTTCCATTGGACGACGAACAAAGGTCCGTAAAAGAATTTGTTTCTGAGAATTGAAGATTATTTGAATTTTGTTTTTAAATGATTCCTAGTTTTCTATTGTCCGAAAAACATTTCACATCAAGGTGTGAAATTTCACGAGTTTTGTTTTGAATTCGCTTTTGCGTGTGTGTTAAGTAATGTTTGTAAATTCGAGACTTTTTAATTTCTAATAAAATCAATAAGTCAGTGCTTTGCATTTGAATTTTTAATCTAGGTCTTGTTTTGTTCACTACACTATAAGTAACGGAATATATTCTAGCGATGGGTGCTACAATCTGTATTGGAAAAGGTTAGTGTTGGCCACCAGTTTGTAGCGAGAGGGGTTGCAGAATAGGATGAAGATTTTCAAAATAAATGAATTCAACAATTTTCAAAAGAAATGCATTTCAACACGTGGTGGAAGATCATAATTAAAGGAGAAAAAAATGTGTCGCGTGGAAACACAGATTTTTGAAAAAAGAAAAAAAGAAAGTTTTTCCCTTTGCTGCTATAAAATGTGTGTGTGTGTGTGTGTGTGTGTGTGTGTGTGTGTGTGTGTGTGTGTGTGTGTGTGTGTGTGTGTGTGTGTGTGTGTGTGTGTGTGATGCGCCACATGGCTGGCTGGCATTAAGAAGACGGCCTGCCGGGGAAAATATCCTCCAGTAAAGAGAAGTGCTGTTGTTTTCGCAAAGGAAAAAAGGAAGTGAGTTTTATAGTCCCGAACAGCACCACCTAGAGGACATGTTTACCTACTAATTGCGAGTAATCATCACAGTACAAATTATGCATATATTCATTAAACCGTTATTACTTACTTACCGCAAGATGCTACTCAAGATGCTAAGGCAATAACCATACGTAAAATAAAGGTAAGAATTAACGGTCAGATTTTTTAAATATATACTAGACGACCTGTGACACCTTTGGCCACTGACGGTTCAGATTATAAAACATTGAAGTTGATTTCAATATTAACCCTAGAACACTAACCATCAATTAAAGTTACACCATTACTAACCATGGGTATATCATACCCGATTTTGAAAATATCAAAAAAAAAATATTAAAAAATAAATCTTTATTTGAAATATTTTACATACAGGCACTTCAAACTTTGTACTTTGAGTTAATATTAACAGGAACTGAAAAAACATGATTTAGTTAAGAAAATCAGGTACTGAAAATTGTAATTAAAAATAGGAAAATTTGCGCTGGGTACTATAACGATTTTCCAAGCGTAGCTCAGATGTGGCACAAAGCCGAAAGTATGGGGCACCCAATGAGGATCGAACTCACTACTCATTCGTAATTGTGCTAGCGAGACAAGCTTGCTAACCATTACACCGCCTCTAGGTGCCCACATAGTGATTTTCCAAGCATAGCTTAGATGTGGCACAAGGCCGAAAGTAGGAGGCACCCAGTGAGGATCGAACTCACTAATCAGTTGTAACTGTTCTAGCGAGACAAGCTTGCTAACCATTACACCGCTTCGACGTACCCTGTGCTGGGTACTATATACCCATGGTTAGTGTTCTAGGGTTAAAATGGGTCAGTTGGACACCGTCTGTGAGAAAAATAGCACCATGACGCAATTCAACCCGCCAGAAATTTCGAAATGGCATGCTGTACTGCTTGGCATTCATGCCTGAAGCTCCAATATGAACATTTCAGAGAATTTGCGTGCGAATCTGAGGACAGTGCAGAGGATTTGGAAACAGTTGGATGAGTCTAATGGTGATTAAGAAGGTGTATGGATTGGTGACTAGTGATGACAATGTTATGTCTCCATTCATCTTCCCACAGGGCCTCAAACTCAACGTGTCAAGAGGGTGGCTACTGGAAGACCCTATGTCTGGCAACAGGACTCTGCCACACACGCAGGAGAACCCAGTCATGGATGTCAGACAATTTCTGCAACCACATCACACTTTACAACTGGCCCCCTAACTCCCCAGATTGCAACCCCCTTGATTATTATGTGTGCGGCGCAGTTGAGTGAGAGACCAACAAAATGCTTTGTTACATCAAAGATGAACTGAAGGCAAGGATTATGGCAGCATTCACCAACTTAAACAAGGAGACCGCCCAGAAGAGTTGCAGGAGTCGTCTGGAGGCCTTGGTTGAAGCCAATGGCGATTGTATCGAATAAATTTACTCTTTATTATTTCAATATATTTTTGTTTAATTTTGCTAAAAGTATTTGTTAAAATGAGATCTCAATGTTATTTTAATTTTTGCGTAATTTATACGACAATTTATCCATCGCACCCTCTATATGTTGTAAAAAACTATAGTTTTACGGTATGTTATATTTATAGGTAACTGTGGTCGGTAACAGTGATAGAATGTAGACACTATGTGAAGACAACAATATTCAGGTTTGAAACAGACTGTCGCTACTCCGTGTTTATATAGTGAGAGAGAGAGAGTGTGTGTGTGAGAGAGAGAGAGAGTGAGAATGTGAGGGAGAGATAGTGCAGGGTTTAATCCAAGTGGTTTCATTGATGTATATCTATCTGTGCATATTAATATCATTCTATTCCTCCACTTGCCCTCTCTCTCTCTTTCTCTCTCTCTCTCTCTCTCTCTCTTTCTCTCTGTGTGTGTATATATATATAATTATTTATTTAAAAATTATAACATAAATATGTTATAAAATCACTACAAAAATAGCCATTTGGTTTCAACACCTCCGGTGTCTTATCAAGTGATGATGTTGAATGTCACATTCAACATCTCCCTTTGTAACATATTTATGTTATAATTTTTAAATAAATAATTATATCTGCTCTATTCCATATACACCAATCATATACAGGGCGGACTGGCTAAAGAGGTGTTATAAGATCGTGTCGGAGTCTTTTTTTTTTTCTTTGGACTCTGAACTTAGATTCTAGACGATTGTTTTCGCCAGAGGTATATGTTCTTAGTTCTTTTTTTTTTTTTTTTTTTTTTACCTTTTCTATTAGTTTGTTCATTTCCAAGCTAAAACACCTAAGGTTTTGCCGGACGATTATAGCTGCTTACATTTATACGTTTAGTAGTGTTATATATATATATACCGCGCATATAATATATAAATAATAATACATATATATATTTATTTATATTTATATACACTTTTCACACACACACACACACACACACACACACACACACACACACACATATATATATATATATAATTCTGTTCATATCTATCTTTATCTCTATCATTTGATTGCCTATCTTCATGTTTCTGAATAGAATGCCTATCTATCTATCTATCTATCTATCTATCTATCTATCTATCTATCTATCTATCTATCTATCTCAACCAGTTATCTCTTCAAATCGTTGTATGTATGTATGTATGTATCTCAACCAGTTATCTATCTGTCTAGTCAAATCTCTGTATGCATGTATGTATGTATCTATCTAACGTTCGCTTTCTGACCATGAGACCCGGGTTCGAAACTCGCCATGGTCGAATTCTTGATGCTATCGGACTGGATCAAGTTCGATCCCAGCGTGCGGCACCTTTGGAAAGTGCCTGAAAACTATACTACGGGTTGACCCAAGCCTTGTGAGTGAAATTGGGTAGACAGAACTCTTGTGGGCCATCGATAGTTGTCATCATGGCCGAGAACTAGAGCGTGTTGGCCTTGTTCAAATTGTTGATCACGCTCTATAACACGCTCTTTCCCAGAAACTGTAACTAAGGTCTGCTCAACATAGTTGCAGTATAATCCACAGGTGGGCTCTGTCGGTGTTAAGCAAACACAAATGTGCCTGAGCGAGCGTCTGCAATAAGGATTGGCTAGCCACCTTCGTAGACGGGTATCCCCAAATACGAGTATCTATCTATCTATCTATCTATCTATCTATCTATCTATCTATCTATCTATCTATCTATTTCAGTCCTTTTCCTTCCTATCTATCTATCTATCTATCTATCTATCTATCTATCTATCTATCTCAACCAGTTATCTATGTATCTATCTGTTAATCGGTTCATCTATCTATAATACGTTCATCTCTATCCTTTTATCTAGCTCGCTATCATTTGTTTATATATCTATCTAATTTAGTCTGTTCATATCTCTCTATAACATCTTCATGACTAACTATTTATAGAGCTAATTATCTTATGTCTATATATGTCAGCTATTTTAATCTTAATTGATACTGACATAAACTCACACATAGATGTACGTATGTGTATATTTGCAGATCCGTTTTTGACAAGCAGACTAACCAACAACCTTTCTAGTGATTCAACTTAAGCAACGTCAGCCTTTTTGTTTTTCCTGCCTTAAAAACAAATTTGAAAACTTGTGTAAATACGATCACCCTCTAACAAGGTTGGTCCGAATTTTGAAACCTTCACACTCTTTCGCTACTTTGACTACTTTGAAAAATATTTGCTTTGACAGAAATTCGGACATTATTAAAACGACACCTGACATCACGTTCTTATAAATAAGCAAAGATTTAAGCAGTTTTAAAGTAAGAAATCACAGACAGAAAATGGGTTCAATCATAGATTGATGTTTTTAATGCTGGCTGAGTTGACTCCGCCCACTCAACAAGGTTTCGCCCAACTTGTCTGTTATAACTCCACCTCCAACTCATCAGATTCGTTCTCTGGTCGCTTCTTTCTTCTTTGGTATTTCCTGTGACTAGTTGGACAAAATCTGTATAAACTCCGCCCATTTTCGACTGATGCTTAAAAGATTAAGCTGAATGCCAATACGATTCAAGACGCCGTATTTTCGTAACACTTAATGAGAAATTTTAATCATAATCTATCTATCTATCTATCTATCTATCTATCTATCTATCTATCTATCTATCTATTTCAGTCCTTTTCCTATCTATCTATCTATCTATCTATCTATCTATCTATCTATCTATCTATCTATCTATCTATCTATTTCAGTCCTTTTCTATCTATCTATCTATCTATCTATCTATCTATCTATCTATCTATCTATCTATCATACTTCCAAACTAGCTAACACTCAAACGCACTCATACACACACGCAAAGAATTAAACATCGAAATATAGTTACCTCCACTTGCTCGTCGAAAAAAACAAAAAAAAAACAAAAAAAACAGAATATGATAAAAAAAGGCTCCAAACTTAATAAAAACAAAATTTTATCGTCAAAATGTTTATGTTATTATAAGAAGATAGACAAAAGTATTTTTTATTATTCTAAATTTTTTAATCTTTTCTAGCACGTTCGAAATTTTGGTTAAAAATCTTGTTTTTTTTTTACGTCAGCGGTCGACGTACGATTAGTGTTTTTTTTCTTTTTCAGGTGAAAAATACATTGAATTGGAAATTCTTGCAAAAATCAAATAATTGTCGGATTTTAATGAAAATTGCAGGACTTATTCACAAATGAATGAAATTATATTTTAATTTTTTTTTTTTTTTTTAGAAAATCTTGGTAAAAAACATTTTTAATATATGTTACCCCCCCCCACACACACACTTATTTAATTTCAAGAAATCTCTAAAAATTAAATTGCAATCTCAAAATTTGTTTTATTAGTTAAAAGCAGGTCTCCTTGGAGAATATAAATATTCATTTTTTTTTCAAACTACTACTCATTTCCCGAAAATCTGCTCCGAATCTTAAAATAAAAAATGCAATAAAACTATGATATTATTTAATTAGAAAAGCTTTTAATTGCTTTTATAAATAGGATTTATTAAGGACACTATTGCCTTAAGAAAAAAAATTTCGATGAATAATGAATTTTTACTAGAATTGTTTTCATTCTTTTAAATTTCAATTATAATAATTTATAATATCATTTAAAATTCTGCATTACTTCAATTAGGTTAGGTAATATTGTTATTGTCAAAACTATATTTAGGAATCAAAAACTGAAAAATCGTTTATACCCAATATTTAATATTTTTATGTATATAAAATATTACGTAACGTCTACCTGTTTGAAAGTATGGGCGACCATACACGACATAATAGAAAATAAGAGCGATGATTATAGTAAATTTAAATTCAACATTCCTAAAATTAGATTACAGAGAATATGTTCCAACATTTTTAAGATTACTGAGTACTTAAAAATTATATTAAAAAAAGGCGTTCACCCGTCATTTTCTTAAACTATGTTTTAACAGATAAGGTCTCTGTAGAACAACAGTAAAGGTGTTGACAGATTTTATCATCGCTTGTCAAGTAATCTACGAGTGACAAGCGACGGTGATAAGTACGTAATCACCGCTACCATTTGTTTTAAAAATCCATTTCTCTGTTATTTTAAACGTAAAATAAATATTTTTAAAATCAGATTAATTATACTTTAAACCAGGTAATATTCCTCAAATAAATTTTCAGAAAATTATATTTTATTTTTGGATGATTTTTAGAACCGAGAATTATCTTTTTTTTTATTTTTACAAATGTGTCAAAATGTGTCAAAAATATCCGATTTTGTGAAAGCGATCTAAAAGTTGAGATTCCAGTCAATATAATTTCTATTTGAATTACAACAGAGTATTTTGCTTACTGGAAATTGTAAATTTTATCATTTAGCTTTCAATTAAAGCTAAAATACTTCAAAAATGCTTCTTCATTTTTAAAATGTCATTTTAAACCTTAGATATTGAAAATTCAGTGGGGGTAAAATAAAATTACAACATTATGTAATTAGAAAAGCTTTTAATTGCATTACACTGTGGTCTTAAGAGACGATTTTCGATGAATACTGAAATTTTGCAAGAATTGTTTTAATTCTTTTTTTAAAATTTAATTACAATAGCTAATAAATTATTCATTGTTTTTTAATTCTGCAAAATTTTGTAGTGGTTAGCTGATAATTTTATTAAGTAAAAACTATATTTACCAATCATAAATAGAAATGATCACTACAATTCAATGATCCCAATAATATCCCAAATATTTGAAAAAGAATTTTGAATTTATTTTATGCGTATATAAGCGTGTCGTTTTTTGTAAATACGGATGTCCCAAAATCAGGAAATAATAACGGAAACTATAGTAAAATTAAAATTTACTGGTAATTTTCTGACACTTTCTCAACAAGTGTCTTCGTATGTTAAATTATAAAGGCAAAACAGCTAAAATTCACTAAAATATTGGATTTTTTATAATATTTTCATAAATTTTAAGAATACTGGGTAGTTAAAATTTAATTTAAGAAAAATGCATACATGTTATATTTGGCAAATTATTGTTACGGTTATGTTCCCCTTGAAAACAATTTCAAGCATAATTTCTCGCGAGAAAGTTGTCAACGCCATATAAATCACACACACACACACACACACCCATGCTAAAAAAATGCTTTTCTGTGATATTTTAAATTAAAATATTTCTTTCAAATCAGATTAAACTTTAACTCAGCTGACCTTACTCAAATAAAGTTTCAGAAAAAATATATTTTATATTTGAAAAGATTTTAATAAAGAGAATTAGATTGTGTTGATAGATTTGAATATGGGCGATTTTATCATATTTACTGATAATAAAAATGATGCCAATCAATGTAAATTCAGTTTGAAATAAAGCAAAGTATTTTGCTTATTGGAAATATTAACATTAATCTATTAGTTTGAAACTAAAACAAAATTAAAAACTTCAAGATTTTTCATTTTAAAAATACATTTTACACATTAGGTCTCAAATTTTTGGAGGTACACACACACACACACACACACACACACACACACATATATTTGTGTGTGTGTATATATATATATATATATATATATATATTATTTATTTAAAAATATGATTCCAACGCTACATAAGAGTTCTCATGTTTCAAAACAAGAGCCGAAAACTTCAATATAATTATTTGAATTAAATTGAATTAAAGTACCAAGCTCTGTTCCATCTTCAAGCGAAATCTTTTTGGAATAACTTATTCCTGAAATTTACACGTTTTATAAGTATATTCATTATTGAAATTAAAATTACTATGGTAATGGCTAGAGCAATTGTTTAAAGAAAAGGAGCGTAAGGGTTAA
Organism: Acanthosepion pharaonis; assembly: GCA_903632075.3. Lineage (NCBI taxonomy): Eukaryota > Metazoa > Mollusca > Cephalopoda > Sepiida > Sepiidae > Acanthosepion > Acanthosepion pharaonis. The sequence goes on along the minus strand of CAHIKZ030000671.1, from coordinate 327,218 downwards.
TAATTTGTATCAATATCAAATTATTAACCCTTACGCCCCTTTGAGAAAATAACACCGCCCTTAATTTTATATATGAACTGGACATAAATAATAGAAACTCCTTTTTAGAGATACTAAATTATTCCTACTGCAATTTTGATTTGTGACAGGGAGAATTATCCTGCATAAAAATGAGTTTGATGGGGTCGATTTGAACCCTTTCAGCAGAAGGGAGCAGACAAGACTCTAAAATTCTCTTGTACTGCTCGCTCCTGAGGGTCCTTTCAATAGGTTTTAAGAAACTAGTTCCATGTAAAGAAAAGCATCCCCCAGAACATTATACTGAACGGATTCTTGACAGTACTTACTGCTAAATTCAAAGAGCTTTCAAAGCTTTTTCTTCGGATTTTAGATCGCTTATCCTTTGAATTTAGCTCAACTTTCGTTTCATCGAAGAGAACATTTAGTAAAAAATCAGGTGAGTCACTTTTATCGCATTAGCACTATATATATATATATATATATATATATAGATAGATGTGTGTGTGTGTGTGTGTGTGTGTGTGTGTGTGTGTGTGTGTGTGTGTGTGTGTGTGTGTATACTGTCAGGACAAATCAGCATTTATATATATATATATATATATATATATATATATATATATAGTTTTAGTTATACTTTTACACACACACACACACACATATGCTACTGGTGAGAAAAAAATGTATATATACTATTAATATATAATTTATAGCTCTGTTCAGTAATTCTCAATATGCGATATATATATATATATATATATATATATATATATATATATATATCGCATATTGAGAGCTGGTGTTATATATATATGTATATATATGTACATTTAATTGAATACGACAGGCAAGCTGCTTTTATTTAATCTTTTATACAATTTCTAATAATATTTTTTTCTTTTCGGGTGATAAATTATATAAAAACTGTCCGAATGTTCTTTTTACCCGAGCGCTTTCGGCTATACATTTAGCCATTTTCAAGGTTGAAATATTTTAACTGTTAAATGAGAAATAGTTTGTTATATGTATGTTTTATAAAATGTTTTCATTTTTCAAAACACGGTCAAGATATTGTGTTCCTGTTCATAGTTGATATTATTAAGTGTTGACTTTTTTGTTTTTATTAATAAGGCTTCCATTATTTTTAGCCTTTTTTGCATGTAGATAATGCTATTATATTAGTGTTGTCAACAAGTATGTTACGAATAGTGTGCGGTTGGTCTCCATGAATATTTAAAAGAGATCTAATTGAGCTATTTTCAGAAAGATGTAGAGTGAGTCTGTTGTGTCCAAAATAATTATTTACGAGTTTTGATTGTTGAGGAATACAATTCCTCAATGGGCATTTAAATTCGTAAATAATATTTGCCCTATTTAATTTTGTTCTAAGAGGTGAATTATTACTTTTAACTATAAAGTTAGAGGTTTTAAATTTTTTCTAATAAATAATTAATCTAAGTTTTTGCTAAATGCATAGCTAAAAACACCTTGTCTGTCGTATTTAATGAAAAGTGCATGAAAGTAGGATTGCTGCCCAAATACACAAAAGTATATATATATATATATATATATATATATATATATATATATATATATATATATATATATATATATGTGTGTGTATATATATATATGTGTGTGTGTGTGTGTGTGTGTGTGTGTGTGTGTGTGTGTGTGTGTGTGTGAACATTGAAGTCAACACAGAGGCGACAGGCTGTTTCATGCTACACGCAATCGTCAGGCCACGAGTGCTGTTATTTTTCTCGGCTATTTATATATACGTGTCAGTGGTGCATTGTGGGTAGTCTATTTTGGCGGTTATTTTACGGGAAGTCGTTTATTTATTTATTTGGGTTAAATTATTTTGCTTGTCATTATTTAATTTTATATTTTTTATTTTTTTATTTTATTTCTTATCTTATATATTTTTTATTTTTATCTTAATCAGTGCTTTTATTAACGTAGTAAAAATTTGTTTATATCGCTTATTTGATAGTTTTGGTAAGATAAAGCTACTTATTCAATTTTGGGATTGATTTGTTGTAGTTTATTCTAATTATTATTTTGGTGGGGGCAGTTTTTATTTTTTTTATTACTTTATATATATATATATATATGTGTGTGTGTGTGTGTGTGTGTGTGTGTGTGTGTGTGTGTGTGTGTGTGTGTGCAGATATGTAGAAAAATAGGAAAGAACACG
>CAHIKZ030000671.1:285000-322500 GCA_903632075.3 Acanthosepion pharaonis | reverse complement strand
CGTCCTGTGACGACCAACAGGCTTGGTATCGGTCGCGGCACCCAAATGTGACGTTCTAACCTTTTGGTGATTCGGATGGGAATCTGGTTAGATTCGATATCAGCCTCGTCGTTCCCAACTCGCTTCCAACGCCTGGTTACCAAAGTAACTGCATTGATCTCCAGTCCGCCTACCCACGTTGTGAATTGATCTTAGGCAGACGAGATCAATCAGTAGTTGGGGCCGTAGTGCAAATCGGGTTCAACGGGGGTGTCACCACAGAAATATGCATAAAAGAAAATAAAATGATAACTCAAAAACACCCGTTCTATAGATTGTGACACGTTGTTTTCCGTTAGGCGAGTTTTAACACTTCAAGTTGTTTGCTCTTTAAGAAATTGGTTTTTCGGTGTGTCTTCGGGCGAAAGTCGAAAAAAAAACTTATTTTGGTGGTCTGGATCTAAGTCGCTCTTCAAATTAATTGTTCTTGGATTGAAGAGGAGTCCGGAATTTGCGCGAATCTTGGTCAGCTATCTGCGAGGCGGGAATTCTCTCGAACCGAACTGGAACTCAACTCGAACTTAACTCAAACTGCAACTCAACTGAAACTGATTTCTGCTCGCTGCGACTTCGCTTATATGGACGCCGACCAAAACCGGGGTGGGTTTGTCGGCGCCGGGTGTTCCTCGATAATTCTAAATACATATCCACCTCTTTTATTTCTGGTTAGGAATTTTCCACTTTTTTCCATTTTTGGGAGCCTTCTCTTACTCCCACCTTCTCACCATACTTCGGAGGGGCGTGAACTGCCCTTCCCACTTCTTCGTAGCAACCTCTCATACCCATCCTCTAGATGGGCGGTGACAGCTCCCTCCTTGCGTCACGTGATCACCACTCGACCAATGATGTCTGGTCGGGCGTGTACGATTCCGCGGCTTTGTTTCAGGAAAAAAAAATATCTTGCTTAACAAAAAAAAAGAATTATTTTTTCTTTTCCTTTTCTTTCTTTTAATCGCAGTTATCATTTTCTCCAAACAGAACAATACGAACGACGGTGGTCATAACTCTTGTTCTTCACCTGGACTTCGTCAGTCATCTTATCGCTAACTATCAGAATGGGTGGTCTTTTTATCACGGCCAGACCGTCGCCTCGAAAAGAAACATTTCTAAGTTCCCATTCATTTTTTTGGTACACATTTCTGATAACATAGTTTTATTATCGCAGGCTAAAGATGTTCCGTCGAAAGAAATCAGTCAGTGGACACATCGTGTGCGGCTTTTGACACAATTAATTTTTCATATCTATCCAAAGCCCTATAGTTCACCTGTGTTTTGTCACTTATCAAAATAACATTTTAAATTGGACTTTTCTTTGGCTAATCGGTCTGGGGTTTGCTTAATCAGATGCTTTCCCGCACCAGCGGTTTGTTTATGTATCCCAGATAACACAGCCCGTCGCCAGAGCACACCCGATTCCTTTATCCACTCAGAATTTCTCTGCCATTGTAATGACACTCTTTCGCCATTTGTTACTTATCAAAATATCCTTTATCCATTGTCTCTTAGCCGTGGTATTCTGCTTATCATCCACGCTTTGGGTCTTCGCCTCTCTTTTCCTTTCTTTTCTTTCTTTTCTCTTTCTGCCTTGGTAAATGGTGCCACACTTATATGTGGACTATTTTTACGCATTTTAAAATGCTGTTTTCTGTGGTGAATATGAAGTGTTTAATTTACTTTTAAAAGTATGTATAAAATATTTAAAACGTTTATAAAATAACTATAACGCATATACAGTTAAAAATACTTTCAGTTCTTTTGTTTTTTTGTTTGTTTTTTTAATCCATTCATGTTTTTGAATTCTATGATTTTCAATCTCTCATCTATACAGAGTTTCCGTGTTTTTCCCTGTGGTTTTCTCCATCGTTTTCATTATATCCTATTCTACTACTGTTGTTTTCCCCCTTTTCATTTGTACTTCCCATGTCTTTTGACATGATGTTAATTCTATATCTTTCATGTCTGAACAATAGAAAAGAAGAAAACTAAAGAAAAACATTGAAATAAAAAAAATGTCTTTTTATGTTTATTTAAAACCACTTTTAACCGAATTTGAAATAGAGCACTCTTATATACATAAGCAAAAAATATACAAATCTTATATAAAATAATTTGCCAGAACTGCTTCTCACAATACATTGGGGAAACTTGTAGAAATTTAAAAAAAAACGTATCTATGAACGCAAAATTGATCATATACACAACAGTTAGTCAACATCATTAGTTATACATGGAAATAAACTGCAACTTTGATCTAAAGAATGCCATACTTGTTAAAAGAAAAAGTAACTTACTTTCTCGAGAAGGAAAATTCTCGTGAGTGTTGCTATCGAATCAATTTATAAATTTGCGTCTTGGGTGTTTTCAAATATCTCCGTTCCTGAAAGAATAACTCCTTTCTTAATCTAACATACATGGCTATAAAAATGTTAAAAAAAAAATGAAAAGAAAATTGTTAAATTCATAACCTTGTGGGATTTAAAATATATAAAGCATAAATTAATCCCAAACAAAAGTAAATTAAATACTAATTTGCATTAAAATAATATTAAGAAAATCACTTACTGACTTTCGTTTATTAGACATTGAATTATGTCACTTTGCGTCATCCATAGTTTGCTTGACTTTTCGGCTAACCTGGTGAATAGTTATGAGCATTCTTATATTTCAAAACTTTATAAAACCAATAACATTTTTACTCTTGTATATAAGTACTTGTTATCAAATAAAATCCTTGCATTTGCCTTGAAAAAGTCCATCAAAAGACGAAACGGATCGGCTAAAATAAGCTTTCCTCATATATATATATATATATATATATATATATATATATATATATATTTTGAAATAAATAGGAAACTAAAATGATACATATGACACACTCATATCCTCTCTCCCACCTCACTTCCTCACTTCGTTAACTTTGCGTATACTTGATGAGGTCCGTAAAAAAACGTGTGAATTTCTTTTCATTTTTCATTTCAGCTTTTGGAAGTAAAGTCTGATGATCCAGAACCCTGTTAAAGGGTTTATGGTGAAATAGCTTATTACATGGAATCTTAACGTGGTCTGTCTTTTATTCAAACATATCTGCTCTGAATTTTACATTGAGCTCTCTGGATATCATCCTCCTCAGGTCTACCCATACGGATTACCTAAATTTGCATAAACTAAATATATATATATATATATATATTAAAACGAACAGAGAAACAGCAAACGTTTTTGGTTGTAATGTAGATTTTTTTAAAAATATTATAAAGCATAATATCCATATTACATGCAAAAATGATTGCAGTTTCTCTCATCTTTTTAATATATACACTTTTCTCTCGTTGGAACAACTATAACCTCTTCACTTTATATATATATATATATATATATATATGTGTGTGTGTGTGTGTGTGTGTGTGTGTGTGTGTGTGTGTGTGTGTGTGTAAATCTGTTTAAACTTGGTAGGTGTAAAAACCTGGATAGCACAATTTTCAAACAAATTGGTATCCGAGGAAAAAAAATGGATAAAAAAAAGAAACAATCAGAAACCTCCGAGCAGGGCGGAAGACATCGTCCAGTATCTTAACTCTCTGGCACAAAGAAAAAATAACAGCGAGTAATAAGTTAAAACGAAAACTGCTCAATACACTAAGTAGAGAAAAAGTAAATAAATCTTAATGAGCCAGATACTACCTACCTAGGTTTCACCACATGGGATCATCAGGATGAACTAGAACACTAACTTATCTAAATACGTTTGGCGTATTAAACAGGAAGATAAAACAGATCCCATTCTAAAATACCAAAAAAATGTAAGTATAACGCCGGTAACAAGTATTGTATATTATGTATGCAGGCGAAGTTAGCAATCGCTACCTTCAACAAACCAAACATTTTATAAAACCAGAGGTCAGACATCCTTAATAGATGCTGGTATAAGAAAGCCTATATATATTTTTTTTTTTTTTGTCACCTGATAGTACCTGGCTCATCAGGATATATATATATATATATATATATATATATATATATATATATATATATATATATATATATTGGTATCGCCCCTTACTCATTGAACTGTTGCAGCATGAGACATGGGAGGATGTGGCTAGTCGGACACATGTATAAAGCAGACTTTGGGTAACCATTTTCGAACAGTGGGCCATGGGTCATAAGCCGGGCCGTACTACTAAAAAATAAAAAAAATCATGGTAATTTTTTTTAAAGATACCGCCGCCATTTTTCCCAGAAAAGGAGCATGCGCATAAGCATCTGCCTTAGAAATGGAGAAAAGTTGATTTTTTTTTTTCTTTGGAGAAAAGTTTCCTTCTATACTTAAAAAAAAGCAGAAGTCTTTTCACATAATATCACTGATGAGAGAGTGGCTAACACACGATGATGTTTGTGATTTCTTTCTAATTTATTCATTCGACGATGCAAAAACACTTTTTTATAAGAAGTATATTTATTCTCCAGAGAAAAATAATTAGCATTAACGTTTTCTGTTTGTGAAGCAAAAGGTGTTTACATTTATGATCTTCCTAAGTGAAAATCGCACACGGTTTTAAAAAAAAAATGTTGACGATGTTATCTTCAACGAAAAATTACAAAATTCAAGAAAGATTGTACTTAATCATTTTTTTTCTGCATATGGCTATGCTCAAGAAAGAGAGAGAGTGTGTGTGTGGCTGAATAAGTGAGAACGAAAGGAAACAAACATTTTAATAACGTTATTTTCTTCATTAAATTTGGCAGACCATTCAGAATAGCAGTCAGGCCGCTTGTGTCCAGCGGGCTGCAGTTTGACTGATATAAAGAAACCTACAGAAACACCGAGAAGTGCTGAGATGTTTTTGTTAGGTCTCAGGAAAGATTGTAATCACGAGACTTAGTTAGACAGGGACATTTACCGAGAATCCACGAGACTAACCACCAGTGACGTAGCTAGTGTCTTTGCCGCCCGTGCGGCCCTCAAGTGTGCCGCCTCTCCCCAAAAGGAATATTATATTACAATGCACATTAATCCCTTAGTTTATATATATATATATATATATATATATATATATACACACACACATATATATGTATATATATATATATATAAAGACATAATTAGGTCTTGAAAATATATTTCAATTGAGCACTGTTGAGTGATAAGCTAATTCTATAAACAAGAGCGATTTGCGTTAATGCAAAGCACTTCCGTACAATGAATTGGAGCACTCCGGCTGATTGGCATTTGTTTACATTCGTAAAAACAATACGCTAGATTTAGTTGTTTCTCTCTGTCAAAGGAGAGTCAAGCCGAGAACTTCCCAAGTTTTAATAATTTGAAAATATGTGTATTGATCGTACGACAAATTTGCACAGAATGTGAAACAAGGTCGAATTTAAAACCGGAAAATCTTTCATATGCCCCGTCAGCACTTCCCCTTTTCGGGATTCCTCAGGCACCGGATAATAAATCACAAATCCATGCTATTAATGATCTGAGAGACCCCTTTTCTGAATTCCATCAGCATGGCTAATGATGATCACCAGGAGAGTGACTCGCTGCGCCTTGTTGGGTTAACGTTCTCGGCTGACATGAAGTGGAAAGACTATATTGAATCCATTGCTAGATCATCTGCCAACAAGTGTGGTTTACTGAGTCATGCTAGACGGTGTTTCTCTCCAGAGTCTATGCCTACCATTCATCCATGCTATTAATGATCTGAGAGACCCCTTTTCTGAATTCCATCAGCATGGCTAATGATGATCACCAGGAGAGTGACTCGCTGCGCCTTGTTGGGTTAACGTTCTCGGCTGACATGAAGTGGAAAGACTATATTGAATCCATTGCTAGATCATCTGCCAACAAGTGTGGTTTACTGAGTCATGCTAGACGGTGTTTCTCCAGAGAGTCTATGCACCATTCATCCATGCTATTAATGATCTGAGAGACCCCTTTTCTGAATTCCATCAGCATGGCTAATGATGATCACCAGTAGAGTGACTCGCTGAGCCTTGTTGGGTTAACGTTCTCGGCTGACATGAAGTGGAAAGACTATATTGAATCCATTGCTAGATCATCTGCCAACAAGTGTGGTTTACTGAGTCATGCTAGACGGTGTTTCACTCCAGTGTCTATGCCTACCATTCATCCATGCTATTAATGATCTGAGAGACCCCTTTTCTGAATTCCATCAGCATGGCTAATGATGATCACCAGTAGAGTGACTCGCTGCGCCTTGTTGGGTTAACGTTCTCGGCTGACATGAAGTGGAAAGACTATATTGAATCCATTGCTAGATCTGCCAACAAGGGTGGTTCACTGAGTCATGTTAGACGGCAGGATTAAGTCTGCTTCGGTATTTAGATTTCATGGCAGTGTAATAGGAAAATCCACTTTCACATAAGTAGGTTGGTGTTATGCTTTTAATTGGAATGTATACACACGAAAGTTACGCCAACGCGAGCCAGTTAACATCCAGAGATTTTTCCAACACGGCGAGAGAATTAACTTTTAGATTTATGTGGTGTCATAGTAAACAGATGATATCACAATCAATAACTACTTTGCAATTCAGCAGTAGCATAATACAATTATCATTCACTGATATACGATATAGAAAAGTATTACAAGATATATCACAACATTATAGAACAATCTAAATCTGTTGTCAACTATTTTTTTTAGAAATTATTTACCAATTTTGATAATGTTTTATGTTAAACATTTATTACTCTGAATTTTTTTTACGGAACACCTGAGACTCCTTTACAGAACCCTTGAGTTCTTTGGAACCCACTTTGGGAATCTCTTCTCTACGCAATGGCGTCTAGACTTTTTGAATTTAAGCGCAGTATCAAACTGGTCTCATCATCTTGCAATTGTGTTACCGTAAATTCTATGATAACAATTTATTTTTCACTTGCTTCTCGCTGGTAGAATTCTCTTCCGGCTTCATGCTTTCCAGCCAAATTTAATCTCCAAAGGTTTAAACGCAATGTCAATCGCTATCTACTCTCCTTCTGATTACTCTTCTTTTGTTCTTACTCCTTGGCAATGTTTCTATTTCTAACGCTTCCACATCCAGTAGCCCTTGTGTCTCAGTGGTCTTACTGCCTTGATTGGGTGAAATCAATTTAAAAAAAAAGAGAAGTGTATATAATTAAGGAGTCAGTATGAATGAACTAATGGCTAACCTGGATTGATTGTTTCTTGTCTTTTTTGTTTTGATTTTGTTTGTTTTTGTTTGTTGTTCGATGGTTGTGCTAGCACGAAGTCATAAGTCATCGTGACCGAGGGTTTGAGTGTGCTAGCCTTCTTCAGACTGTTGACCACACTAGATAAGGCGCTCTCTCCCAGAAAATGTAACTAAGATCCACTCAGTATAGTTGCAGTATAAACCACAGGTGAGCTCTACAATGAGGATTAGATATCCGCCTAAGTAGACTAGCATCCTCGGATTCGAGTGGCTTCACCATTTACAGTTATTGTTGTTGTTGTTCTTTAGTATTTCCTCTTATATTTCTTTTATACATTGGTTCACCTATCGCCCGGTTCACACTCCTCCCCGGTCTTTTGAACAGGAGTAGAGTTTTAGCCCTTGTTTCCTGATTAGGAGTGGGTTTCCGGTCCTTTCTAAAATCTTCTCATTCTCTTTCACTCCTCGTAACATCTTGCATCTTGAATTATCGTCTTGCTTAGGGAGAAGTGATTTTTAAATAATCTTCTTTATCATCTCAAAACTGTTATCTCAAAGCGTCAACCACAAGTAAAATGCCGCACAATTGTTGAGGGAAACAACTTCTTGTGTGAGTCTTCAAGAGACGGAAGGCAATAAAAAATGTCATATTTAAGAAACTGGACAAAATAAAACGAAGAAACTTAAAAAAAAATATATATAGGCCGTTTTGTGATGTACAGTTTCTTCCGAAACAAAATCTGTCATTATAAAGGGTGTTTCATTAAGACGGATCAAAGTTAGCAGTAAATAAATCAGTGTTATTGATGAAAATTTATTTATTTCTCTATTGGATATGTTACTTAAGTGATGGCAATTATGTGTGAAAAATAATATCGCCCAAATGTCCGTCAAGGCCTCGGCGGCACACCTCCACTCAGTGGTTTTGATAACGTCTGTGCATAGTTGCTCCTCGATCTCACCAATATGCCTTATTATCTCATCCTTCAGCGGTTGAATTGTTGTTGGCTTGTTGCCATAGACATTACTTTTGAGATGACCTCAAAGGAATAAATCTAAAGGCGTCAAGTAGCATGATCGTGGTGCCCAAGTGACTTCGCTGTTTCGAGAGATGATGCGACCTGGGAACTTCTCATTCAAATTCTGTTTGAACGTCCATTTTCGTAATAAGCTTCGATAACTTTAACATGTTGTTTCATTGTTAATCTTTCCGTGGTCAGAATTGCCAAAGTCTTAGGTTGTTAAATCTGAAAGAAAAAAATTATTAGACGCTTAAAGTTAATTCACATTTAAAATCGGTCCAAGTTATTGGAACACCCTTTATTTATTCTATAAATGACATCGAGATGTATATTCATCATTGTTGGTTTTTATCACAAAACTTTTTCCGATACCTCTGTTTCATTCTGCCTGATTTTCAATTTCTTTCTTTGTATGTGCCGTGTCCTATCAGGACGTAGGCGATCGTTCTCCCCCACTTCCCTCTATCCCTTGTAGCTCTCAATAAGTTTCGTCCCTCTGACACCTCCCCCAGGCCACGTTCTGTCATCCACTTGGTTAAGCCCGCCAGGTATGTCATGCGTTGCTTTCCTTTGTCTCTCTTTTCCTCTATTCGACCTGTGAGTATCAGATTCTCCAGGCCCTCCTTCCTCATTACGTGTCCCAGATACTTCAGCTGCCTCTTCCTGATGTTAAGTATAAGCCTCTTCCTTGTTTGCATCCTCTCCAAGACCTCATCATTGCTCAAACGCTCGGTCCATGATATCCTCAGCATCCACATCTCCGACGCCTCGAGTCTCTTCTCCAACATTCATTGCCGTAAAGGAGGACAGCTCAGTACTCTTTTCTTTGTTACCAAAGAAATCTTCCTGTCTCGCAATATTATGCCCAGCTTTTGAGATGCGTCCTTGTCCATCCCAATACGTCTACAGATCACGGTGTCGCATTTAACCGTTTTCTATCAAAACAATTCCCAGATACTGATTTCGAAACCGGTGAATCATTCCCTCGTGGTAGATTAACGCAATACAATATTTCTATTACTGTTTTGAATTCGATCCAGATGAAGTTTGATCAAGATTTCTTTACTCAAATAATTAGTAGAATAACAGATTAATATTTGTTTCCTTAACTTTCGCTGTCACATCAGGGCTGACAATCTCCCACATTTGGCAAGAGACTCACGGATGTTGGGTTTTGAAAACGTCTTCTCCCGTTCCCTGAATGAGACAATCTTTTCATGAATCTCACACTTTTTATTTAAAAATATCGAAAATAGTTATGGGAAAAGCTACGTGAACGAAAACTGAAAGATTTCCATCCGTCAGCAACTATATGATGTCATCAACAACGGAATCTCCTCTGAAGGAATTCAGAAACACGTGAGGTCTAGTACACACAAACACACACGCGCGTGCGCGCACACACACACATACATACGTACACAGACGTGGGGATGCTAAAATCAATCAACAGATTTATGAAACTCTATTATGAAGTCATCGCACCATGTGAAGTATCTCGGTATTTACTAAAATTGGCTTAGTTTAGATGAAGATCACCAACTGAAGCATTGAGTCGATGTCTATCTATCTATCTATCTATCTATCTATCTATCTATCTATCTATATATATATATATATATATATATATATATATATATATATATATGATAAAATATATTCTTAAGGTGTGCTATATTTGTGGGTTAAAGTGCCTAATATCAGAGATAGGGCCCTGTAAGTACAAAACTAGACATTGAAGTTAACAGCCAGAGGCGACAGTTTGTTTCATGTTTAAACGCAATCGTCAGGCCTGAAGATTGCGATTAAGCAGTAAACAAATTGTCGCCTCTTGGTGTTGATATAAATGTCCATTTTTATGCTTATATATATATATATATATATATATATATACAAACACACACACACACACACACACATATATATATATATACAAACACATATATGTATATATACACAAACATACACACACACATATATATATATATATATATATATATATATATATATATATATATATATATATATAAAAGTGAACATTGAAATCAAAACTAAGAGGTTGTTTCATGCTAGATGCAATCGTCAGGCTTGACGATTGCGTCTAGCAAGAAACAGCCAGTCGCCTCTATCTGTTGACTTCAATCTTCACTTTTATATTTACATACGCTCTATCTCTGATATTGGCCACTTTGTCCCATAAATATAGCACAGCTTAAAACTATATTTATTCATATATATATATATATATATATATATATATATATATATATATATATATAATGAACAACAGACACTTTAAGGTACCATTACAATATTTTATTTCACCAAAATCCTTTTTAAAGGATTTCAGATCATCAGGTAACACTTCCAACAATGAAATGAGAGGAAAAATGTGATTAGAAATCGATGGGTAGTGTAATTTTTGTAATTAAACAGGGAGGGTGAAGGTGGCGGTTAAAGAGACAATACAAAATATAGTGAGGGTTAAATTTACATCTCTCTTAAATAAGCCTTAAATTGGGGTAGGAGGAGTGACCTAACCTTGACCTATTTATGTGGTAAAAGAAAAAGGAAGTGATATATAGGAATAGTGAGGAAAGGAAATAAAGTAAAGGGAAAGAGAAAGAAAAAGTGGAAAAAAAGCAGACGTATCCAAAAGAGTTTTATTGCAAAGAGGGAGGGGGGAGAGGAAAGTGAATCGAAAGAGAGAAAAAGGGGAAAAGACCCAGACGTATTCAAATTCTTTATAACTTAACTATATATATATATATATATATATATATATATATATATGTGTGTGTGTGTGTGTGTGTGTGTGTGTGTGTGTGTGTGTGTGTAAGTCAGTCTGTCTGCTGCAGTCTTTACCTATGTATCTATTTAACTTTTCGTTTATAGTATTGTTTACCCAATACAAGTCCAGAGATGTTTAATGTAGAGAGTTACTGAATGCGATTGTAGTAAGGGTGTAAAGAGAGAAACTAAAAAATGCAGATTATGGGGATATGTAAGACAATTAATGCCTGACCCTGTACTTGAAAAGGTTAAGATCAGAAGGAAGCACCCTCCCCAGATCTGAGCTGTCTGAGTGGAATGCTCTCCTTATCAATCTATCTCGCTGTTCTAGTCTGTTCATATGCATCTCCTTCTGTTTATATCTATCGATCGATGTATCTATGTCAGTCTGTTCATATATCTATCTATCTATCTATCTATCTATCTATCTATCTATCTCAGTATATATTGATTTGGTTTGGTTTGTTTTACGGCATATCATCCTCAATGGATTATTTAATACCGACAAGATTTTTTTTGCTGGTGATATTTTTTATCTATCTATCTATCTATCTATCTATCTATCTATCTATCTATCTATCTATCTATCTATCTATCTGTCTGTCTGTCTGCTCATATATCTATATATCTGCACTTTTTTTTTTATCTCTGTGTTTATCTATGTTCATGTTTCTCAACAGAATGCCTGCCTATGTATGTATGTATGTGTGTATGTATCTATCTATCACTCTATCTCAGTCTGTTCATATCTATTTATTGATCGATCTATCTCAGTCTTTTAATTATCTATCTATCAATTTCAGTCTCTTTATATCTCTCTCTATCTCAGCCTGTTCATATCTGTCTATCGATCGATTTATTTCAGTCTATCTATCTATCTATCTATCTATCTATCTATCTATCTATCTATCTATGTCTATTCACATCTATCTATCTATCTATCTATCTATCTATCTATCTATCTATCTATCTATCTATGTCAATCTGTTTATATTTCTATCTCAGTCTGTTCATATCTCAATTTATCTATCTATAACAGTCTGTGTATATATCTATCTATCTGTACTTTTTTTCTCTCGTTGTCTATCTATATTCATATTTCTCAACAGAACGCCTGCCTGTGTATGCATGTATGTATGTACAGTGTAACCCGGATATAAGAGAGTTGTCGGGACCGGAGAAGAAGTCTCTTATATCCGGGTTTCTCTTATATCCGGGTTTGGTCTATTTTATATACACTAACATAGGCTTTAATTTGGGACCAGAGAAAATCTCTCTTATATCCGGGTTTCTCTTATATCCGGGTTACACTGTATTTATGTACGTATATATCAATCTATCTATTTCAGTCTGGTCATCTATCTATCTATCTATCTATCTATCTATTCATATCTTTATCTATTTCAGTCAGTTCATATATCTATGTATCTATTTCAGTCTCTTTATATTTCTGTCTATCCCAGTTTGTTTATATACCTATCTAAGTCTGTTCATCTATCTATGTCAGTCTGTTCATATCTATCTATATATCTATCCATTTTTCTTTTAATGTCTATCTATATTCATGTTTCTCAACAGAATGTCCGCCTATGCATGTATGTATGTATGTATGTATATAAGTCTGTTCATATCTATCTATCTATCTATCTATCTATCTATCTGTCTATTTAAGTCTATTCATATCTCTCCATATATATATATCTCAGTCTGTTTATCTATTTATCTATCTATTTCTTAGCCTGTTTATATATCTATGTATCTATTTCAGTTTTTTATATCTCCATTTATCTCAGTCTGTTCATATCTATCTATTTATCTATCTGTACTTTTTTTCAATCAGTGTCTATCTATATTCATGTATCTCAACAGAATGCCTAGCTATCTATGTATGCATCTAATTATCTGTCTATATATCTACTATCTATCTTAGTCTGTTCATATCTATCTATCTATCTATCTATCTATCTATGTCAGTCTGTTCGTATAGCTATCTATCTATCTATTCAGTCTGTTAATCTATCTATCTATTCAGTCTGTTAATCTATCTATCTATCTATCTGCACTTTTTCTTTCAGTGTCTATCTATATTCATGTTTCTCAATAGAATGCCTGCCTGCCTATCTATCTATCTATCTATCTATCTATCTATCTATCTATCTATCTATCAGTTGGTTTGTCTGTGTATGCATTACGTATATAGTTATCTATCACAGTCTTCCCACAACTGTCACAATCTATGTATATCTATCAATCCGCCTCCTGGAAAACTGATATCTGACTGTTCAAAGAAGTAACTAGTAGTCTCTTGAAAATGGACAAAATTTGGCATTGTGGTGTTATGAAGTACTTGTAGAAATATGGTTTGGCCCTTCCCAAGGACATTTATACTGACATTGTTGCTACATTAGAGGATGGTACCCCATCTTTAGCAACAGTGCAAGAATGGGAAGCTGAATGGAAGAAAGAAGAGTCTTGAAGATAACCCAAGGTCAGGACATCGTGAAACTGCCACCACTGAGGAATACATTAATCATGTTCACCACATGATGATCAATGACAGGCGATTGACTATAAATCAAATTGCCAATGCTATTAGCATATCCCGTGAGAGAGTTGAGAATATTCTGCACAATGAATTTTACAGTGGGTTCCACGTCTTCTAATACCTGATCAAAAGTGCACCAGACTGATCACATCATGGGAACAGATGCAGTTGGTTTCCTTGAACATTCCCTAACTCATGATGAGTGTTGGTGTTATAGTGGAACACACCTATTCTATAGTTAATAGACTCTCCCACCTATAATTAGTAGGAGTAGTAGCAATCGAGAGTCGTTCAGTGGGTTGGTCTCAGTCAGTCGATGTCGGACGACCGTTAGTCGGATATTAAAGTATTAGCCACCACAACTAGATTTATCTGCGTCATTACCTATTATATCAAGTTCCTAACGTTTTGTACGTCGAACCTATTTTAGGACCGACTTAGTACAAATACAAGCCTCCCCTCTGAAACTACTACATAACAGTTGGGTTCATCATTTTGAGCCAGAGACAAAGAGAATCCATGCAGTAGAAACACCCCTCCTCACCTATTCCAAAGAACGGCAAGGTCATTTCATCTGCAGGGAAATTTATGGCTTCAGTTTTTGAGGATTAATAAGGCATTGTGTTTATTGACAATCTTTTAAAAAAAAAAGACACACCATCAATGGAGAGTACTATGCAAACTTGCTGAGACAGTTACGAAAGTCTCTCAAAACCAAACGTCCAGGAAAATTGACGAAAGGTGTCTTCTTTCATCAGGATAATGCTCTAGCACACAAGTCCCTCGTTTCAATGGCTGTTGTGCGTGACTGTGGTCGTGAACTGATTGTTCATACTCCCTATTCTCCTGTTTTGGCTCCATCTGACTATTATCTCTTTTGCAACATAAATAAAACTCTTGTCTGCGAACGAATATTGCACTGATGACGACGTCATATCTGCTGTTGATGACATTTTTGACCAACGGGATGAAAGCTTATTCATCAATGGCGACCAAGCCTTGCAATACAATGGAAGAAGTGTATGGTCCGCAAGGGGGTCTATGTTGAAAAACAAACATCATTTTCTCACATTCCATGAGAATATCTTGGTCAGACAGTGAACTTTTCAGTCAGTATGCCTTATTATTCAGCATAGCACGCAAATCTTGGGTGTTAACACATTCACTGGTCCTCAGTGTCCAATTGATTAAAGCGATGGTTAACACACACCTGGTTCCTTAATTGCTGTGAGTCTTAGCGGAAGAAACAGACAAGCGACACACAGAGATAAACATAATTGGGCAATAATAAACGACATTAAATATCTCTTAAACATAAAAAACGGAATGGGAACAATCTCCCTTCCTCGATTGAATAAAGTGTTTGATTCTAAATTACAAGGTTATCAATGGACGCTTGAAGAAGGCCAAATGGTACAATGGTCGAAACGTCCTCTTCTTTTTACGCCAGCTATTAACCCATAGCTGAGGGGAAAAGAAGAGGATTCATAACTTTCCCAAGGGTATTAGCCTGTAAGTGAATGTAATGGATTCGACTGGAATTCGAACTCGGCTCTTCTATTCTTCAATCAGAGCCGCTATCCATTACTCCACCGTGCCCTGAAGGATATACATATTGGTTCGAATAGCAAGATATATAATGTTGAGAATACTGATTTTAAAAAGTGGGTCGAGCTAATATTTTTTCAGCACCCCCCATGTATTAGTTCGAAATACCACCAGATATCATCAACAAGAGTGACTAATCCCAACTTGTCTTCCTGTCTTGAGATAGTCTGCATCAGTCCTTCTCATCACCAACCTCTTTCGCCTTTTCCTCTTTTCCTTCCTTCTACATTGCTCCCACTTTCTCTTTCTATCTATCCTCGTGCCGTTCCAGACAATCCGGGTTTTAATCCGGCTTCTCGCAAATTGCGTCTTAAATGAATAACATTGACAGAAACACTGAGTCCGCCATCTTTCCTTTCTTATGACTCTTAAGTCCGGGCCCAAATTAGCAAGCTGCATACGGACTAGATTTGCAATTGAGCTGAAATCGTGTCGATCCCAAGCGAACACCACACAAGAAGACTTCCCTCCCTCCTCCTTACGGTACCAGCACCTGTACAACCAGCGTTTCGTATCTTCGGCTTTGGAAAGCGTTGCTCGTCAGCTGACGGGAAAAAGCTGTACTTAGAGGCGCACCATGTCGAAATTCCGATGCCTATCTCAAAGCTACTTGGCAGCTTTCGTTCACGCTTTCTGAAGTCATTTGTGTCATTGTTTTCGGCTACGCTGTGTCTGTATTTTGTTTTATAATTGTTTTATGTCTTTTTCTTTTCTCTACCTATTTTATTGGTTGATCTGCGCTGTATAAATGGGTGCTTTTTGCTTTATCATATGGTGTAAAAGATAGAAAAAGAAACTAACACGGTCCCTGATGATCTAATCCAATGGCAAAGATAGAAAAAAACAACTGACAATGGCACGTCCGCACTCACGTCAGCGTACGGATTAATGTCTGTAGACTCCTAAAATCTGTTAAGAGTAAGAACGAAATACATATGACCACTCAGCTATTCTAGAAAATCTTAAAGCACCAATTATTTCACGTATTTTTCAAATCACTGTCGCCATCTTTGTTGTTTTTAACACATTTCAGCCAATAGATTCTTCATCCTGCTTTAAGATGCATTATCTACGAGAGAAAATCTAAAGTATATATCACTCGAAACATTCATTCAGTTATGTGCATGCGTGATACACGCTTAGGCGATCATGTATCTTTCAATACATGACTGACGAGGCAGATTTTTTTCCGCAATAGGTTGCCATTTCTTTCTACGGCAGACCAGTTGCCATTCAAGGCTACAGAACACGGTCCGCCCTGCTATTTACCCATAGCTGGGGGGGAAGAAGAGGAAGAAGGACACACAGAGATAAACATGATTAGGCAATAATAAATGACATTAAATATCTCTTAAACATAAAAGACGGAATGGGAACAATCTCCCTTCCTCGATTGAATAAAGTGTTTGATTCTAAATTACAAGGTTATCAATGGACGCTTGAAGAAGGCCAAATGGCACAATGGTCGAAACGTCCTCTTCTTCCCCCCTCCCCAGCTATTTACCCATAGCTGGTGAGGAAAGAAGAGGATCTATACCTTTCCCAAGGGTATTAGCATGTAAGTGAATATAATGGATTCGACTGGAATTTGAAATCGGCTCTCCAATTCTTCAATCCGAGCCGCTATCCATTACTCCACCGTGTCTTGAAACACTACTATAATTTTGTGTATAATATGATAAATTTTCAACGAAAACTAAAGGCAAAAAAGAGGGTCGTATTATACACAAGTACTACACGTTTTCAGAAATTTTTACTCAGTTTAAAAACCTCTTATTTGAAACAGCAAGATTTCAAATGCACTCAGCGCAATAAATAATAAAACACAAAGTCGGCGTGTTGATAACAATTGTTTACAAAAGGATTTAATGTCGGCCATATTTGTTCTTTGAGAATCAGCGTAATTTAACGTCTTTTGTCTCAAAGACAGGAAATTCGCCGAAATAGATTTAAAACATTAATAAAAGGAAAACAAGGTCTGCCATGTTTTGATAACATTAATGTTTCAACAAAGCATCTTTCCCTCAAAATTCGAAAATAAGTTTTGAAACGGAAATTAGACAAAACACGCAATGGCTACACATCCGGTTCATTTCTACTCTTTAATATGTTGAAAAATTAAATATTTTAGCAAAATATTTCTACGACATTGAAATTTTAATAGAATAATACTTATACATATGCATGTAATTTACCCCCTGTCTTTAACTTTTTTGTGTTAAAAACATAAACATGAAAGAGAAAAACCGGAAAATATATGAAATATTGTAAATAATTAATATAAGAACGTCCCAGAATTTTGGGAAGAGCAAACGACTGATTTTAAAACGATAAAGACATAAATACACAAAAAATTCGTTTATTCCACTGTCGGGCGGCGATGGCCTAGGGGTCCAACTCCGACTGATACCAAATCGGTCGGGTTTCAGTCCCGGCCTGAAGCGATCGGATATATAGTTACACTCATGAGCTGTGATACAGCGAAACAATCTAGCTGTGGGTGACGGGATACACACATATACACACACACACACACACACAAATATATATATATACTTGACTCTCCCGTCGAATTCGATGTATGAGGGTCAAGCAGATCAGTTCCCAGGAAACCGACAGCCCGACAACAGCACATGAGATTTGATTATAGCGGTGAAGGTTTCATGCAGGACCATTCACATTTTTTGAAGGGCCACAAGGTCCCCAAACGTGTGTGTGTGTGTGAGAGAGAGAGAGAGAGAGAGAGAGAGAGAGAGAGAGAGAGAGAGAGAGAGAGAGAGAGAGAGAGATAGTGTGTTTAAGGCCTAAAATTTTGCAGGAAAACCAACCTTTCTGCTACCGGGTGGAGAAAATACTCACTACTTCACGATACCGGAGGTAGCGGAAATGCCTTAAATGTCTTAAATAGCTCCGTATATTTTTTACTGTCTTAAACTTTTATTTTTTATTTTCACTGAATTTTATATATATATATATATATATATATATATATATATATATATATATATATATATATATATATATATAAAGAGCCATAAACCATCTACCTAGGTTTCAAACGGATCATCCGGATAATTCTGAGCAGAGTTATCCGTTAATTGAAACCAATGTGGATAGGTTCTGGCTCTTTAGGTTTCTAGTTTTTGCTCTATTTTGTGTATTGAGCACTTTTACGTTAAAATTAGGTTACTCTTTCGTTTTTTTCCCTTTTGGCGAGACTTTGCGGTGTTGCTTGATTATTTTCAAGCGGCACGGATGTTTTTAGTCTTTTCTTTTTCTTTTCTTGATTTTTCCCTGATTTCGGTTTGGCTAATATTTTATTTTACAAATTATATTATTTGTTTTTTTTTCACACCGCCCGAGTATAGGTAAAAATAAAGAATAACACACACACACACACACACACACACACACACACACACACACACACACACACACACACACACACACATATATATATATATATATATATAAATATATATTAATAAATACACTATATATATGTTTAGGTAACTCGAGTTTCGTTGGTTACCCATCTCATCGGGCACAAGATATAGCTTATTGTTTATTTAAAAAAAGTATAGAAATGCTCATAAGTTATATCTCGTGGCCATGCCGATGAGTTGGGTAACCAATGAAACTCGAGTCGCACACTAAACGTAGGTATATGTGTATTTATTGCTTTACCTGCGTATGCACGCCAGCTCACAAGAATATGGTTGCTAATATCTATTTATCTCATTTACCTCTTCCTTTATATATATATATATATATATATATATATATATATATATATATATATATATATAGATAGATAGATAGATTCTACATTTAGGAACATTTTCTTGGTTTAAATATAAATTGATGAATATCTGGGTAATTTTGGCTACTGTTAGCCATTATCAAAGCTAGATTTGATTACGTGTTTCACCTTTCTAGGCTTCATTAGATCGAAAAACGAAAGAAAGTAATGTCTGTATGTGTATCTCTTTCGTTTGGATCGGATGAAGCCTAGAAAGGGGAAACGCGTAATCAAATCTAGTTTCAATGAAACGTTTTACATTTGTGCAATTTTTGCTGTTATCATTGCATGTTTTTTACCAGATCTCATATTACAATTTTTGTTGTTATTATCACTTTTCTCTGGCACTCTTTATTACTGGTTCCCATATTGTATTCATTTCTATGCTTGCTTGGCTCAGGAGATTTTTGTGGCATAGCATATGTGCTGATTCCTTAAGTTTACGAATTTTCCAATGATGTTCCTTATCTTTGATCTCAACCTGATCCCAAAGACGGAGGTGATCTCCCTTTTCTCTCCATATGTGGTCAGCCACGCCTGATTTTTCCACTTCCTCTTGTGTTACAGCTTACTGGTGTTCTTGAAGCCTTACCTTAAGGGGGCGGCCTGTCTCCCCTTTATATTTCTTTCCGCAGAAAAGGCCGGAGCATACAACGGTCAAACCGTTGTAATAAATATGGCGACAAAGATGAGGACAATAGTCCGAATAATGTAAATAGTGTACATAATACCTCATCTTAGAAATATAAAAGGATGCCTAAAAGATTGGACAATATTCCGAATAATGTAAATAGTGACATAATACTCCATTCAACGAATGTTTGAATACTGTCCATTCAGAATGTTGATATTATATTATTTACATACGCTCTACAACTCTACAACAAATATTCAGAACTTTTACCTGATAAATACCATAAAATTATATTTTATCACACGAACACACACACGAACATACACACGACCACACACACACACATATATATATATATACATATATATATATATATGTTTGAACAATAAAAATATTGAACAATTAAAAAAAAATTTTCAGACACTTGCTCTTATATTAATATTTTTTGTTTTATTATTTTAATGAGGTTCCTCGACTAGTTTCGACCATCATGGCCATCATCAGAAGAAAGAATTCCTGCTTGTTAGTAGCAGTGAACTGAAGAAAATGAACATTATCTATAGTTTTCATACATACATATATATATATATATATATATATATATATATAGTATCACACACACATATTTTATGACACGGACAATTATGCAATGATAGATAGATAGATAGATAAAGAGAGAGAGAGAGAGAGAGAGAGAGAGAAATATGAACATTTATGATTCTTTTACTGAAACCTCCTGACGAGTGAACCGAACGATTACAAAAACGTTCATCTAGGAAACTCTGGAGTCAAGATGCTGAATATAATATCAATCAGCTAAGTGAAAATTTTATATTTGTTCTAATCATATACACACATTATTAATGAAAACAAAATATGATGCTGTTGTATGATATTTATTTTATAGTTAAGTACTTATTTTTGCCTAAATAAAAGCAAATACACTGTAGTTACTGAAATTTTACTTAAAAATACAAATTTCTCAAAGAAATGTGTTTTTTAAAGAAATGCACGGTAGTCCCAAACATTTTGACTGTGGTATATATATATATATATATATATATATATATATATATATATATATATATATATATATAAATGGTGGTAAAAAACCTTGATAGTTTGACTTGTAATAGGACAAATCGGTACCCAAGGAAAAATAAGGAATAAAAAAAGAAAGAACCAAGGACATTAAACTAAGGCGAAAACAATCGTCCAGAGTTCAAGCTCAAAGTCCAAAGAAAAAACACCCCAATGAGTAAAAGGCAACTACATAACATTTGCACTGACTATCAGTTTAGGTGAAACCTAGTTAGGTTTGTTTGGCTCCTTAAGATTATCTGATATATATATATATATATATATATATATATATATATATATATATATATATATATAAACTTCAATAATTAGAACTAGATAGATAGATAGATAGATAGATAGATAGATAGATAGATAGATAGATAGATTAATATACAGGGGGCGCCGAGTGTAGTATGTGCCTCGCGCCTAAAAATGTCAGAGGTTGAATCGAATCCGATGTTCATTACGAGCCTTCATCTAAGAGTTGATTTCTGCCGGCCCCAATATGTAGTTGGTTCGCATATCTACATACAAAGAAAGTTTTGTACTCGGTGTATCATCAGAAAGTCTTAAGTTTCCCAAGGATTGGCTTAGAAGGATCGGAATCGGGTCCCGAAGAATGACGCTTGGTCCACCAATATAAAGAAGTAAGTGACACCATCTGAATTTAACAAATATAGACAAAAGATAACAGGAAGTTATCCATAATAAATAATATCAATTCGGACGAGGGTAATTTGACCAGAAATGAATAAAGAATTATTTACGTATGAAAAGTTTAGTGTCGTATTTTTTCAGTTATATGTCAAATCTCTTTATACCGACGTTCCTATCAACTAATACTTGGATCTTTGAACAAATAATCCAGAAAGTCAAAAGTATTCACGAGATTATTGAGGATGCCTTATTAATATATACGCAAAAATTCAGGGGTAATAATAAAAGAAAATCTACTGAGAGACATTATTGACTCTATCCTGAAAAGACATGGAATTTCAAGAATTTTGGTAACGTAACGAAAATGTTAGTATGCATCTAAAATGCTCATTGGTTGGATTATAGCCATATCACATTGAAACACCAGTTCTTTTACGAAGTTAAGCAACGTCAAGCTTGGTCAGTACCTAAATGGGTGATCGTTTGGGAATAAAAGATTCTGTATTTTTGGATATGCGGATCGGAATTGGAATTCGAAAAGCCGAGTTCAATTCCAATCGGCTTTGTCATATTCACTTATTCGTAAATACCCTTGGGAAAGGTGTGAATCCACATCTTTTCCCTCCAGCTATGGGTTAATTAGTAGGACTGGTATCAGTAATTCATTATTGCGTTCAAAAACTTCTTACAATCTAGAAATATTTTCTGGCTTTAAATAAGGTTGATAAACCGTGAAAAATCAAGTCAAATCAATCAATTCTCATCGGATAATCCCGCTTCGTAATCTTGTAGCCAACTTTGGGGAAGAACCTGGGTAGTGATACACTTATCCCGTCAGCGTTAAATTCTCCGAACTCTCTTTCTTCATTATGTATCCTGGAAATTTCAATGAATAATGAGGAAAGAAGGCTTGAAGAATTTGATACTCACAAGAGATAAAGAGGAACGCAGCGAATAACTTCCCTAACGACGTTTCGTAAATGGCAGGTAAAACAGGGACTAGGAGGGATAGTGGAAAGACAAACGGATAAGAAGTAGTGGAGAGCCATCACCGCTCTCAGCACGTATAACGAGATTCTTTTACATTCACATCATAACTTACCATAGTGCGGTGGTTGACAGGTTAGTCATGCAGGCCATTCGTAGTGAGTTTATCCTGAGTAAGTGTTCCATGAAAGTGGCCTTATACCAGCACAATTCTCTTTCTTTTGTTTTTAACCTACTTATTTATTTAATTCTCTCTTCTTTCTTTTTAAACTCAAACATAGTATATTCTGTTTCACGTGCACGGAGTTACCGGGAAAAACCAGTATCTTTACACACCGTCATTTTATATGTCTGCTTCTTCCGAATGAAAAAAGGGAAAAACAGAAAGAACGATAGGTCTGTGCAGACGAGTACTTTAAAACACACACACGCGCGCGCATGCGCGCACTCATGCGCACGCGCACACAAACACGCGCATACGAACATGTTGGTGGTGGTGGGGAACAAACCTAAAACTAAAAAGTACGCTTGTAATGTCCGCTTTATTAACAAATATGTTTTGATAGAAAGGTTCAGATGATCTTAAGATCTGTCTCGAAATAAATAAAAAGAAAACGAACAAAACACAAAGATGACAAAATGAAATTTAAAAAAAATAATAACCAAAGAAAATAAGAAGAAGATTTAGTGTGTGTGTGTGTGTGTGTGTGTGTGTGTGTGTGATTCCGATTTTATCGGATTTGCTTTCCTACTTTATTGCAGATTAGGACAGGGACGTGACTATGGATTTGGCCGCAAGTCAACTTCACAGATTCCTTAAAAATCATTCGAATTGATGTTCGGTCTCGATCGTCTCACAGTCCCCAACAATTTCATCCACCATTTTGTTTGTCTTTTATCTTTTCCCGCCACATCCAACATTGATTCAACCATTTTAGATTTAACCCTCTCTGTCCTTCTTCTCCGAATGATTATTATTCACTTCATTCTGCGTAAATGATAAAGAGAAAGGAAAGATAGAGAATGGTCTTGTTATTGGGGAGACGGAATGATAAAGGGGAGCCTTGTGATTAGGGTGGACGAGTAATAGAGAAGGGTCTTGTGATCGAAAAGGGAGAATGAAAGAGGGGGTTTGTGATTAGGGAAGGAATAAGAGAGAGAGAGGTCTTGTGATTGGGGAAGAGGAACAAAAGAGGGAAGTCTTTAGATTCCGAGGAGGAAATATAGAGAGTAGTTTTATGATTGGAGAAGAGGAAATAAAAGTATTGCGAATGAGGAAGAAAATTGATTGAGGGAGTTATGTGATTGGCAAAAGAGGAACGATAGTTTTTTGTGAGAAGAAAGGACAAATAAAAGATAGAGAGGAAACTTGCAAATGGGAAGGATAGATACAGAAGTGAAAATTGTGATTGAGAAGGAAGAAGCAGATTGAAGATAACAGGATTGTGATTGGAGAGGATGAATGAAAGACAGGGAGGAGTTTAACGACAAAGAGAAGAAGGGTAGATAAAATAGTTGCTTATGGGATGAAATGGCGTTTGATTTTCAGGTGAGGAGCAAGGAAAAAGATGTTAGCAGAAATAAAGTCATGGTTTCATATCATGTTAGTTGACCGTGTTTCATGAATGGTGATCTGAAATTTTATTTTTATCGGCGAATCGTGGGTGTGTCGTATTTTTGTTGGATAAAACGTTGGGATTGGCTAAAAAGATAGAAAAAACAATGATAAAGGAGAGAAATAAATAATAAAAACAGCTATTTATTTGTGCATATATCAAAAGTGTATCAAAAGTATTTTCATTTTTTAACTATGGTAACCTCTCGAAAAATCCTACATGGAATCAAGAGATCATAAACAAAGCGTAATAATTAGTAGAACTCCCTGATTAAACAAATATTTTGCAATGATCATTATAACATGAATGGTGTAATTATGACATAAAAACTATTATACAGAATTATAGAAATAATTTGTAAAAAGGATTAGAAAGAAATAAATCTATATTTTTTAAGGTTTTATTGAAATTTTATTTAAATTTCCACATGTCCTCCATCATTAACAATCCAAAGGGTAATACGATTTTGCAGTTCACGGAAAAAAAAATGCCAACTGATTTACAGTAATGCCTGAAATCACATTAGTTATTTTAGCTATACTTAAAACGAGGTACATTAAACTTTATAACATTTTTTACAGATTATTTCTATCGCAAATACAAATAAAGTTATAATTTTTTAAAGTGCACACAAACTTTATGGACACCCTGTATAAAAGGATGATTTTGGTAACTGTTGTATCTTTAGAGAAAAACATACAATTGAATATAATTTTAGAAGTATACATCCTGCTCTACACTGTGTATCTTTCAATGATTCCAACTTAAGTGTTCGAGTTCTGCTGATGATCAATTTCTCCTCTATATTCCATTTTAAAGTATCATAATCAGTACCTAATGTTTGTTTATATTGGGGCCTTATTAAAAGTCATCAGCCATTTTCTATCTGCTCGGTCTTACGGCGATATCCCGTTTAAATCACTGAAGTTAAGCAACGTTGAGCCTGGTCAGTACCATGAGGAGTGACCCCTTTAAGTAAGCTTGGATGTGCGGATGTTGCAATGGACAATGGCTCGGAATTACAAATCGGAAAGCCGAGTTCAAATTCCAGTCGAGTCCGTTATATTTACTTATGCTAAAATACCCTTCAGAAAGCTATGAATCCTCTTCTTCTCCCCCAGCTATGGGTTAATTAGTAAGACTTGCATTACTAAATCATTATTATCTATAAAAAATATTCTTACAATCTAAAAGTATTTTCTGGCTTTAAATAACCTGTAAAGGTTAAAAAACGAAACAATTAATTAATTTTATATGCGGTATACTTTTAGGGCGTGAGGGATCTTGGCTCTCCACAAGTTCCTATCACTTGAAGCTCTTAGCAACTTTTGTCCTTTTGTCAAACCTCTCACTCGTCGTTGCGCCATCCATTCGCTTCGGGTAGGTTGCCCGCTCTCCCTATTCTTTTTACCTTCAATATATCCTGTGAGTGTCAAATTCTCCAAGCCCTCCTTCCTCATTATGTGTTCAAGAAATTTCAGGTATCTCTTTCTGATTCTGAGTGCTAGTCTCGTTTTCGTTTTCGTTCTTCTTGAACTTTTTTCATCGCTTATGCTCTCCATCCATGGTATTCTCAGCATCCTTCTGTAGAACCACATTTCTATTACCTTCTATTACCTTCTATTACCTATTTCTATTCTCTTCATCTGTGAGATCATTGTCCAGCATTCGCAATGATTTATATTACATAGCAGTTCAGCACGCTTATCTTTGTTTCTAACGAAATTTTCCTGTTTCTTAATACTTTGCTTAGCTTTTGGAATGGTCTTTTGCTATTTCAATGCTCATTCGGATCACATTTTCCATCTTCTGGAATTTTTTGATTTCGACATCTCTAATTCGTATTTCGTATCAGGCTTTTTTTTTCTTTCTGACAACCATCTTCTTACAGTTGATGGTTAGTCCTTTTTTCCCACTTTCCTTTACTACCTTATCTAGGTGTCGCACAAAGGTTTACTATACAAGTCCTCTAGTTATGGAATCACTGGAAGGGTCTTCTCGATCATAAAAAAAACTTCCTAACAGTTAGGTCCATGAAGGTAGTTAGCAATGGCAGTCCTCTGGAGCCCTAGAGGACAACACAGGCGTACCCCAGGGGTCATCCCTCAGACCAACCCTCATTCTGATCTTCATAAATGATCTACCTAAGTATATACTCAGATCATATGTAAACTGCTGATACGACTATATACGGGCTCAACTCTGAAACTATCGATGGTCAGAGATTGGCGACTGATCTCTCTTCCGATCTTGTACAAACTACTCATAGATTCTGGCGTCGTGAGCCAACGCATGAGTATTTAATTTACACATTACCGATGAGTTCTTTCGTGTGAGTAGAAGATTCATCTAATAATGTCGTAAAATGACCTGCACCTGAAATTTATTTAAGTGTGTTATGGTAACTTACCCACGCACGCATGGACTCTCCCAGCTATAAATAGGAGCAGGTACTGCCTTTTGGAGAGTGAAATTTCCAGCAGTCAGCTCTGATAGTCGGACCGAACATTCTTGCTGTAACACTCTCGTTTGTATATGTTTTTATTACTGTTTTATGTTAATATATTTGTTTAACTCAATTCCTTTCTTGTGTCTTTAATTCTGGCACTAACAAGGCCACAACAAAGTGAGAAAGGTTTGTGCATTCTCAGTCCCACTCTTTTGTCCAATGTCTGCCGTTTGTTTTCTGGTTCAAAAGCTGTCACAAGATAAGCGATGTGCAAGGATGCAGGTTATATTTCGGCGTGACGTTTCCCTTGCAAGGCTCTAAAGCCCCTACCTGCCCATCAAGTTTTGTCTCCAGTCCGGTTTTCAATTCAGAGTTTTTCTTCTAAACCAGTTGCTACCCAAGGCTATATAATATAACCCAGTCAGTCCTGCTATTAGCCCATAGCTTGAGAAGAGCATTCATAACTTTCCCCAAGAGTATTAGCACGTAAGTGAATATAATAGATTCGAGTAGAATTCGAACTCGGCTCCCCGATTCCTCAACCCGTGTTGCTATCTATTACTCCACTGTGTCTTCTTAAACTACCCAGGGGTGTAAAAACTAGCTGATTACATTCAATGTCTCAGACCAAGCTAGCTATATTCCATCATCGCCGATCTGACGCTGATCTACCACCAAACTAAGATCAACGCAGTTCATCTCGGGGAAGCACCGGGCCTTGAAAGACTGTTTGACCTCAAACTCACACCCGATCTCAAGTGAAACTCGTATATACGATCCGTTACCAAGGATGTAGGTAAAATGGTTGGCTCTCTGTACCGCACCAGTAAGTAACTGACTCCTCCTTCTATCCTCTACCTCAAGATCTATATCAGGCAAAAATGAAGTACTGTTGTCATATTTGGGCTAGAGCTGCCCAGACCTCACTCAAAGTAGAAAACCTCCCACATTCCCTTGGTGAGAAGTAAGTTCCACATGAGCAGATTCTTACCGTGAAGCACTTCACTGTGGAACCGTCTCCCAACAAGATCACTACAATCTTAACGTCTTCAAGGCCAGGATTAACCGTTACCTTCCACTCCTATACATGCAAATGACCGCCAAACATAACCCTCTACCTCGCGTAGCCCCCGGGCCTTATAAAGGGTGACCCTCGCTTTAAAGTAGTTTTCCTTCTGTGATTGCCATCAACACAGTGTCATCTGTGTATCATATAGTGTTAAGATTGCGCCCACTAATAATAATTCCTTGTAGGGTTTGCACACACCCCACCACCTTACGATAGCCTCGCTGAATGCCATTGTCAAAATCTTCAGCGAAAACATTAGGAAGAAATTTGGAATCAACAAATTTACAAAAGCCACCTTCAAAGGCGGTAAACGAACAAAAACTACGGATTTAGACGTTGATATCAATAACAAGATTAAGGAACCAGACTAAGATGGTAGATACAAATACTTAGGAATTAATGAAGGAGATGGAATACAACATTCAATTAGGAAGAAAAAAGATCAGGAAAGAATATTATAGAAGAGTGTGTTTGATACTAGAAGGCGAACTTAATGGGTGCCAATAAAATGAAGGCTATCAGCCTTAGCTATACCCATAGTAACATACAGTTTCAACATTATTAAATGGAAGTTGAATGAGATTAAAAGATTAGATGCTAAGACCAGAAAAAATGCTTACCCAAATGAGGATGCACCACCTAAAATCAAATATTGATAGGCTGTACGTACCAAGAGCTTTAAGGAGGCCAAGATTTAATTCAACTGGAACTTACTCTAAAAACTACAACAATTGGACTGGAAGCATACCTCACAAAATCCAATGACACTCTCCTACAAATATCAAAATATCAAATCCACTCCATCAACAAATAAGATGCACTCTTCAAGAAACTGTTTAATATACATGAAACCCTACCAACAAAAATCGAAGAGAATAGCATGTATGCCAAACGAGTAAAACAAAAAGCAAAACAACTTGGCCAAATGAAATTACAAAAAAAAAAAATGAAATGACAAGGTGTTTTATGACAAATAACTAAAACAAAAAACAACAGAAGCAGATGTGCACCGATAGAAAACGCATCAGTGGCTGAGGAGCACCGGGTTGAAAACTGAGACAGAAGGCCAAATTATTGCAGCTCAGGACCAAAGCCTCGCAACCAGATCCTATCACTGTCACATAATGAAGGATGACACTAACTCGAAATGCAGTATATTCGGAAAATATGATGAAACTGTCGACTATATTATTTCACGATTTTCAGAACTGGCAAAAAAATGAATATACCCACAAACATAACAAGGTAGCGACATATGTGCACTGGAAGATATGCAAGAAGCACAAAATCGAAACCACTGCAAGATGGCAGGAGCACCAACCAGACACAGTTACCTAAAATAATGATGTAATTATCCTTTGAGACATGCCAAATCCAACTAGAATTAACTCTAAAAACTACAACAATCGGATTGGAAGCATGCCTCCCAAAAAAGAATTCCCTCTCCTGCAAATATTAAAACACCAAATCTATTAAATCAACAAAGAAACTGCACTCTTCAAGAAACACCTGAATATACCTGAAATCCTATCAACAAAAAAACGAAGCGAATACCATCTACGCCAAACGAGTAAAACAGAAAGTAAAACAATTTGGCCAAATGAAATTAAAAAAAAAAACTGGGAGGACAAGGTGTTGCATGGCAAACACATAAAAAGAAGGAAAGAAGCAGATGTAGACCAACAGAAAATACATCAGTGGCTGAGGAGCACCGAGTTGTAAGCTGGGATAGAAGGCCTAAGTATATTACAGATCAGGACCAAAGCCTTGCAACCAGATCCTATCACGATATTGAGTCTCTCCCCCACTGGGGCAACATGTGACACAAGGTCGGTTGTTTATTGTGGGTTTCCCGAGCCCGTGGGCTCGGCCCAAAAATATGCCCGTTTGAACCCGTATAAACGGGTTCAGGGCCGGTTTTACCTCCCCGAAGGAGACTCCGCCCCCTTCGGCGTAGCCTCCCTCGGGTTCCTCTCCGTCCGTAGACAGAGAGTTGAACCGATCCGTCAGTCGAGAAAGCGACTGACGCACTCAGATCCTATCACTGTTATTTAATCAAAGATGGAACTAACCCAAAATGTAAGATCTGCAGAAAATATTATGAAACTGTTGACCATATTATTTCAGGGTATCCGAAACTAGCAAAAAATGAATATACCCACAGATATAACAAGGTAGCGACATATGTGCACTGGAAGATATGCAAGTAGCACAAAATCAAAACAAGATGGCATGAGCACCAACCAGACACAGTTACCTAAAATAACGATGTAACTATCCTCTGGGACATGCCAATTCAAACTGCCAACAGACCTAATATTATCATAAGTATTTTTATACTTTCATAGTTTTTTTTACCTCAGCTTTGGGGATTAACTGTTTGTCCATAGTTGGGACCCTAACAGGTGCTACCACCCTGGGTGAGAGTGGACCTGGGAACAACAAAAATTAAGAAGTGGTTTTATGCTCCTCAAAACCTTGCAATCAATGGCCTTGCTGATGGATGTAGTTTATCGTCATACCCACGACACGAAGGAGAGGAATTGGCTTGTAACATTCAATACCTTCAAAAACCAATCTAGTTTCCTTATCACCGAACAGATACTGAGTTTTCTCCGGTCATGATGAACAGTTGTGCTCTCAATTGTGTTCCTTAATTGGATACGTTTATTGAGAATCAAACCCATCGAAACCTCAAATGGAACTCGCTGGAAAATTTGTCAGTTTTCTCTACCATACTAGAAAGTACCCGACTTCACCTTTTATGCTCCCAGATCAAACCAAAAATAGAGTATTAATGTCGCATCTTGGCTTGAGCTGACCAATCCTCGCTTTCCAGCTTCGACAGACTTCAAAAGCGGTTGCATGGCTTTGTGGGTAAATAAAAACCCCTTCAACCCCTTTTCCCACTAACGAAATGTTTCTAGCTTCGCGCTGGTGATTTCTAATTTCTAGGAAGATGTTCGGGGGAACTATATTCCTTGCTTCGACCAGTCCAGACATTCTCAGCTAGGACCCGCCGTTCTACGTACACGGAGTCGATTCATTCTCATTCCTTTCGTATTCCATTGGTGAGAAGTCATTCCAATTCAGCTTCTTTTCGAAAACTGCTGCAATGTGGAACGGACTCTCAAGAGGTTGCTTCGATGATCTCTATAATCTTAACCCTTTCAAGTCGAGTGTCAACCATTGGCTATCTTACATATCATCATAATAGGCAAACTTTGCTCCCCACAGTACGCCCATCGCTATTTATTAACAATCTATCTTGGGTGTCTCTTGAGCTGAAGTGTATTGGGAAACAATAGTAAAAAAAATGCTGTCTAAATCCCATTTAGATAAATATTGATAATTAACTATAATGGATATGTGGATAAATCACATGACGGAAACAAAAAATCCTTCCCTTTTTTTTCTATTGCATGTTTAAGGTTAGGAATAAAAGTCTTGTTGTGTTTGAAGATGTGAAAGGAACAAATGCTTCTTTAGCCTTATACCTTTATGCAAATTATTCAAAACAAAACAAGTAATTCCGTTATTTTTTTCGCATTTTTTCAATGAAACATGACCCAGTGCTCATGTTAGTACTTCATATGTCCATTCCACGAAGTCGTTCCTTGCAGATTGACCACAGATCCTCCATTGGATTTAAATCAGGAGACTTTCCGTGCCAGTTGATAGTATTCTGATTTGCTCACTGGTAAAGCTTGTCATTGTGTTCGTGCAGCGTTACAATTTTCGTACGCTTCCATCGCAGACAATGGCTGTAGGACAACTAATCGACAGTCAAGACAATGGCGTCTGGGCGTGATAAAAATCTGATGCCATCACGGATGACGCAATATTATTCAAGGCCAAATAAATTTCATCATCCACCCCGAAAATAGATTCATATTACTGCACACCACTGCAAATACCCTAATCTGAGGAAAAAATGGAAATCGATGACACCCAGTTGGTCTAAAACTGACCGTATGGTGAAAGAAAGGAAACTAAAGTGACTGTTTCAATTAATTTTCTCAAGGGCGTAATTGATATATTTAATCAAAGCAATATTTCTCTACTTTATCAATAATATAATCCTATCTATAGGGTGATTGAAAAGTAACTCCCTATTTTATGTACGGTGGACTCTTCCGTCTAATTATAATTTTTATAAGACGGAGTTACTTTTCAATCACTCTGTATATGACAAATTGTTGATCCTTGGATTCCATATTTAGTGCTATAATCTTTTACTCGGAGTGTATATAATCTTATATTATCTGGTAAGAGCAACACGCCCTTACGATTAATCAATGATAAGCGCAAACGTTGTGATAAAAACAACATAGACGAAGACAATAGACCGAATATTAATAGTGTAAATACAGAGTATAACTGTTTCACGGGTGTAGTCCTGGTTTGGGAATAGATTTTCTTTTTTTTAATGTGTATTAACCATTGTCGTTTGATATAGAACCAATTTTTCATCACCAGTGGTGATTTTAGCCAAGATTGTTTTAGTTGCAAATCTATTCTTCAGTGACGAGCAAAGAGCAACTCTCTAATTAGGCTGAGAAGCAATGAGATGTTGAGGGTCACATTTACCAAGTTTAAACACTTTTTCAATTTTATGAAGGTTTCTTATATATATATATATAAGTGAAATGTGTCCTGTGTTGAAATATTTTGCTAATTTTTGTGCAGTTTACTTAAGATTTTCCTCAACTACGGTTTGGCTTACGGCCATATCACGTTGAAACATCGATTCCCGTACGATCACCGAAGGTAATCAACGTTGAGCCTGGTCAGTACCTTGGAATACCAGGTTCTGTAAGCTTGGATGTGCGGGTCTTTTAATGGATAATGGCTCGGAATTGTTAATCGAAGAGCAAAGTTCCAATTCCAGTTGGGTTTGTTATATTCACTTACGCGCAAATACCCATCTGTTTTCACTCAGTTATGGAGTAATTAGTAGTACTTGTATCACTAAATCATTACTATTCCAAATATATATTACAATCTGAAACTATTTTCTGGCTTTAAATAACAAAGGGTTGATAAGCGGTAAAAATAATGAATAGAACGAATATTTATACCCGCTTCAGTTGCTGAAGAGCGCTTTTTGAATTAATGTATTGTCTGATATGAGTTTGGTCTAAACTGATTTTAAAAGGGTAAAATCCATACAAAATTCACCCACCCTATTAAATAATCTGCAGAAAAAGAAAAACATTAGAACGTAAAAATTAGCGGTTATTTAACCGCAAGTATTAAAAACGTAGCCTCAAAAAGATCAAGTAAAAATACGACACGACTTTCTTTCCAACCTAATAGATCGCTTCACGACCAATCAGTTATGTGCCATGCATGATCCAAGGCTATAGAACCAGGTCTGTCCTGCTATTTACTCATAGCTGGGGGAGAAGAGGGTTCATACTTTTGCCAAGGGTATTAGCACGTCAGTCAGTCAGTTATGTGCCATGCATGATCCAAGGCTATAGAACCCGGTCTGTCCTGCTATTTACTCATAGCTGGGGGAGAAGAGGGTTCATACATTTGCCAAGGGTATTAGCACGTCAGTCAGTCAGTTATGTGCCATGCATGATCCAAGGCTATAGAACCCGGTCTGTCCTGCTATTTACTCATAGCTGGGGGAGAAGAGGGTTCATACATTTGCCAAGGGTATTAGCACGTCAGTCAGTCAGTTATGTGCCATGCATGATCCAAGGCTATAGAACCCGGTCTGTCCTGCTATTTACTCATAGCTGGGGAGAAGAGGGTTCATACATTTGCCAAGGGTATTAGCACGTCAGTCAGTCAGTTATGTGCCATGCATGATCCAAGGCTATAGAACCCGGTCTGTCCTGCTATTTACTCATAGCTGGGGGAGAGAAGGTTCAAGAGCCGAGGGTATTAGCACGTCGTCACATTTGATCCAAGGCTATAGAACCCGGTCTGTCCTGCTATTTACTCATAGCTGGGGGAGAAGAAGAGGATTATGTGCCATGGGTATTACACGCTTAGGCGATCAATTTTTTCCCGCAGTAGGTTGCCATTTGTTTCTGCTGTAGGCCAGTTGCCATCCAAGGCTATAGAACCTAGTCTGTCCTGCTATTTACCCATAGATGGGGGAAGAAGAAGAGGATTCATATCTTTCCCAAGGGTATTAGCACGTAAGGGAATGTAATGGATCTGACTGGATTTCGAACTCGGCTCTCCGATTCAGTCATATTCATTACATTCACTTCTGCCATCGTAACAATGGTATGTCTAGGGCAAGATAACCTGATACATCCCATCTCTCTTCAGGCTGGTTTTGAATACAAAGCCCCCCTCCACTTTTAGATTGGCTTACAGTCAAGAGAAAAGCATAGTGTAACTTGCTAGTCCGTCGCCGATAGCTGTTATGCTTCCTGTGCGTCCATTAAGACTGCTTTGCGGAAGGATCGAACCATTATACCGCCGAAGATTTCGTCTGCTTACGAACAAACATGCCTGCCGATGAGAAGTTTAGGACCATATTTATTTATTTATTTATTAACTCTAAATGTAACTGCAGCCAGCAATTAGAATTACAAGCGATAGGGTCAGTCCCTTTTTTTTATTTTTTTATTCTTTTTTTTTTTATTTTAGCATCTCGTTTGTCTGTCAATTTCACATTCTCGCGGAAAACATACGCCGAGACACGCGCTTATATTCACAAAAAGGCTGACAAACAGAAGCCTTGACAAGTAGGAGTTTTAATAATCATACAAATTCACACCGTGATCCCAAGAATACATCTATCCATCGGCACTTTATTGTGAATTGGGGGGGGGATGACGTGAGATTTTTTTTTTTTTTTCTGTTTATGTGTTTACTTAATCGAGTGACAATTTGCTATCTTTCTCTATTCTGTTGCAGCGCTACGTGCCTGAAAGCGGATTTGTCCGATTTTGAAGGTGAAGATTTTGGATTAGCAAGTCTCTTCGGGACAATGGTCAAACCCGCTGGGAGCGGCGTCAGGAGTCAGCGACGTGGATAGGGAAACTGAGAAGGGTTGGTCGGACGCTGCTACTTCTACCTTCGTTCTCGTCTTTCCGTTTGCAATGAAACACCTGCTTTAGAAATTTCGTTTTTTTTTTTTTTTCTTGTATTTTTAGGTAAGTAGCCTGAGTAATTTGATATCAACGAGGAGGAGGGGAACAAATGAAAGCCAAATGAAACCAATATACAAGACAGTCAGAATGTTTTATATTTGAAAACAAAAAAAAATGTACTAAAATTTTTGAGAATGACTGATTCAATTAGGGGTGCGAAGTAAGAAGAAAAGAAAGAGAAGGGGGCTGAGGAAAGGAAAAAGGTGGAAAGGTGAGTAGGTTGAAAGGGGAGAAGGAGGAGATGGAAGAAGGAGGGGGAGGAGGAGAGGGGAGAGGGTAAGGAAGAAAGAGGAAAGAAAATTGATATGATGAAAAGAATAGTTTTGAAATAAATTGACTCATAAAAATATAAAACTAGACATTGAAGATAACGCCAATCGATGACAATCTGTTTCATGCTTAAAAACAAACTTCATGGCCGGAAGCATGAAACAGACAGACTGTTGTCTTCAATGTCCACTTTTATATTTCTATACGCACTGTCACTGATATAGAGCACTTTAACATAAATATAACATACCTTAAAACTATATTTTGTCAACACTTTCTCTCTCTCTCTCTCTCTCTCTCTTTATATATATATATATATATATATATATATATATATATATATATATATATATATATATGTATGTATATGAAAATTTCTCAGAGTTATCCTGTAGAAAAGACAATATTTATAAATATAAATGACTACAGTTTTCCAATTGTTATTTATATTTATAAATATATATATATATATTATTATTTTTTATTATAAAAAAAATTATGACAAAAACATGTTGAATCGCTACACTAAAGATTTCACGTTTCTATACTATAATTGTACTTCTTCAGACGATATTTACTATTGCCTGAAGAAGCACAATCATCATTGAAACATGAAATCTTCACTGTAGTTATTTCAACATGTAATAATAGTCTACTTTGAATTGAGCACTTTTTTAAAAGTAAATGGTACGAACAGTAGAATTTTACTCCATCTGCTGTTATATATATATATTTATATATATATATATATATATATATATATATATATATATATATGTGTGTGTGTGTGTGTGTGTGTGTGTGTGTGTGTGTGTGTGTGTATATAAATATAAATAAATATATATATGTATAATTATTTATATATTATATGCGCGGTACTTATTAGAACGCGCTCATACATCGATGTTTGCGTTAGTACGATGAATGACAAAACGACGAAATTTCCCCCACCACTTCCACAATAACACCAATACACGCAATCTACATAAACCCAAATTTTTAAAAACATTAATCAGTTTGACGATCGCTAAAGCGTGAAACCCAGGGTCACAAACTCACATCTATCCAACCAAATATATATATATATATATATATATATATATATATATATATATATATATCGATATTCGACCTATGAGGGTCAAGCAGATCAGTTCCCAGGAAACCGACAGCACGACAACAACACAGGAGATTTGATTATAGTGAAGGTTTCGTTCAGGACCATCCACACTTTTTGAAGGGCCGAATACAGAGACCTGGTGCACTACGTGCCAGAAGGTCCCCAAAAGACTCTCCGCAGGTTTTGAATTCAGAGTTGTCCTTCTCCCAGACCAGTTGCCATCCAAGGCTATAGAACCCAGTCTGTCCTGCTATTTACCCATAGCTAGAGGGAGAAGAAGAGGAGTCACACCTTTCCCAAGAGTATTAGCACTTAAGTGAATGTAATGGATTCGACTGGAATTCGAACTAGGCTCTCCGATTCCTCAATCCATTACCCTGCCTCTTATATATATGTGTATAAAACAGTTATTAGTCAGAGTTGATTTAGGATAGGAAACAGTTGTATTAAAAAGTACTCAATAGACGTAAAAAGAAAATAAAAATTTTACACGCAGAGCTTTTAAATTTAAAAATTAGCTATCAGCCAATCAAACTACTTTGGTTTCAACCTTTTGGTATCATCAGGCGATATAGAACAAATATCCTATATCAATATCATTTGGCCTATACTGCCTGACGATACCGAAAAGTTGAAACCATCGTAGAGTGATATGCTGATTTCCTAATATCATTTCCAATTTGTGATTAGTAGGGATAATTCCAAGGAGGTTAATAAATCAGGGAGAGGTCAATGTAGACTATAGAGCATAATAATAATAATAATAATAATAATAATGAAGAAGAAAATCTTAAAGATTCATTTCGGTTATAATTTATTTCGTGAATATCTTTGTATTCATCTCTTCAGACCGAAATCTCCTAGAAAAAAATATATATATATATATATATATATATATCAATCGGCTAAATGACAAATTTTATTTGTATTAATCACACTCCTCTTTCTTCTCTCTCCTCTTCTCTCACACCTTCTCTCTCTCTCTCTTCTTTCTCTCTCTCTCTTCTTTCTCTCTCTCTCTTCTTTCTCTCTCTCTCTTCTTTCTCTCTCTCTCAACAAATTTTGTTAAATTCAACCAAAGATTGTCTATTTAATTTCTTTTAATATTTTTACCAACTTTAACTCATAATAAGATATTATGCAGGACTCATTTCAAAGAAAAACTTAAATTCTAGAAAAAAAAAACAAAAAAACAAGTCATTTAATAAAATAACTTTCTCCACGGGAGCTGGTGTACTGAAGACATTTAATATGCGCATGATATATTTAATTTACATGACAAAAAAAGTATCAATATACGATACATACTTTTCCGTTCAACAGTTACATATGACGTCACTATGAACGGATCCCAGTTCCAATCCCAATGATTTAACTACGTCAGAGTATAGTCAAAATTTAATTACCACACTGACAATACCCAGTTCTTAATAATGACTGAGATAACCGAACAAAACAGAAAAACTCAATAGTTCTTTCATAATTTCATTCCCAATGT
>CAHIKZ030000671.1:187500-280000 GCA_903632075.3 Acanthosepion pharaonis | reverse complement strand
TAGGGTGCTTACTGCTTTCCTCTTCTGCCTTTGCCTTCTCTATCTTTTGAGAACTGCAATGATTTTTCCAATCATACTATTTAACCCATACCTGGAGGTAGGAAATGGATTCAAACCTTCCCGGTGAGTATTTTCGTGTGTAAATATAATGAATTCGACTGGAATTCAAAGTCGCCTTTCCAAACCACCCGTATTCCAAACCACCCGTATTCCTGAAAGCTTGACAACCAGTAGAGGACTTTCGATCTAGAATTCTCGCTGCGTTTTGTTTGACCATTGTAGTTAACATTCAAGACTAAACAGATTATATTAACAAGAATTAAACTTATTTTGAAAAATACGTATTTATTGGGTAAAATAAAATTAAACTACAAATGTATTGATGTACACGTACATTTTCTTACATGTATACACAAAGCATTCAAAATGGCAGCTATCAGTTATAATTACGGTCTGGATACTGCTTCTAAAACGAGTAGATCCATTGATCGGGTGTTCTTTATTGATGTTGGCCACTAGTTCTTCGAAGTCTCTGATGATGACTTAAGGAAGTCGAAAGCTTGAACAATATTTCTTGTACATTTCTTCCGAAATTAAATTCGGGCAATTTCTGACAGGATTACCTCCTTGTCTGAGAAGGATTATTCGTTATTTGGAAAAGTCGATCATTAAAATTAATCGACACAAAATGTCAGTTGATTTTAATAGTATTTGCTTTAAACAACATCTGCTTAAATACACAGAATATATATATATATATATATATATATATATATATATATATATATATATATATATATGAAATATAATATATATGTGTGTGTGTGTAGTAGTAGTAGTAGTAGTAAACCATAAAATCCCAAATTACCTCATATGGTGTATATACCTATTTCAACCGACGAAAACTTCGTCAGTCTTATTCAACCCGGGTATACAGACTGAGTTCGTGTCAGAATCAAAAATTTAACTGTGACAGCAGTCAAAAATTGATACAGAATTTATCCATTTCAATGTTTCAGTCAGACAAAAGGCACAAGACAGTGGTCAGGGGAGGATGAAAGGTATTATACATTGTGGTCTTTTTTTGTGGATCAGTTTTAATATTTTATACTACTGGAATCCACTTGGATTATATAGCAACGAATTTATTACCTTTACTGCATATATATATATATATATATATATATATATATATATATATATATATATATATATATATGTAAGTTACGAAGAACTTGGTAAACCGAATGGGTAATTCCAAGGAGGATGAAATCCTGAGAGCTCAATGTGAATCCAGAGCTAATATTTAATGAAGAAACAGACTACTTTAAAGGTACCATTACAATAATTTATTTCACCAAAATCCTTTTTGAAGGACTCCGGATCATCAGGTAACACTTCCAACAACGAAATGAAAGAAAAAGTGGTATTAGAAATTGATGGGTAGTGTAATATTTGTAATTTAACAGGGAGGGTGATAGTTGTAATTAACGAGACAAGGTAGAGTATAGGGAGGAGTAAATTTCATATTTCTCTTAAGCATGTTTTATATTGGGGTAGGAGGAAAACATGCTTAAGAGAAATGAAATTTATATATATATATATATATATATATATATATATATATATATATATATATATATATATAAAGTGGACATTGAATTCAACACCCACAGGCGACACGTAATCTAAACGTAATCGTCAGGCCTGTCGCCTGTGGGTGTTGACTTCAATGTTCACTTTTATATTTACATACACTCTATTCCTGACTTTAAACACTTTAACCCATAAATATAGCATACCTTAAATCTATATTTCATCTGGAGATTTCATAGTGGTATAAAACTGACAATTACCATGCATAAAAAATTAACTGGTTCTAAATTTAAACCGTGTGTCGTTTCTAATGAAACTCTAATGCGTTAAGAATTTCCAGTTTCAAATTTGAAAGTTTTAACTAGCGTTCATTCGCTTAGAACGAATATAAATATGGAATCTGATAATAAGTTCAACCGATTCCTCAGCCATCTAGCCCTGATGAGTGTTTCGACACGAAACCTTTGAGTCAGCTAACGAGAGAAGTCACTTGAAGAGCCTTTTCTTAAGTTATGGAATATTAGAGTTCTTGTTATCTATTGAGCAATTTTGGACAGAAATTCTGCTCGCCTGAAGGAAAAATACACGTAACGATCTCATAATTTTCGCAGTTGTATTAATATAATCATTTTTCGATCCCGGTTTGAAGCAATCGCATGTCTATTCACACTGATGAGCTGTGATACAGCGAAACAGTGTCTGTGGATGACTATATACACCCCCTCTCGTAGGTGAAACAATTGGGAAGAAAAGGAATTTATCGGCTGCTACTAATTAACGCTAAAAGCTCATCGCTATGTATTGAGCACTCTGGTAGCCGGTAATGCTTATATCTTGCATATAATGTGTTAAAAAATTCCCTGTTTTAAGCTGCATGCGCTGATAGGCTAAGGGTGAGAGACTCCGACTGATATCAGATCGCATGTCTATCCACACTGAGGAGCTGTGATACAGGGAAAGAATCTGTCTGTAAATCTATGAATTGAGACATAATTTTTTTAAATTACTTGATAAGCATTTTCCTAAAAATAATTCTTTAAGTAAAATTTTCAATCGGAACACTCTAAAACTTAGTTATAGTTGTACTAATAATTTAGAGAAAATAATTAAATTACATAACAATAAAATATTGAATTTATATAACAATAATAACCATAATGCTGACCTTAATTTGTCCCGTATAAAAAAACTTTGTAGTTGTAGAAATCTCGATCAACGTCCTTTATCTAACAAATGCTTAACTAAATCCTTTGTGTATATGTGTTCTATTTCATCAGTAGAAAATCCAAGGGTTTCAAAAATATATATTGAAAGCACAATGAATCAACTTAAAA
Organism: Acanthosepion pharaonis; assembly: GCA_903632075.3. Classification (NCBI taxonomy): domain Eukaryota; kingdom Metazoa; phylum Mollusca; class Cephalopoda; order Sepiida; family Sepiidae; genus Acanthosepion; species Acanthosepion pharaonis. Next base: position 277,070 of record CAHIKZ030000671.1, on the reverse strand, counting down.
AGCGTTTGTATAATCATCTCTCATCCTTTACTAATGCGGATAAACAAAATATGACTTCATTTTGTAAATATTTTTGGAATAAAAGCAGGAAATGAAACACCTAAAGTTAAATGGAAAATTCCCAAACAAGCTAGAATCTCTAGATCGTTGGACGAAATATGTTTCCTCTATCTCTGTGTAATTTTGAATATGCTCTTCTCTTTCTTTTGCCTTTCTTTTTTTGTCTATTTTCTTGGTTTATTTCTTATGTTTTCTTTTGCCTTTCTTTCCTTTTCTTTTTTGCCTTTTGTTGATTTCTTATTTTCTTTTCATTTTGCTTTATAAAAATCCTTTTTACCTTGTATGGAATTTTTTCCAAAAACGGAAAATGATGTGATGTTTCATAAATTGCGTTTATTACCATCATTGTTAATTACCTGAAGATACGTTTTATTTAAACGTCGAAACAAAATGTACAATTTTGTAGTAATTACTTACATGTTCTAATGTAACAATACATATAATATATATATATATATATATATATATATATATATATATATATATATATATAATACAGGTAATAAATCGGTTGGTATATAATCCAAGTGGATCCTAGCAATAAAAATATTAAAACTGATCCCCAAAAGGAACTCAGTGTATTTATTATAACAGAGCCAATAAATAGTAATACACAACAAAATCCCAAATTACCTCATATGGGGGGGGGGATAGATCTATGAGGTCATCCCATAAGTTCTGTCCGAATTTTAACATTTTGTTAAAATGAACGAAATTTAAAGAGTATTTTATAATGTCTAATGGAGCTGAACATTATTTTTATGTTTAGATGCATTTAAACTCATCAAATTTCATTTCAGAGAACAATAAAATTAAATTTTGTTTGATTAAAACCCTGCTAACATGGAAGTACCCAAGAATCATTTGAGGCACATAATGATTTATGAGTTCAAGAAAGGAAACTCAGCAGCCGAAGCGGCTAGAAACATTCACTCAGTTTATGGAGAGGAATGTGTGAATAAAAGAACTTGCAGAAGATGGTTTGCAAAATTCAGAGGTGGAGATTTCACCCATGAAGATGAATATCGAACCGGACGTCCAGTTGAGTTTGATGAAAAGCTTCTTGAAGCAGCCCTTGAAGAAAATCCTGCTTTATCAGTTGAGGAATTGGCAGTGGTTCTCAATTCAAACCATACAACTGTTCATCGTCATCTTCAACAACTTGGAAAAGTTCCTAAACTTGGAAAATGGGTGCTTCATGAATTGTCTGAAAACAACCTCAAATCCCGAGTTGACATCTGCACTTCTATCCATTCTCGCCAACTTGTTTCACCATTTTTGGATAGACTTGTGACGGGCGACGAAAAATGGATCTTTTATCGAAATGTTAAGCATCGTAGACAGTGGCTTGGTAAAGGGGAAAGACCCCAGCCACAGCCGAGAAGGGAACTTCATGGGCAAAAGGTTCTTCTTTCAATCTGGTGGGATCGCCAAGAAATAATCCACTTTGAATTCTTACCACCTAATGCAACAATTAATGCTCAAATATACTGTCAGCAATTAGAGCATTTGAACCAAGCTTTGAGGAAAAAAAGACCTGCTCTAGTGAATCGAAAAGAGGTGATGTTTCATCGGGACAATGCGCGACCCCACACAGCAAGAATCACGTCACGAAAGATCGGAGAAAATTCCTCATCCACCTTATTCTCCCGATCTTGCTCCTTCAGACTACCATTTGTTTCGTAGCTTACAGAATCATTTGGAAGAAACAGCTTTTGTAACACGGGAAGAGGTTAAAACTGACATTTGTGAGTTCTTCGAATCAAAGCCAAAAGAATTTTACAGTAATGGAATTAGTAAGCTTGTTAATAGATGGAAGGAAGTCATAGATAATCAGGGAAAATACATTGTTGATTGAATCTGTAATTAAATGTAACATTTGGTCACTTGTTTTCTTTATTCAAAATTCGGACAGAACTTATAGGATGACCTGATATTTCAACCGACGAAAACTACGTCAGTCTTATTCAACTTGAATAAGACTGTATAGAGTCTATACACCGGGTTTGAATAAGACAGACATAGTTTTCGTCGGTTGAAAGAGATCTATCTGATATGAGCTAATTTTGTATTTTGTTGTGTAATACTATATATATATATATATATATATATATATATATATATATATATATATATATATATAATGGATTTTTCGTTTATTAATCCAAAATATTTTAATTTATTGCCTAAACGTTACTTTTTTGCAATCGATACCCATATTTGAGTAGATGGTCAGTTTTTATTTATTAAAATGCATATGTTTGTACGTGAGTTGGTAGTCTAATTTTATTTTATTCAAGAAATATCTTTTTTTGTTAATGATAAAAATAAATAAATATACTCTTTAATAAATAAATAAACAGACCATTATACTCAAATATGGGTATCAATTGCAAAACTAACGCTTAGGCAATAAATTGATATCAGGCTGATTGAATAGTTTACTGTTATCTATGGCTAATTTGTATTGTTAGATTTAGTTGTAAACAAATGTACATGTTAGGCTGGTCAGATGTAACACATCCATCAAGAAAGGGTTAAATAATAACGACAAGTCCCAAAAATTCAACCTATAGACAAATATAGAATAAAATGATACAGTCACTCATTGCCATGAATGATACCAAATGTTTTCCCAGGTAATTGTGGTTAATTTATTCAGTTACTTAGCCATCGCAAATAATAATAATAATAATAATATATATATATATATATATATATATATATATATATATATATAATATACAAATGAGAGAAAGAACAAATGGAGTAAAAATCCACAGTTCGTAGTATTTACTTTTAAATAAATGCTCATTACAAAAGTAGAGCAATATATTATTATTTTTATTATAAGAGATTATAATTTTTTTAAAAAATGTAGAAATCGCTGCACAGAAGCTTTCATGTTTCAATACTTTGATTGTACTTCTTCAGGCGGTGGTAAGTAACTGGTGATTAAATAATTTTTAAGAAAATTTAAAAACAGTGTTACCTCTTTTCCGAAAGATAAAGCGGGGACAATCAGAATTAAAAATAGACGTGTGGGTGTGTCTTGATCAACCAATTAAATGTCAGATCTGCGCTGAATAGAAAAGTAAGCTCAGAGGGTAAAGGTGAGGAACCGGACAGGAAAATATTTGACAATTGCGGAAAATATGTAAGCAACAAATGTATTTTGATTGTAGACAAATTGTTTTGTTTTGTATTTATGAGGGGGAGTATTCAATATCGGGAGTAGGGTGTTCGTAAATTATCTAATATTCGATTATGGCGCTAAAATACCATTGTTCAGTGTTGATTCCTATGTCAGAACCTCTCTCATTGATATATATATATATATATATATATATATATATATTGATAATATTAGTGGTCAATATATATATATATACATATATATATATATATATATATATATATATATATATATATATATATATATAAATTATAATAAATTAATAAATAAATTCCCAAGAGGATAGAATCCAGGTAGAACTCAGTGTTTGAGCCCTTTATATGAAAAAAACAGTGCTCAATACACAAGCAGAGCCTAGATTATAATTATTTTTTTTAAAAAAATATGATTCCATCGCTACAGAGGAATTACCATGTTTCAAAAACAGAAGATTAAAACTTACAATTCAATTATAGAAGTGTTTAGGTTCTGTTTTTGAATCATGGTAATTCCTATGTAGCGGTGGAATATATATATATATATGTGTGTGTGTGTGTGTGTGTGTGTGTGTGTGTTGCACCTAATAATTACAGGTACATTTGTGATATCGCCTATTTTTGTCATTAGAAATTCCATGCGTGTATTCACACCGTATACAGTAGGACTGACAGAAAGATACTGTTCCAAGTGGCATTCACCTACAGAATACAACACAAAAATTTTTGTTTTTCTACTTTTGAGTAAAATCGTCCTGACACGTCGCTTTGAGGCAGGGTGTCGGGGTGTATAGACTACTTATGGTCTTCTGATATGACGGATTGCCATGATTATGCTGATCTTCTAAAGAATGAAGAGAAGCGTTTGGCAGTGTGTGTCGGAAGGGGAACTACTCAACTGGAAAAATTAAAGATCTTTCTCCTTCCTATTCTCTGTATCCCTGATTGTCTTCTTCTAACGTCTTGGCTTCGTGCGTCACGCACAAGCGGCATCAGATAAAACGACACCCAAATAGCGAATCTACAGCACACGACACGACACGGTCCCGAGATAACGTCCACTGCTCGTGACACCGCGAGACTTCATCTAAAACGAGAACATGTGTCTTGCGCGTGAGTGACGGTTCCGTTATGGCGGGTAGACAGACAAAGTCGTTGGCTGGCGGGTTTGATGCGATGGTGAAGCAGGATAGCTGGCGGGTTTGTTAAGGGAGGCAGGTAGAGACAGACATCAAAACCTGCGGTCCTTCCTTTGATTGGAAGTCTACTTTACGTCAAGCTGAGATGCCTTAAAAAGTTAATCCAGAATCAGATCCGCCGATTACGATGTGACGGTCTGCAGTTTTTTTTTCTCTTGTATGAACAAAAATATGAGAGAATGTCTTTTAGATTTGAACCAGTCAGACATAAAAGAAATCATCATACCAAACAAATGGTTTATTATATAAAAATGGTTTGTCGACATTGTTCTTTTGTTTCTAGTATTCGCATCAAAGTTAATTACGGTGATTTTTTTAAAGTGCTTAAAATATAAGATTATGTGCATGTATTTTGGTCTTCAAAGATTACACATTTAATTCGTCAGCACATGGACAGATTAACGTGATATTGTAGCAAGATATTAACTTTTTCGGTTTCTTGTTATATATATATATATATATATATATATATATATATATATATATATATATATATAATAAAAAAAACTTAAACACTAATATTCCATGGTCATAATTTATTCCATTGGAATCGTCCACTAATATTATCAATATATATATATATATATATATATATATATATATATATATATATATATATATATATATATATATATACCTAGATTTAGTTAAATAATTAAGATATATCATGTCCATTAGTTTTCGTTTGTGATCCTTTCAGGTTCACGGTTTAATTTTTTTGTAGGTTTAGAAAATTGAGTAAGAAAAATACCAAACTTTTCTTTCGAATAGTTTTTATTTTCCCAAGTACTTTCAATCTCATCTGAAACCATCTTCAGAGTGTCTGTGAGTATGTATATGTGTTTCTGTGAATTTAAAACATTTCAACTATTCGTTTTTTAGTGTTTATGCAGCATTCTAGATTTCAAAGAACACGTGAACTTTGAACTTTGTCTAAATTATTTAACCTAACCTGTTTGAATGAAAATATGCTGTGTAAATATACAAAATTTCAGTCTCTCTCTCTCTCTCTCTGTATATATATATATATATATATATATATATATATATATATATGTGTGTGTGTGTGTGTGTGTGTGTGTGTGTGTGTGTATATATATATATATATATATATATATATATATATATATATATATACAGCGTGATTGGAAAGTAACTCTCTATTTTAAAAATACTTATAATTTATTTATTAACAATTAGCATGAAGTTTTATTTAAAATTAAATGTGGGCACCAGATTTCGCTAACAGCTTCTCGAGTCGTCCAGGAATCGCGTCAACTGATTTCACCAAGCACTCTTGTGGTATGGAAGACATAACTTCTTGTATTCGCCCTTCAAGTTCTTCCATAGTCTTGGTTTGTTATAGTAGACTTGCTCCTTTAACCAACCCCAAAGAAAAAAAATCACAGGGTGTTAAGTTAGGACTCGAGGCTGGCCACTCATACATAAAATAAGGAGTGACTTTTCAATCACTATATATATATATATATATATATATATATATATATATATATATATATATATACATATATATATATATGCACGGGGCATAAAGAAATAACAAGTGTTACAGATATATCATATATTAAACAGTAAGTACAACAGAGGAGTATTACACGGCTAGTGAGCGGGTGTCGGTTGACCTAGCGTTCAATCTATTCGACTGTTATATTTACCAGCCTCTCCACGAGGCAGGATGTGGCACAAGGCTGAGTTTAATGTAGGGCAATCCGAGCCCGTAGGCTCGACCAAAAATTCCCCATTGACCCCGTATAAAACGGGGTCGGGTAGCTGTTTCCCGAGACGAGGCTCTGCCCTTCGACATAGCCTCGTCTGGGGATCCTCTCTGCCCGAAGGCATAGAGTTTGACCAGGACAACTGGAGACGAATCTATTCGACTGTTAATATTTAACAGCCTCCCCCGTAGGGATGAATGTGGCACAAGGCCGAATTTACTGTGGGTTCTCTTAGCCCGTAATCTTGGCCAAAAATATTCCCTTAGAACCCGCATAAACGGGTTCCGGTTCTGTCTACCTCCCCGGACGAAACTTTGCCCTTCGGAAAAGCCTCGTCCGGGTTCCTTTCTGAAAAAGACAGAGAGTTCGACAGTTGAACAGGCTATATCACTGTTCCTCCAAGGCCCTTTCTCTTACTAATCTTATAGTAGGCGGAAGAGTCCAACATAGACTCTTTAGAGGGAGGACACCACAACACATAAGAATTCTGTTTTGAATATATTTTGTATTCAGTGTATCTAATACAAAAAATATCAATTTTATTTGGATTATTCTTGAAATAGCAAAATTTTCAAACCAGTTTGTAAGCAAAAATCTGAAATTAGGTACTTTTGTAGATTTTTTTCAGACAATCTCTAAAACTAAATGCTCAGAAATTGGTAAAAGATATATATGTAATTTTTGGTGGCTGCAGCTATCACATAAAAGCCCAGCTTTTACACTGAGAGCAATAATGTTTGTCTAAAGAAAAGCGAAAAGTGAACCAGCCCTAATGTGCGAATTCAGTTCTCCCGAAAAAGGTTGTTATTTCTGCACGAAGCTTTCCTCACGATAATCAATTCATATGTTCAGGTAGTCTGGCCGCTCAGTTCTAAGAGCTGAACTCTTGGACCCTCTTACGTCGAACACACATACACACACACATGCACAAACATACACCTACACAAACACACATGCACACACACATATGTATATATATAGCGTCGAGAATGTTTGCCACACATATTTAAATATTATCTGTTACTTCAATGTACATGACACGTCTCTAAGCAATGAAATAGCCAAACACAACACGCAATTAATCTACGTCTCTTTGCTTTTAATCATTTTTATCATTTATATCTTGATCGCTGACAAAGCTTTAAAATGAAACATGTTAGATTAAGATCTATTTCTTACTTGTTCGTTTTCCTATCATATATATATATATATATATATATATATATATATATATATAAATCATATATATTTACATATCATATATATATATATGTACATTATATATAAATCATATATATATATATATCATATATATATATATGTATATTATATATAAATCATATATATTTACATATCATATATATATATATATATATCCTATCACATATATATATATATATATATATATATATATATGATAGATATATATAAATATATGATAGGACTATATATATATATATATATATATATATATATATAAAAAGTGTGTGTGTGTGTGTGTGTGTGTGTGTGTGTGTGTGTGTGTGTGTGTGTGTGTGTGTAACGAATGCACGGTCGCAATTTTCGACGGATTTGCACCAAAATTTACATGCACATGCTCCAAGTTAGCGGGAAGGCCAAGGCCGACTTTGCATTTCCCAATTCCCATCGATAGTGGAAATAATCAATTTTTTCATGCTTCTACAGCAATTTTCATGTAGTTTGCGGCCATTTTGTACTGGCCACAGTGAGAGCCTATAGCTGGCTGCCACGAATAGGCAGGAACATTCTATTGGCCAGCGTGAGAGCCAACAGCTGACTGACACGAATGTTAACTAGCATGCTAGCATGCAAAAAAAATCGATAGCTGCATTCGTCACAAGTGGGAAAAATTTAAATCTGCGTGGCACTTTACTCCAATTGGTTCATTCGCTTGCTTAAACTCAATGTTGATTCTGATTCCGCAGAACTGGGTTGGGTGCGAAAAAGTATTTGTTGTTAACATTCTTTTTTCATTCGGTTTTTCCAGTTACGAGTCCTTTTTTAAAGCTTATCGTTTTGTGTTCATTTTGTTTAGTTCTTTTTTCGTAACAGATTTAATGATTTAATTCTCAGTGTGAGACAGGCAAGAAGTAAGGCATGTAGCAACATCAGCACGGCAAAGGGCACTCCTTTAAAGGCAAGGAAGTGCAAAAATATTTTAAGTCAAGTGATAGCGATTGGTGTATGAGTCGTATGATTTTTGAATCAAGCAGGGGCAACGCCAGGCCATGCTGCTAGAATATATATATATATATATATATATATATATATATATATATATATATATATATATATATATATATATATATATGAATTGAGAACTCTGGTAGCCTGTAATGCTTATATCTCGTATATAATGTGTTAAAAATTTCACTTCAGCGTACGGTGATAACCTAAAGTTGAGATGTCAAATCAGTCGGTTTCGATCCCGAGGCGACAGGCTGTTTCATGCTAGACGCAATCGTCAGGCGACCTCTGAGTGTTGACTTCAATGTTCATCTTTTATTTCTGGCACATTGGTCAGATAGTTGATACTCATTTCACCGCAACCAAGGCGATAAAGCCACTAGGACGCAAGGGGTTACAGAGAGTAAAAGAGAATGAGAGGACTTTAGTGAGGAGAAAAAACAATAAAAGAACAGGGTTCAGGAAGGCAGATGATGGCGATTAGCGCTTTATTTACAAGTTTGAAGATTATAAATGACAGTGTTTAATATACTGGTCTTTTCCCCAAGCTTATGAACTACGGTGTCAGTGAATGAATATTTGGCTTAATCCAATCGTTCCTAACAAATCATATAATTAAAGTCTTGCTGAACGAACACACTTCTAGTTTGTTTCATATTAATATGTTGGTCCGTCATGGCTCTCTCTCTTTGGACATATGTTCTTTCATCAACGACCTTCTCAATGTCAACAGAAACCAACTAAGTATTTATGCAGATGACACAACTATTTACTCCTGTCTTAGTAGCAAATCAGACAAAGTAAACCGGGCAAAGTAAACATCTCAAAAATTACCTCCACCATTTTATCTTTTATTCTGGAATCATCAAGGGGAGATTTCTTCTCTTGCATTAATCGCTTATGGAACTCTCTTCTGACCTTTTGCTTTTCAGTCAACTTTGATCTTCAAAAATTTAAATGTAATGTCAACCGGTATCTTTTGTCTTCTTAATTCCTGTTCTTTTATTGTTGTATCTCCTTAAAGCATTTTCCCCTTCCCATATTCTTACACACACAGTAACACCTTGCGTCTTTGTGGATTTATTGCCTTTCTTGCGGCGAAATGACTAGAAATATAAAAAGGCCGGTATGTGATGTGCTTACTAAGAATTATGATCTATGTAATATAATGAACATCATGTTTTTACAAGAAAATAATATTGAAAACATCCCTTCACCCCATATATATATATATATATATATATATATATATATATATATATATATATATATATATATATATATGTATATTGAAAATAAAAAATAAAAATTAAAAAATTAAAATCGTTAGACACACTGGGTTGTAGATTAATATTCTTTCGTTTTTTTTATTATTATTATTCCATTTAGATTCCTCGACTAGTTTCGACCGAAATGGCCATCATCAGGAGGAGAAATTAAATATTTTTGCTTGCCGTTAGCAGTGAACTACAGAAATGAATGTCTTTTTTTGGAGAAATAAATATATATATATATATATATATATATATATATATATATATATATATATATATATTGCTTGTATTTGGGCATCATTTTTCATTGATGCATGTTTCATTAAATAATATAGACAAGTGTTGTCTATATATTTAAGTAAATTCTTTTCATAACGTCTGGTAAGCTTAATAACATTATCATTAAACGAAGAAAGAAAATCACAATATTGATCCATATTTTTTAATCCAATCTAAGCTTTCTGCTTACATAAGCCATTATCAAAGATGACAATTGCAGTACAATATATTTTTTATATATTTTGTCCGTGTATTGTTTAATATATTTTAATGCAATTGTTAACTTAGATTGGATTCAAAGTCATAACATAAAACGTCAAGAATCAATTATTTACATTGTTCAGTCTATTGTCTTCAACTGTATTATCATATTCACAACACATTGCCTAATGAATAAAAGCCTTGGTTTGAACCAAAGAGTTGTGAGTTCAATACTAGGCTACTGAAGTGGTGAACAAAAAGAAACTTAGAGAGTTGAGTCAAAAGGAGATAATTGAGACATCCGGAAGAGGCATGGCATTTGGAACTAGAACAATCTAACTCGGTGGGTGAAATAAAGGGTTCAGTTCGAAATTCCAATCACCTGAAGTAGACTGGCTTGTACAACTGCCGAAACGTCGTGAATATGGCTAATATAGATGAAGACAACAGTAAGAACCATGTAAATAATGTAAATAATGTACATAATACCTCATCACAGAAATATAGACAGATATCAAGAATCAAATAACCTCGAATTGTTTTAATTTACCGCGTTTTTAATGTTTTAACTTCATACGTTTCAACGTCGACTTAAATAAATTTTGCTGAAAGTGTTAATTGGAATGTGAGACGAGGAAGAAAATTAACGTGGCTACCACTGAGGAAAGTGATTACAAGGCCGAAAAATTCAAACCTGATAAGGCCAAAAGGAAATACATTAGAATCCCTGACAACCGAACTAAGAAGGCTTTCCGGATATGAGGAATTGGTTACAAAGTTCGGATATGAGGGGGTTATATTTAGATTAAATTAAAAGAACTGAAATCAGGTTTAACATTTATTTTCAATATTTTATAGTAAAGAAAATTAAGTTAATGGTGAGTGAAATATAACGGGATTCATTTTAAAAGAAATAAATTATGTAATTTTAATGAAAATTCATTAAATTTAAAACAAATAATGTAACGAGGATTTTTTTTATTCGCTGCTGCATGATGATTCTTTCTCATCAAATGTCATTCTCAACTTTTTCTGCATTTCGTTTTGCTTTTATTCTTGAATTTTTTTTTAAATGAAAGACACTTTTTAACCCTGCATGCGTTATTGCAATCACCATAGCTGAATGCTGGTTTTCTTTCCATAAAACTGACAATCTTTTCAATAGCTCTTTCAATTTCAGTCCAGGTTTCATAACAATCATGCATCTCGTCGCTATTGTGTTTCAGATGTGTCTCGTTGTCATCCTTTCCTCTTATTCCCATCATCTTTTGCACCAATACAAGCCATTAGGGTGAAATAAGCATAAGCAATTATTTTCAAATCAGTTACATATCACCCAAATAGTTCAAATATACACATCAAAATCATGTCCGGATATGAGGGATTCCAGATACGAGGGATTCCGGATATGAGGGATTCTACTTCTAACTGTAAACAGATTTCTTCTTGTTGAGCTCTTTTTGAGCGAAGTTTTAGAGACCCTTTATATATATATATATATATATATATATATATATATATATATATATATATATATGATTTATATATTCTGCATGATTTTCTTTTCTTTACATGATAGAGTTCTCTAACAATGCAGAACCCACGCCGATGAAAAATAAGGCGAATCGCCAATATAACTTATTCGGTTCAGTGAAAATTGTATTTTCAATACTCAGAGAACAGAATTAGCAAGAAACATTTTTAGCAACATCTTACCACTCAAAACACACATATACATCTTGTAGAAAGAGAGATTGGTAATATATAAGAGAGACAGACAGAAATAAAACGAAGGAAATGACAGAATCGTCAACTAGTGTCCACGAATAATAGCTTGATTGGTCATTGGCGAATCCACGTCACACCTGCTATCGAATTGTGCTAATCAGTGCAAAATCCTATCCATTGATCATATTTAGACATCTTCCATAAGCGGGGGCCATCCTACAATCTGTGGCTATAATCTGGAAATATTAAATATCTAATGATATTAATCTGTTTTCAAAGTGCGAAATTGGAGACAAAAAGGCAATTCTAATGCGGCCCCACCTTCACTGTGCTGGTTATGTTGAGCGTATGAGTGATGAAAGGACCCTTAAAATCTTCATCGATAGCCAACCGCATGACGGTCCCCAGAAAGTGGGAAGACTCCTGCTGAAGTACAAGATTACACTTAAGTAAAACCTAAACTGTGCGTCCTGGGTAAGACGTTAAACTACGTCCAGCAGCAAGGCCTCTGATCAGGAGGTTTTGAGGAGCATGGAACCACCTCTTAATTGCTGATGTTCCCAGGTCCACCCTGACCCGGGGTGGTAGCACCTGTTAGGGTCTCAGCTACGGGCAAATAGTTAATTATTACCAGCAATATCCTTTTGAAAAAATTATTACCAGCAATAGAATTTTGAAGGAAAAATATTACCAGAAACAGATTTCTGACAAAACAAAATATTACCAGCAATAAAAAATTTTGTCGACATTAAATAACCCATTGAGATTGATATGCCGTATAACAAAATAAACCAAATCAATCTAAACCAAAGAATACATATTCAATTCATACGAATCTATCATAAAAACGTTGTCGGTATTAGATAACCCATTGAAGTTGATATGCCGTAAAACAAAATAAACCAAACCAATCTAAACCAAAGAATACATATTCTATTCATACGAATCTATCCTAAAAACGTTATCGGCATTAAATAACCCATTGAGGTTGATATGCCGTAAAACAAAATTAAACCAAACCTAAATTGTATTGATATCTTTCTGTCGTCCTTTAAAGAAATGTCTTCTGCTCGTGACAAGTGGAAGAGCGTGTGCATAAAACGCATTACAAATTTGAACGCATTGACTGTCTGCATATTACAAGGATGAACAAGGAACATCGATCCAACATGACCGGGTGGTAGATCGTGTTGAACGTCTACGTATTACAAGGTAAAACACTGAACACAACTAGAAATTGGCCGAGTGGTTGAAAAACAGATACGATGATTATAGTGATGAACAGGAATAAAGGTTTCATCAGGATCAGAAGGTAATGGAAGAAAGATACAAAGGCAGATGGGATTTTAACATGATGGCTGATTTCTGTTGGTGCATCAAAAGAGATCAACCTTTTCAAAAGCACTCTACACTTTCCAGGAAGAGAAGATTTATATATTTGGATGGACAAAAATGATTGTATTTTTCATTCCTTTATATCATCTTTATCTGTTTTGATTTAAAAATTGATGACACATGTTTGTCTTAATTTCATGTTGAGATTTTTCCGAAAAATTTTTCTGAACTGAAAATGCATTCTTTAAAATATTTGGATACTTTTTCTTTTATGATAAGCTATTCTAACTTGTAAACGTTTAAGGATTCTTTTACTTGACCCTGGCATATCACTGTTAAGTGGGTGTTTTGGCCTATTTTACGAAAAAAAAAAGAAATTATCTGTACTGAGAAAACGTGACGTAATGGGAAACATGGACTTGATTTTCAGATTCGGCGTGAAAAAATAGCCTAGAAACATGTGTCCATTGCCCAACAAAATTTGGGTTGAAAAAAATGTCAACCGGTGTTATTCTATTTAAAATTTTAAAAAAATGAAAACAGTTCTTGTAAATATTCATTATTCACAGAATTTTTTAAAGACAATACTGTCTATAATATATCTTATTCATAAAAGCAATTAAATTTTTTCTAATTAAATAATGTCTTAGTTTGATTGTATTTTTTTTATTCTATTATTCAGAGCAGATTTTCGGTAACTGAGGCTCCTTTTTTGAAAAAAGAAATTTATAATTTAAATTCTCCGAGGAGTTCTGTATATAACAGCTATAAAGATTAAGCCCTACAACTTTTAATTTCTCGAAATTTCATAAAATTAAATAAGTTGGTAGGGGTAACAGATGTAAAAAAGATAAGATTTTCTAAAAAAAAAAACAATTCTGTTTTTTTTGAAAAAGAAACTAAATAGTTTTCTAAAAAAAAACATTTCGAAATAGTTTTTCTAAAAAGAAACATTTCCGAAATAGTTTTCTAAAAAAGAAACAATTTCTGAAATAATTTTCTAAAAAAGAAACAATTCTGAAATAATTTTCTAAAAAAGAAACATTTCCGAAATAATTTTCTAAAAAAGAAACAATTCTGAAATAATTTTCTAAAAAAGAAACCTTTCTGAAATAATTTCATTCATTTGTGAATAAGTCCCGAAAGTTTCATTAAAATCTAGTAATTATTTGATTTTTGCAAGAATTTCCAAAACAGTGTTTTCACCGCCAAAAAAAACGACGCTAAAATTTCTTACATTAATCTTTGGGATGTCGCCAAAAAAACAAAATTTTTTACCAAAATTTCCAACATCGTAAAACCAAAAATATAATTTAACAATCAAAAAATCATTTTATCTTTCCTCTTAATAATAAAGGATTTTTACGATAAAACTGTTTTTATTAAGTTTAGGGTATTTTTCATCATGGTATGTTAATTCTTCGCGAATCAGTGGAGCTACGTAATATATAATAAAACTAATCTGAAGTTATAACTCTTCATCCTCGACGATTAACTACTTCGAGTCATTAAGGTACCTTACATGAAAGTTATTTTCAATTTCCCGTTCCCTAGTCCAAACCCTGAAGGGTATAATGACAGAAGGTATTGTGATTAAAATAATAAGAGGAAACAAAGCTAATAATTAAATGATAATAATAATTGGGCGGTGTGATAAAAAAACCCAATAATAATAATAATAATAAGATGCATGAAATCTAGTAATAAAATAATAGTAATAACGAAGTATGTACCGAATATTAGTTTACCGATAAAAGCAACAATAATATGGATTCAAACTAGTAATAAAATTACTTTCTATCCCACTAGACACATCAAAACAAAAAAGCTGGGATAAGATAAAATGCGAGGCCAATTTTACTAATTTGAGTCTCTCTCTGGATCAGCATCGCCTCGCCTGTCTACTATCTGCTTCACAACCGATTAGTGGCGCCTGGCTCAACACAGTGCCCTCTTCATCTACCGGTACCCTTCTAGATGATGAGTGCACTCGGGTCGGAGTCACGATCCGTCTTGGACTCAAATTATGTCAGCGTCACAGATGCAGATGTGGAGCTTCCATTGATGAGTTTGGTTTGCATCTTCTCTCCTGTCGTCGTAGTGCCGGCCGCTTTCCAAGGCATGAAGCAACAAACATCTTCAGAAGAGGTCTGGATGTAGCTGGGTTCCCCTCCCAAATCGAATCCGTAGGCCTCATCCGTGGTGATGAAAAGCGGCCGGATGGCATGACCATTTTTCCTTTTAAAATGGGGAAATCGTTGCTTTGGGATGCGGATACATTTGATCAGGCCCGCGGTTGAGCCGGGGTCCGTCGCCCGGGACGCAGAGATAAAAAAAAATAAAATATTCTTCTCTTGCTGATAGATTTTCTTTTTTACTCCTGTAGCAGTGGAGACTTCTGGGGTTATTTGCCCTCGTTCGATGGCGTTCCTTCGGAAGGATGGCATCTCGATTAAGGAACAAGCCTCACGAAACGGAGTGGCTCTTGCAGAGTGTCTAACTGGCGATGGTGCGAGGTAATGCTTTCGCCATCATTGCGGCTGGTAGAGGATAGCAAAAAAAAAAAACATTTTATTTATAGTTACTTTGTTCAAGCTTTTTTTCAATAAATTTATTTTCAATATTTTAAAAATTGTAAATAGTAATAAAGAATATTGTATTGGTTCAGAATTTTGAGATAAAAGGACAATAATAATAAGTTAGATTAAAGCGAATAATATCATAATAGTCATAATGAAGATTATATCGATGCAAAATGGTATGAAAAAAAAGCAAAAATAATAAGATGCAATTAAACTAGTAATATGTTGATAACAGTGCAAAAGATTCGTTTAAATAATTAGAAAAATAAACAACAGTTTCTGCTTCCATCATTAATCATCGATTAGTATGGTTCCATATGTTTACAGGATGTTTGCATATTGTAATGGATAGTGGCTCAGAGCGAGAAATCGGAGAGCCGATTTCGATTTCTAGTCGAGTTTCATTACAGTCTCTTACACGCAAATACCCTTGGGAAAAATATGACTCTATTCTCTCCCAGCTATGGGTTAAATATTAGGTTGTACTGGGCTCTTCAGCCTTGGCTGGCAACCAGTCTAGGATAAAAAAAATTTAAACCCGTGTGTGGCCCTAGAGAAGCACATAATATCCAGCTAATGATCGTTGAGTTTGCAATGACGCCGTGATCCCAGACTTCGGACGACCTTGTTGGTGTTAAATTCTTTCTACGTTTCGTGTGAAAAAAAATACATACATATATATATATATATATATATATATATATATATATATATATATATATATATATTGACTGATTTGTTTCTTATGACTTATCAACCATTGCTAGAAAATATTGTGAGAATCTTTTTTGAGATAATAATTGTTTAGTGATATAAATCTTACTAATTAACCCATAGCTGGGGAGAGAAGTGGTGATTTTATACTTTTCGCAAGGCTATTTGTGCGTAAGTGAATATAACAAACCCGATTGGAATTAGAACTCGGCTCTCCGATTTACAATTCCGAGACATTATCCATTATACCACCCGCACATCCAAGCATACAACACCTGGTATTCCCAAGCGGCTACCCATATAGGTTCTGACCAGGCCTGACGTTGCTTAACTCCAGTGATATATATATATATATATATAACTTATAATATTATCTGATTAAAGTTATTTGAAATATACAGAATGATGGAATCATTAGCTTATATGTTTGTAATTTGTATTTTTACCTATTTGTAAAAATATTCATTTAAGCATGCGGAGAACAGTGTTCACGTTTTTTAAGTTTGATCATTTGTCTACTTGTAAAATACACAAAGCCTGTATGAAGTATAAATGTAAATTATTCTTGGCTGATTTTTATATTTCCTGCCAGAAGTGCATGAAGAAGGCGGAGAAAGAAAAAAGGAAGAAAGAAAAACGAAAAAAATAATAATGAAGATAAAAATACGGATACTGACCAGAAAATTAAAAAAGCCAAAAACAAAACAAGAGAAATTCCTAACGAGTAAATCTTATATCCAATATGGCTGCGGTTTTCACATCGTTAAACGCTGGATTAAAAGATTGGCCGTGAGATGCCCTGTTTTTAACCCCATCCGGTATTGTTGGCCAGGGACGACAAACAACGAACTGTTGGTGGTTTCCGGTTGTCGTCGATGCCATCTTAACCGGCTGCTGTCGGCTGCTTTACTGCATTGCCTTATTAGCATGTGTCCATGTTTGCTCTTTTCCTTACAAGTATTAACTTTAGAAAGACAGCCATGTTGGAGATTTTTATCGTCGTCTCGTTACCGCAGAATAATCTCGTGTCAAAATGGTTGGTAGTCATTTCCGTTCGTTACGTTGTTTTGTAGGTAATTGTTAAGATTGTCAAAGAGGGGTTTTTTCTTTCTTTCTTTTTTATTTCTTTCTTTTTTTTGCATAGCTTGCTTTAAACAGTCGTTTATCTTTGTTTAGAAACAAAAGTAATATGGAATAACAGTGAAGTATAAAATTCCAATTGAAAGAAAAACGTTTTACAAACACACGCACACATACACCCAGACAAACTTCTTCTTCTTCTTCTTCTTCTTCTTCTTCTTCTTCTTCTCTTTCTACTACTACTACTACTACTACTACTACTTCTTCTTCTTCTTCTAGGTATTGTGTCTGTATCCCTTCAAGATGTGAGTAATCATGGCTCTCTACAACTTTCTATCCTTTGTAGCTCTTAGTAATGTTTGTCTTTTTACCATCTCTCCCACTCAGTTCCGCCATCT
Source organism: Acanthosepion pharaonis (assembly GCA_903632075.3). Lineage (NCBI taxonomy): Eukaryota > Metazoa > Mollusca > Cephalopoda > Sepiida > Sepiidae > Acanthosepion > Acanthosepion pharaonis. The sequence continues at coordinate 259,105 of CAHIKZ030000671.1, read as the reverse complement.
ATTCCCACAGGCAGATTTACGGGTAGTGTAATGGATAGCGGCTCAGAAATCGGAGAGCCGAGTTCGAATTCCAGTCATGTTCGTTGCATTCATTTACGCGTAAATAACCTTGGGATAGGTATGAATCCACTTCCCCTCCATGTTATGGGTTAAAAAGTAGGACTTGTGTCTGGAAAAATAATTTTTATTCTCCAAAAATTGTTAATACAATATTCATTCGCAAAAAAATATTTATTCTTACAATCCAAAAAATATGCTTTGGCTTTAAATAACCCACATAGGGTTGATAATCCGTAAAAAAAAAAACAAATCAATTAATTCACACAAGCACCACAGGTAGGTGGTCAGCTACCTCTCTCTTTCCCTTTTGCTTTCAATATATCCTGTAAGAGTCAAACTTTCTAAACCCTACCTATAAATGCTGTCTTTGAAGTCCTTATACAGTTCATATTATTAATGACTTATTTTCTATACACGGTGTACCGGATAAATATCCAGCCATTTGATATGGACCCTATTTATGGTAATTACACTTTAGTTCTTTTCAAAATACTCCCCATGGAAGGTCCTTAAAAACATAATCCAGCGTCTCTTTCAGTTTTCGAAACAGTCTTCTAATTCTTTGAGGACTGTTGGTGGTTTCCGGTTGTCGTCGATGCCATCTTAACCGGCTGCTGTCGGCTGCTTTACTGCATTGCCTTATTAGCATGTGTCCATGTTTGTTCTTTTCCTTACAAGTATTAACTTTAGAAAGACAGCCATGTTGGAGATTTTTATCGTCGTCTCGTTACCGCGGTTGAGCCGGGGTCCGTCGCCCGGGACGCAGAGATAAAAAAAAGAAAATATTCTTCTCCCAGCGATCTCATCACATTCTCTTTAATTTCGCTCAAGGACTAATACCATCATCCTATCATTTCAACAGCAACAGCTAGAAAACGGAAGGGAGCCAAATAACTATAGCTAGGTTGATAGGCCGGATTCATATATAGTTTTTTTTCCCCAAAACACCTGCATAGGATTTCGTTTATTTATACACTCAGTCAGTGTGAATGCGTGACGGCCATTGTGATGGCCAGTAAGTGTGATGATCATTATCAGTGTACAAGTTCATTTAGTGATGTCTCACTGCCGACTGTATAACCACACTGGAGAATGTCTATTCGCACATGCGCAATAGGGTCCCATATACAGTAACGTGCAGAAGTTTAGTGATGCCTGGGGCCAACTCCTTGATTATCTGTCACTAAGATTCAAGTAGGGGGCGGCATATAAGGCCTTATACTGAGAAATGTGAAAAAGGAAGACATTTTAAATATGCAAAAACAGATGAAATATGAAATAAACACTTTATTCAAATTAAATATAAACTAAATTTTTATTTTACTCTTTCAATGGCTGCGCTCCTGATATGGATGCCCGGGGTCATCGCACCCTCTGACCTACCTTCTGTTAGCTACTGGTCTTATGATTAGTTTGCGTCAACACCAAGTAACAGCCTTTACTTTTTCTAGTGTCATAAATGTTAGAGAAAGTTTCCTAATAATGTATCCTTCATCCTTATGAAGAGACACTGCACTCAAATTTCATAAGCCAGGAACAGTGATCTTCCTGATGTCATCAATTCCGAAGTAGGCATCTATGCAGACGACACTACATTTTACTCCTGTCTCAACAGTAAATCCGGCATTGCTAACAAAACTAACTTGACCGCAGGTTTCGAAAAGGACCTCGAATCTGTGGTTGACTGCGGCAGAAAATGGCTTATAAACTTTAATGCCTCCAAAACGAAACTGCTCTCATTTACCCACCATAGATCACCCTCCCTGTCTCCTATCAAAATGGCTGATGCCCAACTCCACGAGAGCGGCTCTCTGTGCCTGCTTCGTCTCTTGCTTTCCACTGACCTGAGGTGGAACAACTACATTGAATCAATAGTTTCATCTACCGCAAAGAAAATTGGTTCTCGCATCAGAAGGTTTTTCTCGCCTGAGTCTATCCTTCAAATCTACCATTCGTCCATACATTGAAGACTGTTGCCATATATGGCCTGGTGCCCCCGTTGTTCATCTCGAGGTCCTCGACAAAATCCAGAGACGGATATGCAATGTGATAGGTCCTGATATGGCATCTCATCTACAGTCACTTTCTCACAGACGTGGCTTCCCTCTGTCTTTTCTACAAATATTTTCATGGCAACTGCTCTGAAGAGCTACTTTCACTGGTTCCCCAACTGCATGAATTTAAGCGTGCTACTAGGTTGGCATCTCGGTCCCACCCTTTCACTGTCGAAACAGTTACATGTAACCGTCTTTACTACTCCAACAGCTTCTTCTCTTGCACTTCACGAAAGAGGAACTCCCTTACTCTTACTTTCTTCCCTGATAGCTATAATCTTCAAATATTCAAAAGTAATGTCAATCGACATCTTATGATGCCTTGATCACGATCCCCGTCCTTCTCTCTGTAACCCCTTGCGTGTTAGTCGCACTGCCGTCTTGCTTGGGGCGAAATGCTTAAAAAAAAATTATTATTCGTGGCCGCCGAGTACAGAAGTACGTGACCTCCCATCTACATCCGGTATTATAATGTCGACAACGAAATGATTCAGGCAGTTTCTTACATATGTCAGAAGAGAATGTAAGAATGCCTATGTGTATTTAAATGAGAGCTAATTGAGCTATGGTCTGAGAAATGTAACGTGAGTCTTCTTGTTAAGCATGTTGTAGTATATCCAATATAATTATTTACAGATAAATAATATTGGTTCTATAACTCTAAATACATACATAAAACGATGCATATATTCTATTGAAAGTAAAATAAAATTCACTCTTGATAATGGCTAAAAGTTTAGCCGAAATCGCTTGGAAAATATTCAGACAATTTATATATAATTTATGTCTTGAAAAGAAAAAATATACGAACACATGAGAAATTATATAAAAACTCAAACCAAAATAACTTGTCAGAGGTTTCAATAAAACTTACCATATATATATTAATTAATTAGATTAATATTCCAAAGTTCTTTAGTATTTGTTTTTATTTAAAAAAAAAAAAAACAGTACTCGATACAGAAGTTGAGGTTAAATTATGATTATTTTTATAAATCTGATTCCATCGTAACACAGAAATTACTGTTTCGAAATTGAAACTCAAGTCTTAAAGTTTAATTTCAAGATTAAACTTAAAATTTAGAACACAGTTTCATTCTCAAGTGATGTTTAAATTTCTGTGTCGCGCTGGAATCATATATATATATATATATATATATATATATGTGTGTGTGTGTGTGTGTGTGTGTGTTGAAAAATGACGGAACGCATTTCTTTTTAAGGGATTTTTTTCCTCCAACAGAAAGATTCGTTTTAACGACAATAATCAAAACGGCGAAATTGAAAAAGGTAGACACGGTGTGTGTGTGTGTGTGTGTGTGTATGTGCGTGTATGGGGGTTGGTAATGACCCACGTCTAGAATAAATTTTTTACTAAAAAGAAATAAATCATTAACCACGAAAACTTATTGGTATGCACACACACACACACACACACACACACACATATATATATATATATATATATATATATATATATATATATATATATATATATATATTTATTCCAAAATTATAGCATATAAACAAGAATATTAAGAACAGTATTTTTAGTTATTGGAATTTTATTCCGTCTACACCAATCCTATACTTGGATATATATATATATATATGTGTGTGTGTGTGTGTGTGTGTGTGTGTGTGTGTGTGTGTGTGTGTGTGTGTGTGTGTGTGTGTGTGTGATAGCTGGCCACTCGTATTCGAGAATACTCGTCTACTAGGGCGGCTAGCCAATCCCTATTGCAGATGCTCGCTCAGACACCCACGGAGTGCTCTTGTCGTTTATACCTTAACTATGCTGAGTAGACCTTAGTTACAGTTTCTGGAAGAGAGCGTGTTATCTAGCGTGATCAATAATTTGAACAAGGCCAGCACACTCAAGCCCTCGGTCACGATGACTTGTGGCTTCGTGCTAACCCCCTCTCGCCGGTCCCCAAGATTCCCTTCTATCCAATTTCACTCACAAGGCTCGGTTCAACCCATTGTATGGTGTTCAGGCACTTTCCAAAGGTGCGATGATCAACATCGATCCAGTCCGATATCATCAGGAAGTCCACTTCCTGACAAATATCGACCACGGTGAGATTCGAACCCAGGCCTCATAGTCAGAAAAGTGAACATTATATATATATATATATATATATATATATATATATATATATATATATATATATATATATTTTTTTTTATTTCAAAATTATTGATAAAGGTAGCCACTTTTTCAAGATGATCACTTGAGATGACACCAGAAGTGTTGAAACAAGATGGCTATTTTTGGTAGGGATGTTATAACATGTCTATGTTATAATTTTTGAATAAATAAAATTTGCTCTACTCTGTATTGAGTACTCTTTTAAGAATAACGTTTTTAGTTATTGGAAGTTTATTCCGTTTACACCAATATTATCCGAAAAGAAAAAAAAATATTAGATCGCATGAAAAATTGAATAAAAAACTAAATAAAAGCACGAAATCTTTCGTATTCAATGAAATGTGTATACATATATATATATATATATATATATATATATATATATATATATATATATATATATATATATATATACACAGGTGTCCATAAATTTCGTGTGCACTTTAAAAAATTTATGACTTTACGATAGAAATAATTTGTAAAAAGTATTAGAAAGAAGATTAGAAAAAAGTAAATCTATATTTTTAAGGTTTTATCCATGTCCTCCATCATTAGCAATACAAAGGCTAATACGATTTTGCAGTTTACGGAAAACATTTGCCAACTGATTTACAGTAATGCCTGAAATCACAGATATTTTAGCTATACTTAAACTAGGTATATTAAACTTTATAACATTTTTTACAGATTATTTCTATCACAAATACAGATAAAGTTAAAAATTTTTAAAGTGCACACGAACATCCTATGGACATCCTATATATATATATATATATATATATATTTACCTAACCAGTTCCTTCCTATTTTCAATATATTTTTCACATATATATATATATATATATATATATATATATATATATATATATATATATTCATCAATTAATTTTATGCATTTAACATTTTTAAAGAGTTTTCGTAAATCTTTAATGATCGATACATACACAGTCAAGCAGACAGTCAAACACGACGAGACATTTTAAAATTATTAAAAATAAAATTTAAAAAAATATAAACGTGGAAAAGAAGACGCTCCCACGTTTTCAGCTATTTGTTAATCTTTCTTCTTTTTTTCTTTTTTTTTTTTCTTTTTTTGGTCTTTATTTATTTAGTGCAGCATGGCGTTCGTCTCCTATTGTGTTTCAACTCAACGCAATGACTCCAATAAACTTCAGGTGAAGAAAGAAAAAAAAAGTTTGAAATAACATGATAAGAAAGAAAAGAAAATTAAAACAAAAATCACAGCTCTCCACATTCCCATTGATTTTGAATCTTGTTTTACTGACTTGACCAATCACAACCGGTGTTACTCTTTTACAATATAGGTACTTAGGATCACTGTCGAGTTCTCGGGTCAGCGTACAGTGTGATAGATGAGTAAAACAAAAGCTAATAAATCACCTCCTTAAGATGACTGCTAAACTATTATGTTATCTGATCTACCGAATTTCACGTGAATATTCGGTACAGCTGATGTAGTGAAGACAAGCAGTTGTGCGTCAGCTAAACCTTCGTGAGCACGACGGACACACGCACACATACACACAAAAGAATGAATTTAAAATGTTGGTAATCATACTTGTAGATAACCAATACCTTGTAGATTAATTAATAAATTTGAGAAAAAACTTTTTTTTAAAAATATTTCAATGTCTATATACATCATTATCAGAAGAGCCGTTCGAAGAAAAAAAAAATGGAACTGTATTTTTGAATTAATTTTCTCGTTATGATCATGGCTTGAAAAACTGATATTTTGAAACATATATTTACATAATATAAATTTATTACTAAAAACAAATAAATAAGGAGCCACGACTAAAATAAATTAGAATCATATTTTTAAAAATGTAAAAGGACAGGAAAATAAAAAAAAATATTTCTTACTATAACGTAATAAAACGAACATGGGGTATAAATGAAGAAGAAGAAGAAGAAGAAGAAGAAGAAGGAGAAGAAGAAGAAGAAGAAGAAGAAGAAGAAGAAGAAGAAGGAGAAGAAGAAGAAGAAGAAGAAGGAGGAGGAGAAGAAGAAGAAGAAGGAAGAGGAGGAGAAGAAAAAAAGAAGAAAATCGATTTATGCCCTTTTAAATAATGTATATTTTGACTAGAATAATTTAAATATCCTAATACAATTCTCTTTAAACATTTTGCCTTATTTCACACTAAATAAAACTTTACACATTATTTTTCGATAATAGATTATATCGCAGTTTTAAAAAGGGACATTTAAAAAGTATATATTAATCTAATAAATGTAAATATATTATAACATAGAGGAGGAAAAACTAGGAAAAGGAAAATATTAGTCATTGTAAAATGCAAAACAAATAAATGTAGTAACCGGTTATCGCACCTCGCTCTTCAAAGCTCAATTGAAGACAAAATATATATATGCACAACGATCACTATAAAGAAGGTAAGAAAAGTCATGGCGATCCACTTTCAATCCTTTTTTATTTTAGCCATAATGTCCGAACTCACGTTTACTGTTTGACTCAAAGGTAAACTGGGCCTATATCTATCTTTTAGTCTATCCTATAGAGTAGACCTATATTTATCCAATAGCCTTTCATGTAAACTGAGCCACTTTCTACCTTTTAGTGCTTCGTGCAAACTGGACTTCTGCCTATCTTTTAGACTCTCGTGCTAACAGGACCTATGTCTACCTTTTAGCCTCTCGTATAAAGTAGACCTATATCTAACGATTAGACTTTCGTGTGAATTGAACCTATATCTACCATTTTGGTCCTTGTATAAACTTGACTTACATCTACCAGTTTGTCTCTAATGTAAACTGAACTTCTCATATAAACTTTTAACGTCTCATGCAAATTGGACCAATGTCTAACTTTCTGTCTCTAGTGTGGACTGCTCACATATCTATCTTTTTTCTCTAGTGTAAACTGGATCTATGGCAGGATGTAGCTTCTCGTGTAAACTGGATCTATGTCTGGATGTAGCTTCTAGTGTAAACTGGATCTATGTCTGGATGTAGCTTCTCGTGTAAACTGGATCTATGTCTGGATGTAGCTTCTCGTGTAAACTGGATCTATGTCGGGATGTAGCTTCTCGTGTAAACTGGATCTATGTCGGGATGTAGCTTCTCGTGTAAACTGGATCTATGTCTGGATGTAGCTTCTCGTGTAAACTGGATCTATGTCTGGATCTTCTCGTGTAAACTGGATCTATGTCTGGATGTAGCTTCTCGTGTAAACTGGATCTGTGTCTGGATGTAGTTTCTCGTGTAAACTGGATCTATGTCTGGATGTCTATGTGTTTCTCGTGTAAACTGGATCTATGTCGGATGTAGCTTCTCGTGTAAGCTGGATCTATCTGGATGTAGCTTCTGGATCTATGTCGGGATGTAACTGGATCTATGTTTGGATGTAGCTTCTCGTGTAAACTGGATCTATGTCTGGATGTAGTTTCTCGTGTAAACTGGATCTATGTCTAGATGTAGCTTCTCGTGTAAACTGGATCTCTGTCTACTTAAGTGTCTCTAATGTAAACCAAATCTATGTCTACCTTCTTGTCTCTCGTGAAAAATGAACCTATGCCTGAACTTTTGTCTAGTGTAAACTAGACCTACATATAACTTTTAGCCTCTTGTTTAAACTGGACGATTTTTCTCTTTTTGTCATTAGTGTCAACTAGACCTATGTCTTCTATGTCTACTTATATATATATATATATATATATATATATATATATATATATATATATATATAGATAGAAAAGACAATACTTATAAGGCACTTTTTTTTAAAGCAAAGACTAAAATAAAAACAAACGGTTTCGTCCCAGGACTTATCAAGTTTATTTATTCTGGGAATTTAAAAAAGCGTGTAAATTAATATTTTTAATTAACGAATGTAATCGAATGGAGGGGAAATTATGAATTTCAAGAAACTAGAGTCCAATAACATTCAGACCCAGCAAGCATTCCCTCTGTTTACAAAGGGAAGGCTCAAGGGATCTGATATACAGGGACTCTAGAACCTTAAGGTGGAATGTGGAGTAGGGCCTAGATAACATTATTAATCGGTCACAACTAAAATTTTCCACACATTTCCTTCTATTTATTAAATGTTCAGCAATAGCAAAACCAGGACTGTTAGCCAGTTGGCTATTTCTGGAGGACGGATTCAAAATCCTGGGAGGTAAATCCTGTTTTATTCTCGAATCCAAACGCTGGGACGTCCTCCCTATGTAGTCATGTCCACAACTACACTTGTATTGATAAATCACTGAATTAACATGATGGGGAGGGAGGACGTCTTTATGAATGGAAGAGAAAGTAGGACTGGTAACAAATATTACCCTAACATTTGTCGAAAAATAACAACTATTGATTAAACGTGAAATACGTTTCGATAAACTCCCACCCTCTGTACCAATATAGGGAAGTCGCAAATAAACTTAGAATCGACTTTTTCTCGTTTTGTTCATAAATTAAGACAAAACAATAAAAATTATTTCACCCTTTCATAATTTACAATACCTGTAACATATTGCCATACGATATAAGCATGTTATTCCAACTCTCGTAAATATGCATGAACTTACAATTCATATAAGACAATTTTACATTAAATTTAACCCATTTTACGTTTTTCTACTTCATATAATTATATAATAATATAAAGCACATAATAATGGCTGATCATAAACCAGCGTCTTTGCTGATCAGGACATGAGGCAAGAATGGAAAAGTGAAAGTTTCCATGTCAAGTCTTATTCAAAGACCAACTCAAAAAAAAAAAAAAAAAAAAAAACATTGAAAGTTACTGGGCTGGAGCCTAAATCATTTAAAACATAAGGCCGAGACCGTATCAACTGGCGGTGTACAATCATTATCGGGACAAAAATTTTCAAAGCCACCAGAAGGAAAAAAGAAAGAAGTCAAACGACAAAAGAAAAAGACTCGACAAAATCAACCTCGTCTTCCTCCAACATTACTATGCAGTCAATGCCATCGGATCTTTCATGTAAGAATTGGTCTGCTTAGTCATCAATGCTATCATCATAAAGGAAGCGATCAGAAAAGAAGAAATTAAATTCTTGGATATGAAATAAAGCCGACGAGTACATATACAAATTAAAAATTAGCTTAAAAATATACTTCTTTTTCGCAAACAATAAATATTGAACATTATCTTGTTTATGTGCATATAAAAAATATGTATGTTATAGGTCTTCACCTGGCATCTCGGCTTCAGTCACTTTCCCGCCACCGTCATGTAACTTCTCTCTGATTTTGTTATAAATACCTTCATGATAATTGTTCTGATGAACTTTCGTCTATGTCGTTTTTTTATTCCCTACCCCGCAAAGACAAATTGTAAATATTGGTACTAGTTAGGACATCATAGAATCTATGAGGTATTGTAGTGGCTCTAATAAGAATGGTAAGTAAGAATGTGTTGTTTTGGTATAAGGAAAACTGTGGTTCGCTTGGCTCAGTAATCGTGGCTAGCTAAGTTTAAGATAAAACATATTAAAGACCAGCTTTCTCATATTCCCCTTTTGGCCTAGTGCCAAATTTTTGTGTTATAACAAAATAAATATTATTTTCTTCGATATTGCTTTTATTGTCCGCCCCACCCCGGACAAATTATACATATAGGAACTAGATAGGACCTCATAGAGACACTGGGGTATTATGGTGACTGTAGTAAGAATGGTAAGTACGAATGTGTTATTTTGGTGTAGGGAATACTGTAGTATATTTGTGTCAGTAATTGTGGCTAGATAAGTTTAAAATAAGACAGATTGAAGACCAGCCTTCCTTATCCCTCCTTTTGGCCTTGTGCCACATTTTTGTATTTGCAAAATAAATATTATGATACCTAGATTTTATGAATTTGAGCGCGGTACTAGATTGGCGACAAGGTCTCACAATTCTATATTTTAAATGACTAGATATAACCATAAGTTCTATACTAACTTCAATTCTTCAATCGTACTTCTCACTTGTTGAACTTGCTTCCGGATTCTTGCTTTCCAGTCAACTTTGATCTTTAAAAATTTAAATGTAATATCAATCGTTATCTTCTGTCTTTTTAAAACTTATTCTTTTATTGTTCTCTCTCCAAAATAATTTTTTCTCATATTCTCTAATATTCAACAACCTCTTGTGTCTTAGTGGCTTTATTGCCTTTGCTTGGGGCGAAATGATTAAAAAAAACAATGAAGTACACCTTTGTTAAAATTAATTGAAACAACAGCTTTAGTTTCCTTTCTTTCATCATATGGTCAGTTTTAGACCAACTGGAGTGACAGAGTGTAATCGATTTCTATATTTTTCCTCAGATTAGGTCATTTGCAGTGATGTGCAGTAATATAAATCTATTTTCGGGGGATGTGATCAAATTTGTTTGACCTTGAAAAATATTTCATCATCAGTGATTGCATCAGATTTTTATCACTCCCAGTCACTATTGTCTCGACTGTCGATTAGTTGTCCTACAACCATTGTCTGCGATGGACATTACACCAAGGGAGCGTACGAAAATAGTAACGCTGCACGAACACACTGAAAAGCCTTACCAGTGAGCAGATCAAAGTACTATCGACTGTCCCGGAAACTCTCCACAGGTTTATCTCGTTCATTCCGTTTTACCTGTCGCCCCAATACCCAGTTCAAAATTCAGACAATCCATTCCTGACTGTAATTTGTGAAAGACTACTTGAGACTGCACAAGCCCTTTCACATGTCGGTTGTTTATTCAGTTGACTGACTTCAATTACTTTCGGATAGTGTTAGCACGTAAGAAACCCTTAACCGAACATCTTCGATTCGCGGAACTATACACGCTCGTACGTCGATGTAAGAGAGTCTTCCTAAACCCTATAACGGGGCGCTTGTTTATTCAGCTGACCGACTTCGTTAATTACTCTCGGGTAGTGTGAGCCCGTAGATCCCTCAACATCGACTATACGTGAAGATCTACACTCTCATCTGTCGATGTGTGAGAGACTGTTCAAATCTCTCAGTTTGGTTGTTTTACATAACCACATTAATTACAAATCCTGCCCAAGATCGCTCTACTCGATGCAGGTTTGATGCCACGTGCTTCTCCATTCGGCGGCCGGGAGTCATTTCAGATGGTCGCGTGTGGATTGCGTACAGTGCCTACTTTCTTATTACGTTTTAATTTAACTACAAACACTCTAGAGTAACACATCTTTTATAAAATATATCAATTTTCCTTCCAGAATATATAATATGTGAAAATATATTTTGCTACATCCAGGATACATTTGTCGCTGCCATATTCTCCATAATCGTCAATGATGCCGTGTCTAGGTACCTGTTTATTGTGACATGAAAAAATAACTCATACACCTCCACCCTCAGACTTTATTTTTCTATTTAGCGTAGATCTGAGATTTCATTGGTTAATCGTGACATATGCACAAGTATATTTTTTATTTTGACCTTACCCCCCACACACACACACACTTTAACTTTCGGAAAAGAGGTAACGATGTGTTTTTAAATTTACATAAAAAATCATTTTTATTACCAGTTACCAACTACCGCCTGAGGAAGTCCAATCATAGTATTGAAACATGAAAGCTTTTGTGTTGTGATTTAAGATGTTTTTATTATAATCTCTTATAATAAAAATATTATAATAAAATAACATGGGAAAATATTCATTTGGTTCTAATTAAGATTCGTTAATTGAAAATAATGAAAGACATAAGATTTTACAAGAACAAGGTTACCCAACAAGAACGTAGTATCGTACTATGGGAAAGAATGGGACATTACCCTGTCGTGCTAACCCAGTACGTGTTGGTAGGGACGAATGTAACAGTCTACCTTGCTATTTAACTCATAGCGGTAGGAGAGAAGAGATAGAATAATACTTTCCCAAAAATATCTGCGCGCAATATCTGTCTATATGTCTGAGATGATACTTACAACCGCATGTACCAGTATCACTTATGTCCTTTTAATTCAACTCTACAAGCTTTTTGCTCACCTCAGCTGTAGCCAGGTATTTAACTCACAACGGAAGAGGCATGGCACGTGGAATTTGAACAATCCACCCCTGTGGGCGATTATAAAGGGTTCAGTACGAAATTCCAATCACCTAGAGAAGGCCGGAGTGTACAACGGTTGAAACGTTGTGAATATGGCAACGGATATGAGAACAACAGTACAAACAATGTAAATAGTGTAAATAATTACACTCAGAAATATACATAGATACTGAAGGATCGGTACTGACTCGATATACCAAAAATATGGTGACAATTAGAAAAGTCCAAGAAGCTGGCACGAATTTCGAACCATCTAACATTCCTACACCGATGCAGAGATTTACGACTCATTCCTTCAGGCTTGGCACCAAGACTTCCCGTCAATTCAAGGAGAGCCCGTCTGGCCTCAGAAAAGGTGGGAAACGCCCTTGTCCGAGGGAGAATCCAGTACAACCATTGGATAAAACAAAAACTGCAATCCGATATCTCCCAGAGACTCGAAGCCTTCTTCAACAGACTTACCGACAAAGAAGACCGAAAAAGGATCCAGCGTGATCGGGATAAATTCATCAGATATGATGCAGTCAAGGCTCGCCAAGTAAAGAAATTGAACAGATGGAAAAATAAGATGGTGATGCACAAAGTCACTCACCCTCCAGTGAAGGCAGTAATCAACATCAGTCAACACCAGCTGATTACCTCTGAGGAATCAGTACTGAACAAGGGTCTCAACAACCATCAAACGGATACCGTACTTGGACATCATTGCCGAAGGAAATAGCCTTGAACATTCCTTAGTCTCGGGCGGACGAGCTAAGGTGGAAAATGGGACAGATACTGGAGAAAACCAAGCCAAGCCGTCCAAATCAAACATCACAAAACTGGAGAGTCTGGCAATTAAAACCCTACAGAAAAATGATAATATCTTCATACTACCAGCTGAAAAAGGCAATGTGACTGTAGTGATGGACAAAACAGAATATACAGGAAAACTGGAAAATCTCATTAGAAATGGTAGCTATAGCTATGGTAGTAAAGTAATGAAAGATGCGACAATGAAAATAGAACGAAAACTGTCGCAGATCCTAATCAAGAACAAGGATCACTTCCCACCTAAGATATACAAGCAGTTGTCACAACATTACAGCAAGCTATCTCACATATACGGTCTCCCTAAAATTCAAAATGACGGTATTCCGCTCAGGTCAATTGTTAACTGCCTAGGCCCTGTGTGCCACCCCCTGAGACGATTCCTTGTGGATATAATTGACCAATTAATAGGAAAGTCGCCTACATATATCCAAAACTCTGTCCACCTCTTGGAAATAATCAAAGATGCTCCCATTCAATACGACTAGATGGAGAGCCTGGATGTAGTGAGTCTGTTCACTAAGGTACTCACAGTGTAGGCACTATCGGTAGTCATTGACAGATTGACCTCGGACTCATCCCTACGTATACCAATAGATAACCTGATGGAGAAGCTGACTTTCTGTACACAAGCAACACACTTCAGACATATATCGGCAGGATGAAGAGTTAGCAATGGGCTCGCAATTATCACCAGCAATGGCTAACATATACATTGAATACTTCGAAGAAATGTAATTAGAATCACTAAAGCCAACTCTATGGCTAAGATAAGTAAATGACACTTTGGCCACAAAAAGAAGTGGTTTAGCTACTACTAGACCATATGAACTCAATAAGATCATCGATATAGTTCACAATGTAGAGAAAAAAAAAATAAACTCCCATTCCTGGATGCACTCGAACAGAGCATGGGTTCAAGATATCCGTATACAGCAATCCAACAATCACAACATAAGTGGCAACCCAAAGACATAAGAACAAGAAATGGTCAATATAAGCAGTACCCTACAACGTAACAACTACCCTGGGTACATGACAGCAGCTCCGACAAACAGGGATAGAACAGTGCAAAACGATAGCAACACTCAGTAAGCAGCCTCTGTCTGCTTACCCTATGTGAAGGGATTATCGGAAAAATGCAAAAGACCTGTGGTCCATATAACATAAGGACAACGTTCAAAGATGGTTCGTAAACACCTCTTCCGAGTAAGACCGCCCATAGAAGAGAACATGATTAAGCAGTGTGTATAAGTCATCCCATGCAGCTGTGGTAAGAAATATACAAGAGAAACAGGCCGTCCCCTTAGGATATGACTATAGGAATACCGTAAAGTTGTAACACGAGGGGAAAATAGAAAATAGAAAAATCAGGCGTAGCTGACCATACATGGAGGGAAAAGGGAGATCACCACACCATCACGGGAAAAATACGAAAACTTAAGGAATCAGCAGATATGCTAGGCCACAAAAATCTCTTAAACCGACGAATCATAGAAATTAATACAATATGGAAACCAGTAATAAGGAGTACTAGAGAAAGATAATGAATAACAAAATTTCAATATAGGCTCTAAGTTTATGAGTTCAAAAACTTCATGCACACATGTCCTTGGCCATATGTCGTAAACAAAGAATGACCAGGTGGATAAAAAGGTTAGTTGAATCCAGTGATTTCCCCCAAAGAGTTGTGAGTTCAATACCTGAGGTGAACAAAAATCATGTAGAGTTAAAAGGGGAAAACTGATACTGAGAGACCCGGAAGAGGCATGGCACGTGAAACTAGAGTTCAGTACGAAAGTCCATTCACCTGAAGAAACGCACAACGGCCAAATATGGCAACAACAATCCGAACAATGTAAATAGTGTAAATAATATGCTCGTGAGGATCTCATTGCGAGGCGTTATTCATTACACCACCCGCATATCCAACTTTACAGCATTTCCAAGTGGTCACTCATCTAGATAAAATGTAAGCTGAAATCATTGGTGATCGGGTGAGTTATGTTTCAACGTGACATCTTTAAGGCCAGCGCCTTTTCCACTGTTTATATCGTCAAATTTCTTTGTCATTAAGAAGGAAATATTCGACCAATCTAATGAAAACACCTGCCACATAACGGTCACTTTGTCGTATCATTTGTCTTTTATCAGGAAAAAGAAAATTATACTTGTCCAAATCATTATTTGCTTTATTGTTACCAATTTCTTTAACCTCTTTTCTCGTTTCGTTGATCTGTTATTCCTTTTGTCAGCGCTATATTACCGTACTTTTCTTGGCATCGTCACTTGGCTGTGATTTTGGTTTTCACGGCCATCGCATATCGACATCTGCAAGCTGGTAGATAACTAAATTTTACGGTGATTTCGCCCATTGATCTTTGTGATTCTTCGGAGATTCGAAGCGTTAAATCCTCGAAGTTGTCGTAAATCTTTTTGTCTCCACTGAAAACCGATTTAACGGTATAAAATCAACGAACTCTATTGATAACTAACAATAGATTTAATGAAAACAAACTGGCAAATCGAAATTACGTAAGGAATGTATAATTATTAATCTTTCTATGTTGACCATTTTTCGGCAGGAAAATTATTCCAGCAGTAATTCGTAGTAAATTAATGGACCTTGGACCTTGGTCCTGGTATTGTATTTTTGTCTGTGGGTTTGATAGTGGGAGAAGCAGTAGCAGTATCAGAGAGATTGAGGAACGGTTTATGTACGAACTTCTTTTGCATCTGTCTATATATATGTATATTATGTACATTATTTACATTATTTGGACTACTGTCCTCCTCTTTGTCGCCATATTTATTACAAAGTTTCGGCCTTTCAGTAACTGTCTATATTTCTGAGATGAGGTATTATATACATTATTTACTTATTCGGACTATTGTCCTCATCTTTGTCGTCATATTTATTAAGTTTCGGCCTTTCAGTGTCTGTCTATATTTCTGAGATGAGGTATTATGTACACTATTTACATCATTCGGACTTTTGTCCTCATCTTTGTCGCCATATTTATTACAACGTCTTGGCCGTTGTACGCTCCGGCCTTCTTCAGGTGGTTGAAATATCGAACTTAACCCTTTATTTCGCTCACTGGTATAGACTGTTCTAGTTCCTCAAGGACACATGGCACAGGGGATAAATGCGTTGGTTAGATCCAGTGATAGGACCCAAAGAGTGTGAATTCAATACCCGGTTAAGGCAGTGGAGAACTTTCAGAGGGAAATTAACAGGAGATAACTGATAACTGACATACATTAAACATGGCACGTGGAAATAGAACAGTCTACCCCACTGAGCGAAATAAAGGGTTATTCTAACAACCTGAAGAAGACCGGAGCTTACAACGGCTGAAACGTTGTAATAAATATTTTTCTGTCCTCTCTCTGTCTGTCTCGCTATCACTCACTTTCAATGTGATATTCATATGACATTCTTACGCTCAATAATAAATGGGCCTCTTTGAAATTCGGTCAAAATGAATATTTGGTCAGAATTTTGTATAAATATTTTTTTAATCATTTCACCCCAAGCAAGGCGGAGATGCCACCAGTACACAGGGAGCGACAGTGAGAGAAAAGGCTGAGTATAGGGAGGATTGAGGAAAGGAGAGAAGATGAATGGAATTCAAGAAGATGGTGATTGACATTGCATTTAAATTTTTGAGACTTGTAGTTGTCAAGGAAGCAAGGGAACGGAAGGGATTTTCACAGGCGAGGAGTGCGAGAAAAGAAATTGTTGGAGTAGAAGTGGTGGTTGCATTTAGCTATTTCAACAATAAACAGGTGGGACCTAGATGCCAATCTAGTAACACGCTTACATTAATGTAGTCGGAGCCCAGAGGAAAAAGTTAGTCAAAGTCACCATGAAAATATTTGTAGAAAAGACGGAGGGAAGCCGCGCCACCTCGGTAAGAAAGTGACTGAAGTTGAGATGCCAAGTCCGTTCGATTATATTATAGGTCCTTCACTGGAATTTGCCAAGAACCTCGAGATGAATAGCAGAAGAACCAGACCAGATATGGCAGCAGTATTCAATGTACAGACGAATAGTAGATTTGTAAATATGCAGGATGGACTCTGACGAGAAAAAAAACTTCTGGCACGACACAGTGACCCACCTTTCCTTGCAGTAGATGCAGCTATTGATTCGATGTAGACGCTTCACTTCAAGTCAGTTTAAAACGTGAAGCCAAGAAAGTGCAGTGTGTTGTTCTCCAGGAGTCTAACGTCAGCATGCTAATGGCGGGCAGAAAAAAAACTTCTCTATAGTCATTAAATAAGAACAATTATGTTTTAGAGGCGTTAGAATTTACAATTCTTTTCTTGCCCCAGTTAACCACTGATTGGAGATCTCTTTCAAGAGTAGAGGCCATGTTTACTTTGTCGGCTCTGGAAGATTTTGCTATTGGGACTGGAGTAAATGGCAGTATCATCTTCATAAATGCCTATTCTTTGGAACTTAGGATGTTTTTAGAAAACAATAAATCTTTGTCATATTGGACCGAAGGCAACTGGATACGTTGGGGCAGATCCAGTTTTAATGAATTGGTTTCAGGTTCGAATATTCCTGAAGGCTTCTCTAAACAAATTTTATGGCTTCTAATTGTTACATTCAATCCGATCTTTCTGTACTTATTCTCATCGACATTTATTTATATTTTTTTTTTTTTCAGTTTAGCTATAATTACTTCCCGTTTAAAATTGTCATTAGCCATTGTTATATAGTAAAACGCTAAACCAGGGTTACTACCCTGTTATAAGTATATACAAGTTGTATACAACTTTCTTCAAACATGTTATTAAATGCCCTTGTTATATAATACTACACTTTTTTTTCTATTTAAGTAGCATTTAAACTAGCTCCTGCGGAGAGCTCTTGATAAGGCTTTCATAATATAGGTAAAGAGGATTAGATGTGATAGGCTACAGAACTCAAAATTGATCGCGGCATTTAAGTATTGCTTACCTTTTAAAAGTTTAACGATAATTCTTCTGTCGCCATTTAATTTAAAGACAATTTGATGTACGTAGGTCCTTACTTTCCGTACAAACAACTATTTTTTTTTATTTCATGGGTGACTTTAGCTGGGTTTAGCAGTTAATTTTGATTATTCCCCTATTTATTTCCAAGTTATAAAAATTCATATCGTACAAAAATCAGGTAAAAAGAATTACCGAAAACAATTGCAGTAATGAAAACTTGAGAATCCAAAATTTCAGGATTGCGGATGTGGAAATGGCCCGGAATATTTTTAATTTGCTCAAAGAGTCAATCTGATTCCATAACGGTATGCTATGTTAGACTACGGCCTCTAGGAATAAAATTGAAAAAGTGTGATACAGTGACACACTGACATTTTTAATTATTATTTAGATATATTCGTTTCTTTTTTTTCTTGGGATGTGTATCTTCTTCCTGTATGTGCCGACGCATAGGCGATTATGCCTCTCCGCAACTTCCAATCCCTTATGTCCCTTATAGCAGTTTTTCTCCCTTTGCTAAGATTCCGACCCTGTTTTCAAATGTAAACCAACTAATACAATGCAATGTTTAATATTTATTAATTTATAAAGAAATAAATATGAAAATATTTTTATTCATAAATTTATAAAAAAGTGAAGAACATTTAACGATGAGTAACTGTGATCATAAATTTTGAAAAATGCATTTTCCAGGCTTTTCTTTCATGCATCACTTGATTGATATGTTTATAAATTAAAAAAAAATTATGAATTAAAGAAAATAAAAAAAAAATGTTTTCATAGTCATTTATAAAATGGTAAATAAAAAAATAATAAATATTTAATTGCAGATAGTTTATATATTTTGACAATTTTGGAATTTTTCTTTAATTTTGGAATAAAAGTATTTATTTTCATATCTATTTCTTTTTTAAAAAAATTGAATCTTTATAAAAGGTAAATAATAAATATCACATTGTACTTCCTTCACATCTTATAAATAAACATTGCCAAGCGGGTAAAGGTACACCCTTGTGCAAATTAATTGAAACAAAACGAATAGTTCCGTTATTATTTTTCCAATGGCACATAAGCCAGTACACATGTTAGTATATCGTATGTCCATTCCATGAAGTTGTTCCTTCCACAGATTCTCGATTGGATTTAAATTGCTAGAGTTTCCGGGCCAGTCTAGTACTTTGATTTGCTTACTGGTAAGGCCTGCCAGTATGTTCGTGCAGCGTTACAATTTTCGTATGCGTCTTTAGAGTAACGGCCATTGCAGACAATGGCTGTAGGACAACTAATCGACAGTCGAGACAATAGTGGCGTGATGAAAATCCGATGCAATCACTGATGATGGAATATTTTTCAAGGCCAAACAAATTCCATCATATACCCTGAAAGTAGATTCATATTACTGCACACCACTGCAAATGACCTAATATGAGGAAAAATAGAAATCGATTACACCCTGTCACTCCAGTGAGTCTAAAACTGAACATATGGTGAAAGAAAGAAAACTAAAGCGGTTATTTAAATTAATTTGCGCAAAATTGCATTTAAATTAATTTGTACAAAATAATAGCGGTGTCAAAGAAAAAACGTCCTTTTGATGCACGTTTTTTTTTTTTTGTTTTTTGTTTTTGTTTTTTGTAGGCATGAAGGTTAAAGTTTGTTTTGCTTTTATTCCTGAATGAATGTGTTTAATAGTACATTATTTGCATTATTCGGACTATTGTTCTCATCTTTCTCGCCATATTTATTATAACGTTTCGGTCGTTGTACGCTCCGGCCTTCTTCAGGTAGTTGGAATCTTGAACTGAACCCTTTATTTCGGTCACTGGGGTAGACTGTTCTAGTTCCAAGTGCCATGTCTTTAATGGATGTCAGTTATCGGCAAAGGCAGTGGGGAAAAATACTAAATCAAATAGAGGTTTAAACATAGAATGAGCTTAATGACTTCCAAGTAGTAAACAACCATCAACTCTTCTTAGATCTTTGAAAGAATTAGGTTTATTTGACTTTATGAAAATCATTCATAAAATTCAACGCTTATGCTGTCTTGGGTGTACAGCATAAAATCTACCTATATGACATGCATTTAAAAAAAAACTGACACTGATTACATTTACATATATTAAGAGAGAGGGAAATTTCATTAGAACCAAGGAAAAAATACTGAATTGTTATGTAATATCAGTGGATACTGGACAATCTCCTCACAGATGAAGAGAAGACTGGACGCAATAGAAATGTGTTTCTACAAAAAAATGCTGAGAATACCATAGACAAAGTATTTAAGCAACAAGGAAGTTTTATGGAAAATGAATACAAAAAAAGTACATGTTGTATATTGCTGCTGAAAGAGAACAGAAAACGAGAAATAGAAAGAAAGAAATAGAAATAGAAAAAGGAAGAGAGAAATCTATTTCTAATAGAAAGAAAGAAAGAAAGAAAGAAAGAAAGAAAGAAAGAACGAGCTAGAAAGAGAGTGAAATGTGTAATAGAAATGAGAAAAATAAATAAACATGATGACTTGATATAAAAAAATCCTCTACAAAAAACTGAAAAGCAGTTGGGAAAAACTTAAAAATTACGTAACATTATATTTCATTATAGCGAGAGGAGAGGAATAAAAATGTATATTTGCCTTATATCTTTTCGCATATGAAATTTATTCCTCTTTGTATAACATTTAAATATAAAATGGCTAGTCAACGAAGAATTTCCGGAAAATAATAAACTACAGACTAATAATGAGCGAAGATTGGTGGCATGAGATAATACATAATCTTACTTGTCAATAAGTGTGGAATTTCCAGAAGTCCAATTATTTCTACTAGTCACAATGACTGTAGTGGACCTGATAGACGCCATGCTCGTCATGTCGCTTTTAATGGAATATTAAAACAGATTGTCCTTACTATTTGCTTTGGCCTTTCGCTTTCTTTTCCCGTTTAACTCTTTCTCATTCGGAAGGATTAGCTCTAATACGCTTTGGTCTCATCAAAGTTTTAGTTCGGTTCGTTGGTCAGCAAAGTGGTGACTCGTACAAGTAGAGCCAGTCAGCATTCCCTGGCTAAAGCAAGGGTCAAAAATATGTTGACTTCATCGTAACATTTAATGCCATGTCATCGCCCCCATTAGCGGTCACCGAGAGAGAAAATAAAATCATAAGATAGAAAAGGATTCATATGGAAAAAAATGGTGGCCTCTGTGACCAGGAAACAACCGAAGCTTTTCATAATTCGACAAGGTTTACAGTCGAGTCTCTGACGAGTGCTGCGCTGTCCAGGAAAGGAACAGTCGATGGCCTTGACCTCGAAAGTCAGTTTTCATAGTTTGCGCTTGTTATTAGTCTTCGGTATTTATGAACAATTTATAAATACTCGCTGTTGGTTAAATCCTTGATATCATGGGGAGGACATGAAGATTTGTTGTGGTCATTGTCATTGTGAACACCACGATCTTTCAATGGCTGCATAATATATGCTTCGCTATGAGTACATGCTTCTTTTTTTTTTAAAACTTAGAGTTCTTCCTTTTCCTTCTCCTAGTTTGTTTTGCAACCACGGTTAGCGAACCCAGTCTGCCCTACTATTTAACCCATAGATGATAGAAGAGAGGGATTCATAACTTTCACAAGGGTATTTATGCGAAAAGGAATGCAATGAAAATGCGAACTCGACTCGCTGATATTTCGTGCAAAGCCGTTAAAATTAACACCCTCCGCACATCCCCCGGAAAAAGAAATTAATTACATAACTAAATTTGGTAGCAACGAAAAAGAATTTGACACTTTTATTACTTCAAACGTTATTTTTAGTGGATACCCGTGTTTGAAATAGACGTCCCGTTTTTTTTTATTTTAAACGGTGTGTATTACGTCTACCGGCCTGCGCACTTGACAAAACTTAATAAAGAATATGAGGGTGTGTGCATTCCTGAAAAAAAGAAAAAATAGACCCTTGATGGGATGTGACTCTCTCTCTCTCTCTAGCCGAGCAGTCAAAGGCCCACCAGATCAAACGGTGGTCTCTCCTATAAAAGGAGATGATGATTTGAACCCTGCGAAGAGCACATTTTATTTATTAAGTTTTCTCAACTACACAGATCGGTAGACGTAATACAAACTGTTTAATATAATAAACGGGTCGTCTATTTCAAACACGGTTATTCACTGAAGAATAACGTTTGAAGTAATTTGCAAGTATATATATATATATATATATATATATATATTACGTGAATTTATATATATATATATATATATATATATATATATTACGTGAATTTTCGCAACATGTTTTCATTGAGACATATTTCATTTAAAAATTTTAAAAAATGAAAATGATGAACACTACAATATTTGTCTTGAAAAAAACAACAAACTGATGATGACATGTGCGGATGTCGAAAGTACCCGTAATAAATAATATGTATCAACACAGTAACTTCTTCTCTTCCTTTAATAATGACAACAAAAAGCTTGTCTGTGAATGTGAAAAGATCCTATTGAAAATAAGTAGACAAAATTTGTCTAAATTATTCAATGAATATATATATATATATATATATATATATATATATATATATATATATTCAAAATTTTTTGGCTAAATAATTTAGATGTATAATTCTATTTATTTCATCAGGTCATCCCATACGTTCTGTCCGAATTTTAACTTTTTGTTAAAATGAACGAAATTTAAAGAGTATTTTATAATGTCTAATGGCACTGAACATGATTTTTATGTTTAGATGCATTTAAACTCATCAAATTTTATTTCAGAGTACAATAAAATTTTGTTTGATTAAAATCCTGCTAACATGGAAGTACCCAAGAATCATTTGAGGCACATAATGCTTTATGAGTTCAAGAAAGGAAACTCAGCAGCCAAAGCGGCTAGAAACATTCACTCAGTTTATGGAGAGGAATGTGTGAATGAAAGAACTTGCAGAAGATGGTTTGCAAAATTCAGAGGTGGAGATTTCACCCTTGAAGATGAAGATCGAACCGGACGTCCAGTTGAGTTTGATGAAAAGCTTCTTGAAGCAACCCTTGAAGAAAATCCTGCTTTATCAGTTGAGGAATTGGCAGTGGTTCTCATTTCAAACCATACAACTGTTCATCGTCATCTTCAACAACTTGGAAAAGTTCCTAAACTTGGAAAATGGGTGCCTCATGAATTGTCTGAAAACAACCTCAAATCCTGAGTTGACATCTGCTTTTCTCTCCATTCTCGCCAACTTGTTTCACCTTTTTTGACTTGACTGTGACTGGCGACGAAAAATGGATCTCTTATCGAAATGTTAAGCATCGTAGACAGTGCCTTGGTAAAGGGGGAGGACCCCAGCCACAGCCGAAAAGGGAACTTCATGGGCAAAAGGTTCTTCTTTCAATCTGGTGGGATCGCCAAGTAATAATCCATTTTGAATTCTTACCACCTAATGCAACAATTAATACTCAAATATACTGTCAGCAATTAGAGCATTTGAACCAAGCTTAGAGAAAAAAAACCTGCTCTAGGGAATCGAAAAGAGGTGATGTTTCATCAGGACAATGCGCGACCCCACACAGCAAGAATCACGTCACAAAAGATCGAAGAACTTAGCTGGGAGAAAATTCCTCATCCACCTTATTCTCCCGATTTTGCTCCTTCAGACAACCATTTCTTTCGTAGCTTACAGAATCATTTGGAAGAAACAGCTTTTGTAACACAGGAAGAGGTTAAAACTGACATTTGTGAGTTCTTCGAATCAAAGCGAAAAGAATTTTACAGTAATGGAATTAGTAAGCTTGTTAATAGATGGAAGGAAGTCATAGACAGTAAGAGGAAAATACATTGTTGATTGAATATGTAATTAAATGTAACATTTGGTCACTTGTTTTCTTTATTCAAAATTCGAACAGAACTTATGGGATGATCTGGTAGTCTTAATCCTTTTAAGTTCACGAATTCACTTTTTGATGGCTGTAGAAAACTGATCAAGAAAAATTTCAAAATTTTCTTTTAAATAATTTTTATTTTACCAAGTACTTTCAATCTCATCTGAGACCATCTTTAGGGGTTATGCGTCAACACTGTAAATTCAAAATACTTTTATCTCTATGCAAGGGAGACAACTTATGTGATTTTTTTAAAGATATTTTTTAATTGTAGTGTTTTAATTTAATATTTTTTATATAACACTTTTCTGCTACAAACGTTTAAGAACTTTGTTGCTATACTCGTAGGTGACTTTATTTAATTTTAGCTGCAATTATTTTATATAAAGGGCATCCAGAAAGTTAAGTTTTTGCTTATTATTATCTTGATGAAGCACTGAAGTATTTTTGGCTAATATCTGTCTAAACTGTGAATGTGGAAATGAGTGTTCCTTTAAATGTTCACAGATTGAACTATAATCGTTCAGTACAAAATGTAAAAAAAAATATCATATGACGCGTTTCATCCTTCAGGATTTATATCGTACTAAAGGGTGTTGTCGTCCTGGGTATGACAATAAACTACATCCGCGTCCAGGGTAAGACGATAAAATACGTCCAACAGCAAGGCTTCTGATCAGGAGGCTTTAAGGAGTATGGAACCACCTCTTAATTGCTGATGTTCCCAGGTCCACCCTGACCCGGGGTGGTAGCACCTGTTAGGGTCCCAGCTATAGGCAAATAGTTAACTCCGAAACTGAGATAAAAAGCATTATAAGAGTCTAAAAATAGGTTTTAATACTAGAAATATTTGTAAAAAATTATTACCAGAAATAAATTTTTGTAGAAAAAAAACTATTGCCAGCAGTATATTTTTTAAAAAAATATTACCAGCAATACGTATTTGAAAATATTACCAGCTATACATTTTTGAAGAAAAAATATTACCAGAAATAGATTTTTGACAAAACAAAATATTACCAGGAAAAAAAAGTTGTCGGAATTAAATGTCCCATTGAGGTTGATATACCGTAAAACAAACCAAACAAAATAAAGGGGCGTTGATGAAAACATCACTTTAGTCCGATGAAGCTCTAAAGGGCGAAACGCGTCACACAAAAAAAATTTTTGGCACTTTGTCATAGATTTTTCTAAAATTGGATATATAAAATATAATATATATATATATATATATATATATATATATATATATATATATATATATATATCGTTTTCCCGTATATACTTTTTTAATATTAAAAGCGGAAAGAAAAAAGCAAGAGAAAGACAAGGATTTCAGTATAATTTTTTTTAGAGGGAAGAGAAAGAGAGATAGACATAGGGAGAGGAAAGGGAAAGAGTGAGAGGGGGAAAGAGAGGAGTTAAACCAGTCGACAGGGTGACCCAGAAAATATTTTTCCGGGACTTGACAAGTTAAAAAATAGGGTTGGGAAAGGGAAGATCACATTCAAAATAGATACATTGAAATTCTTTAGTCATTTTAAGCAGCCAAACCATCATCATCGCGTTATAACTGTCACAATTACAAACTGATAATAATAATAATAATAATAATAATAATAATAATAATAATAATAATAATATATTTGAGATCAATATAAAGAAATAACATCAATTTGAAAAAAAGGAGTTCTTTAAAAAAAATTTTAATTTAAAAATCTCCCCAAAAGTTTAATTAAATTACAGCACTGCACGGATGCGGTTCGCTAAGTTTAGAGTTGTGGATTGTTGCCTTATTGATGAAGAACGCTCAGGTAGAATCCACACTCCAAATGACGAACAAATCAAGATATTCATTGAAAATTACCCGCATCACACAGCGCGGGAATTGGCAGAAACACTAAATTTATCAAAAGCCACCATCCATGAGCACTTAGTGAAGCTTGGGTACTCAAATCACTACGATGTTTGGGTACCACATGAAATGAGTGAAAAGAATCTTTTGGATCGCATTTCTATCTGTGATCTACTGTATAAACGCAATGACAATGCACACTTTTTGATGCAAATTGTGATGGGTGATGAGAAAAGGATCGTTTACAATAATGTTCAACGAAAAAGATCCTGGGGTAAGCGACATGAGCCAACTTTAGCCACCTCAAAAGCAGGTCTTCATCCTAAGAAAATCATGGTGGGATTGGAAAGGAATCTTGTACTGAGCTTCTGCCAACTAACCAGTCAATTGATTCTGAAAAGTACTGCTCGCAACTCTAAGAAATAAAACCAGCAATTCAAGAAAAATTCATAGAATTGGCGAACAGGAAAGATGTTGTTTTACATAAGGGTAAGGCCAAACCTCACGTTTCCTTGGCAACAGGGCAAAAATTGTTGCAGCTTAAATGGGATGTGATACCCCACTTGCCATATTCACTAGGCTTCAGATTTTCATTTATTCAAGTCCTTGTAAAATAATTTCAATGGTAAAAATTTTAATTCTTTGGATGACATAAAAATCAACTCAGTTGGTTCTTTGCCAAGAAACAACCAAAATTCTGGAAAGATGGAATCTTTAAGTTGAAGTAAAAATGGAGAAAGGTTGTGCAATAAATTGGTTCATATTTAGTTAAATAAATATTCAATGGCATAATTTTGTTTTGTGTTTCAGTTTCCCTTAAAAATCGGCATGAACTTTCCGGACAACCTAGTATTTAGAGATTCCTGATAAATTCAAAAGAAGAAACTGTAATGTTATCGGTCCTAACCTGGCATCTCGACTTCAGTCCCTTTCCTACCGCCGTAACGTAACTTCTACGCGCCTTTTCTATAAGTATTTTCATGTTGTTATGATTAGCTTTCTTTTTTGGCGCCTCGACATTACAAATTTAAACGGAGTACTAGATTGGCGGTTAGGTCTCATTATTTTATAATTGAAATGGATAGATGTAACTGTAAGTTCTATGCTAACAGTTTCTTCTCTCGCATTTTTATTTCCAGTTAACTTCAATTTTCAGAAATTAAAATGAAATGTCAATCGTTATTTTTTTTTTTTGTTCTTTTATCGTTTTTTCTCCTTGATAATGTTTTTGTTTTCTTCATATTGTTCCATATTCAGTATTTGCATCTTAGTGATTTTATTGCCTTGGTTGGGGTGAAATGGTTAAATTAATGAAAAATGTAGAGGCGAAACGTTTTAATATCGCCACACGGATAAGTCTTTTAAAAGTCTTACGATAAAATACTTAACATCGCTTATCGCTAACAGGAAAGAATACATTGAAATCGTTTCATTTTTATTTGAAATAAGAATGTTAGATATATTATGGTGGACTAAAAAACAATAAAAATAACGAAGCATTAATAGTTTATGTCTGGTTGAATTTCTTTAGCGGCATATCAACAACTCTATGGGTTATTTAATGCGGAAATCTAAATATCTCGCACACAATTTTATGCTTTCAAATACAGATACACTGTAAATAATTTTATACTCTCAGAGTAAAGGCATTTTTTATATATAGTTTGTTGATCATGAAATATATTGTTGCTAATTTAATTATATAAATGTATTTTTATATTTTTTTAGTGTTGCATTTATTGTCATTTTGCTATAAAAATGTATTGTTGGTCATTTTATTATAAAAATGCATCGTTGGTCATTTTATTATAAAAATGCATCGTTGGTCATTTAATTATAAAAATGTATTGTTGGTCATTTTATTATAAAAATGCATTGTTGGTCATTTTATTATAAAATGTATTTTTGGTCATTTTATTATAAAGATGCATTGGTGGTCATTTTATTATAAAAATGCATTGTTGGTATTTTTTTTTAGGGTGTTCCCTATATGCCCATATGTGGGATACTAATATACTACCTCTTGTGCCAGGGTGGAACTGGAAACAACAGAAATCAAGATCTGGTTCCACGCTCTACAAATCTCTAATCTCCCGTTCAGCGGCTTTGCTGACGGATGTATTTTATCGTCATACCCAGGACGAAGCATTAATAACTATTAGCTGTAAGAAGACTGTAAACTGCATGCTCATTGGTAAGAGACAGACCGTACAGGGATGGAAATCTACCTGTGTCGTGTAGTAAAAAACGACTGTGATAGAAATTCGTTGACACATATCAACTTCCAGGAACTAAGCAAAGTATCATGTCGTAATAATGTATCATGGTATCAAAGTAATCATGCATCATGGTAATCATGTATCATGGTAATCACGTATCATGTATCATGGTAATCTCGTAATCATGTATCATGGTAAACACGTATCATGATAAACACGTAATCACGTATCATGTATCATGGTAATCATGTATCATGGTATCATGGTAATCACGTAATCATGTATCATGGTAATCATGTACCATGGTAATCAAGAATCATGGTAATCACGTGTCATGTATCATGGTAATCATGTATCATGGTAATCTCCTAATCATGTATCATGGTAATCACGTATCATGTTAAACACGTAATCACGTATCATGGTAATCATGTATCATGGTAATCACGTAATCATGTATCATGGTAATCGTACGATGGTAATCAAGAACCATGGTAATCACGTGTCATGTATCATGGTAATCACATATCATGGTAATCACGTAATCATGTATCATGTATCATGCTAATCATGTATCATTGTATCATGTTAATCACGTAATTATGTATCATGTAATACTGTATCATGGTAATCACGTATCATGGTAAACACGTATCAGGGTAATCACGTAATCATGTATCATGGTAATCATTTATCATGATAATGACTTAGTCATGTATCATAGAAATCAAAGTATCATGAAAATTTATCACGGCATATGAAAAAATCGTTAAAAACAAAAAATGTCGAACGTGTATATAAATATCTTACCGTTATTGTATTATTTCGAACTATTTTTCTCGTCTAGGTTGACAAAGATGTTATTATAGACACAGCGTTTCGACCAAGTACCCTCTGGTCATCATCAGGTGTCGATTAGCTGATATTGTATATCTGTTGATCATTGTTATTTTGTCCCTGTGATATCAGTTATTGCTCGTTCCTGCTGAACTGGTGCATCACTACCAGACCCGGAGATTGAACTCATAGCTACTAGATGATAGTAGTGTCAATATTCCCCATTTCAGTAGGAACGAATAATAACTGACATCACGATGGGCAAAATATCACAGAACAATTAAACTTGCCCATCCCAGAATTGAAATAATAAACTACTTTTATACGGCAGTAAATGCAGAAGAATTTCCTCAAGTACAAAGAAGAAACTTGAAGCAATAAAGATACGGTTCTACCGACAAATGCTAAAAATACCATAAGTGATTCGTTTTTTATGACTTATCAACTCTTTGCGAGTTATTTAAAGCCAGAAAATATTTTTTAGATTTTAAGTTTTTTTTAGATAATAATGATTTAGTGATACAAGTTTTATTAGATAGCAATATAAGATGAGGAGAGAAGATGTGGATTCATGCCTTTCTCAAGTCTATTTGCTCGTAAGTGAATATAATAAACCCAAATAGAATTGAAACTCGGCTCTCCGAAAAAATACCATGGATAGAACATGTGATCAACGAGAAAGTTTTACGGAAAATACGAACATCAAGGGAACTTATATCTACAATCAGAAAAAGACAGTTTAAATGTTCGCTACATATAATGAGGAAAGATAACCTAGAGAGTTTAACACCCGTAGGATATAATAAAAGTAAGAAATGAAAGAGGAATCAGTGAGGAACATATTAAACGGCTTTGGTTGAATCGATACAAAAGAAGAACGAAGAGTGATGGTAAACAGTCAAAAGTTACATACAGCAACAAATGTCAGGTAATTGTGGTGAGCCATGATCGACCACAACTTTAAGAGATTTGGAATATAAAAATCGTCCCCTTCTTTGATGTTTCGATCACTGTATTTCAAACCGCGTTTTATCCAACGCTGTGCAAAATCTGAAGGTTTGAGATGAAACGTCCTGTGAATTATTTGGTCTAGTATCCTCATTTTTTTATTTTCATAACAGTATTTCGTCGGCTAAAATCTCCACGCTTCGTCAACACTCTGAGGTCAGAGGCTGTTTCATGCTAGATGCAATCGTCAGGCCGCGAGTCTTGGATTTTTTCTCGACTATTTATATATTTGGGTCAGTGGTGTATTGTGGGTAATCCATTCTGGAGGTTATTTTGGCGGGAGTGACTTATTTATTTATTTGGGTTAATTTATTTTACTTGTTTTTTTATTTTCATTTTTTATTTATTCTTTTCGGTTTTCTATGTTTTATTAACGTGGTAAAAAAATTTGGTGGGGATTTGCTTAGTTCCCTTATTTATGTTTATTTATATTAGTTTTAACGGTTATTTTAGCGGGAGCGATTTGTAATTCGTTCATTTATTTGCTTATTTATTTATTTTGGATTAATTTTTACTTGTTTTTTCTTTTTATTTGCTTATTTTTTTTTCTTATTTCTTTTTTATTTTGTATATTTTATATACTCTATTCGGTTTTCGATTTTTTTAACGCACCTTAAAACTATATTTTGTCATATATATATATATATATATATATATATATATATATAAATCCTGTATTCATCATGGAATTTTGCTTACTTAAACATTTAAATATTTTTAGATCATCAACTTCTTCATGGAGTACTTGATCAATTTATCGAACCCAGGTATGTAGACAAAATAATAATTATTATTATATTTTATTTAAGGACAGTAACTCCTCGATAAGATTGGTTTTAGATTTACGGTTTGTTACAGTAATAATAAAGTAAAGCTAAAGTGGATCTTTTCAATTTATATTTCTCTTCCGATAAAAAACGTTTTTTGTTCAAATAATAATAATAATAATAATAATAATAATAATAATAAAGCGAAATATATATAATATAGGTAATAAATACTACATTAAAAATAAATTATGCATTTTATTGAATCGGTTGATATCATTAATGGGAATTGAGATGTTTGATGAGCAGTAATAAAGACATTGTTATTTGGTTGAAAATTGGTTATAGTCGTAAGTCAGTAAGATTTATTTATCAACCCTCCTTTTGAGGCTCCAAGTATTTATCAACCTCCTTTTGACCCTGTAGTCATTTATCAAATCCCTACATAGACTCATCGACATCCAAGGGAATCACTGCTATAAAACATCTTCATTGGACATTATCAACCCTCTACACTCCCCAAAGACAAAGTAAGAAAGTATACAGGACATTTTGTTTAGATTCCTTTGCGCCATTCGATAAAACTGTTGCAAACGGAACTTCAACAGTGCCGCTCTTTAATATGTACTTACAGAGAAATGTATTTTCAGATTTCAAGCCAACATTGTGAGAATTATCTCAACAGTCAGCTAAGTACTTACAAAAGCTGAGTTATTCAATAGCAATAAATACAAAATAGGGAAATCACCGGCAATTGGTAACTCAAGCATTTATTTTTCTTTCTTTTCTTTTTTTTTTTTAATTCTGAAAACGAATAAATAAGAAAACATGGCGGTTATCATGTAGGAGAGTGCAAAATCGATTGACGGCGGATTAACGAGCAAGCGTTCATTTTCTTTCCCTCTCCCCCCTCTGATTTGTTGGTCAATTATCCGACCCATAACCAACCAACCAGCATCAAATCTCTTTTCTTTCTTTCTAGCTTTCTTTCTTTCTTTCTTTCTTTTTTTTAATAAAAGCTAACGTCGTTGAATCTTATTATCACGTTAATCCACTGCTTAATCCCAGATAGAGACTTAATGGACGGCCATCTTGCTCTGACCCACGTTTCATCGGGTTATTCGGGTGAAATCTCTCGAGCGTAAAAAGCAACGATTGCTTCTGTTACTCCGTGGTCGACTCGTGTATGTCCGGATTTGCAAGAGATTTTACAAGGATTATTACAGTAAAAATAAAAGTAAATAAAAAATATGATTTCTTAGTTTGGTATTTTTTTTCTTTTTTTTTATTAAAAACTTCAGGAATTCATCGTTTTAGAAAAGCAGTTTTAATACTTGTACTTGAAATGTAATCCTTTTCTTACTTCAGAGGTTTTCCTTCTCCTAGACTGATTGACAACCAAGGATAGATTACCAAGTCCCCTCCTGCTATTTAGTGGCTATCTGGCTAACAGTCTCTCCAAACCAGTATGGAGCTATTTAAATTCAGCCAAGTGAGAAGTCAGAAAATAGTAATAGCAACGATGAGAATAGCCGTTTCCTTATAAGGAAACATTCTGTATTCATTGACCGAGCAGTTAGCGTTACTGTCGGTTGAAATTTTATAAAGCTTTTCTCTTGAAAGGTTTTTCAGAAAATTCGGCTTCATGAGTTTCTTAAATATTGTTTCTCTTTTTAGTATTCATTGAAGTTTCCTTCTTATTTTTTTATTTTTGGTAATGTAGAAAGCTAATAGCTTGATTAAATCATTATTTTCTCTCTTTTTTAGATATGCTAGCCATTTTAGTTGTTGCTACTGTTGGAGTGATTCAGTTTTCGTTATTTGGTAAAAGTTCTTTGTTTGTGATTCTGTAGCGCCAGTCTATATGATCTGATGAAGGGTTATCTATTTTAGTTGTTGCTGCTGTTGGAAGTCTTCAAGTGACGCGGTTTTTGTTATTTGGTAAGGCACTTTGTCATTATACAGCACCAACATCAGCAACATCTTAGACTTAAAGGATTTATTCGCTTGAAGCCATTTTTAATTATTGATCTGCGAAAATGGTTGTATGCTGACAATAATTTAGACAATTCTAAACGAGTTGGATGCTATACATGACATCCACATGAGAGTCTAGATCTGGTAAAGATATTTATGGGATGCTTAAAGTTATTTTCCAGTAAGAGAAAAATGGTCTCTGTGATTTTATGCAGCAGAGAAATGTACTGACCAAATACGATTGCAGCACAATTGCTGCCTCGTTGGTTCTGCATTTTCGATTTCAGGGTGGGACCCCTGGCAATTTCCTGGGTCGTTTCTATGTCTACACGGCATCACAATGTAATGTTTTCGTTATACAAACTAAGAGGAACATCTGACATGATCTTTCACTTGTAACATTATTGTTTATTCTACTCCTGACTTTGTCAGTTACTTTCAGCGAGGGGGTGTATGACTTTACGGTTTTCTCCAAACTTGGATTCTGTATACTTGAGAGTAGGTACGGAGAGGGAGGCTCGGATTGAGGAATCGGAGAGCCGAGTTCGAATTCCAGTCGAATCCATCACATTCATTTATGTGCTAATACCCTTGGGAAAGATATGAATCCTCTTCTTCTTCTTATGGGTAAATAGCAGGACAGACCTTGGGATGGCAACTGGTCTACCGCAGAAGGAAATGGCAACCTACTGCGGGAAAAATCTGCCTCGTCAGTCATGTGTCGAAAGATACATGATCGCCTAAGCCTGTATCACGCATGGCACATAACTAACTGACTGTGAGTAGGTCGAGTGAGTTCTAATATATCTACCTGTCTTCCCTTGTTTGCACATAGCGAACCCGTTTACATGTCAGAGTCGGTCACTGACTTCCTATCAAGTGTATATCTACGTTTGATGACGAGGAGGTCATTCCAGTTTAAGTGACAGCAAGTCAATACTCCAGCATTATCGCTGTTATCCAAGATGTTTTCAGCAACAGAGGTGAACTGCTATGTCATATTTCTCCCTGTATGGTAGTGAATGCCGAATAATTTGTTTACAAGTGAAGTAAATACTTGAAGCACTAGAGATGGGGTTTTCTACGGTGGGATTCTATACCAATGCCGAAAACCGGCAACTTTTCACCTCCTCATTGGTGGTGGAGTTCAATATCAGGAAGGTAGGCCTTCGTATGATGATGAAGGACTTGGCCGATGATTTGTCCGCAGATTACAGCCAGATATCAAAACTGGCACCAAATGACCGGCAGTAATAGCCACCCAAGTAGCAGAATCCAGCTTCGCGAACCAAGGAGATTACGGGAGTGACCAAACCAATCGAGCTGGCCTGGGCAGCACAACCAACCAGATTTTCTCCAAACAGTGTCCAAAAGGAAAACAGGACATGGTGATTGAAGAAATTAGGAAATTTCGAGAAAGAGCAGCGAACAGTATGCGATGTATGTACATTGTGTCTGGAAAAGGGGTGGAAATTTCGAGAAAGAGCAGCGAACAGTATGCGGTGTATGTACATTGTGTCTGGAAAAGGGGTGGAAATTTCGAGAAAGAGCAGCGAACAGTATGCAATGTATGTACATTATGTCTGGAAAAAATTTCGAGAAAGAGCAGGAATATGTGTATGTACATTGTGTCTGGAAAAGGTGTTTCGAGAAAGAGCAGCGAACAGTATGCTTGTACATTCTGGAAAAGGGGTGGAAATTTCGAGAAAGAGCAGGTGAATCGTTTGTTTGTGTCTTTTTCGAAAGAGGTCAGTATGCAGTGTATGTACATTATGTCTGGAAAAAGGGAATGTCATGTGTTATTGTTCGGGTGCTTCCTTTGATAATCGTTTTTTCTTTAGAAAGACCCGAAGCCTGAAGCTTAACAGGCAGCGAGTTAGTTAAGACCATGCTCGCAATACAATGCTACTTCCAACGTGAAGTACATCTGTTTAATTTCCATTCTATACCATTGATAAAGATCACAATGAGCACGTTGTGTATTGGTTAACGCACAAAAACAAACGCTTTTAACACAGCTTTGGAAATCTAACTTGCATTTGTAAAAAAAATCGCAAGAGCCTGACACTTCTACACAAAAACAATACCCTCTCTAATGGCAAAAGCTGCTGGTGACGCCAAAGGTGGCAGTACTGCCTTAGCCACCGAAACTGTGTTACCTCCTCTGGTAAGAGATTTGTTTCTACACAACTGAAGAAAATACTAGAAACACTACAGATGTGGTAATACCCAATTGAAGAAAATGCGACATAGTGGATGCACACGCACCACCGTACAACCTTCGTTATCCCCCGTCTCGATTCCATGAGGAAAGGTACTGTTACAGCTTTATCTCCGGACAATTCAATGGGTCTTTTAGTCCTCATGTATATGAGAGAGCTTATCTTGGTACTCTAGGTTTCTGGTCTGTACGATGTTTCTGTTCCAAGAAGCAGTTCAGTCGACTTGACTTCTGAGTATACGAGGTATGTACACTCAGAGTATCATACTTCTTTTCTGGGTTATTTTCCCCTTTAACAAAGATGCTGGAGGGAAATAGAACGATTTTATGCTACATGAAGGAAAACTGGGACAGCTTATATGACGGAAGCTCATCTGTCAATGTCTTCCAAGCAAGCAGCTTCCAAAACTGCTTCCCTCGTTTCAGAATCCTTTCTGGAATGGAGTATTTTATACTAAAATAATTTCCAGCAAAAACCAGTCAGACTTGATTCACCCCTGAATGCGCTGTAGTCACAGGTTGACGAAACCACTACTTCAATATCTGTCGCAAGGAGCGGTGCAGTTTGGCCCTTACTGAATTCAGAACCGCCAGCGATCGCGACAAGACAGTTCTAGAAAACGCAAAGTTTAGCTATGCACAGGCTGCCCAGGTCAAGGTTGAAGAGAGAAAAAAATTGATTCCGCGAATTCTGGAAGATCGCCAACCAAATTATGAATAAAAAGAAAAGCGGCTGTGTCCTCTATTATAAATGGCCTTGAGGTCATAACCTTCTTTATAGACAAGACGAAGTTCTTCGCCTCGATCTTTGCCTCAAAGTCAACATTAGATGACAAAGGCCATCCCCTACCCAACTTCCCATGTCTCACTGGGCACAATCTCAGTAAAATTTTCATTACAGCACGGGAAGTCTCAAGACATATCAAAAGACTTGACCCTAAGATAGCCAATGGTCCAGAATAAAATTCCAGTGGTTGTCCTTAAGAATATCAACCCGGATTTATCAAGCATATGTCCAGCCAAGAACGCGGGCGAGGGATCTTCTCCCTCCCAGTATAGACTTGCCAGTCTCCTTAGTATCACCAACAAGCTTTCTGGGACTATAAGGACGTCGAGCATCTAGATAAGAACAACCTCTTCAGCAATGAGCAGTACGGGTTTCGATCGTCCGATTCACTTTTGATATCCTAACAACCATTACCGATAGAATTAGTGAGGGTTTTGGAGATAGACACCTCAAGGGGCATAGCATTCGAAAGGCTTTTGAGAAGGTGTGGCGTTAAGGTTAGCTACTGAAGTTCTCCAGTTATGGAATCACTGGAAGGGTTTTCTCAATTATAAAGTCCCTCCTGGAGGTAGTTATTAGTGGCCAGTCCTCCGGGGCCTTGACGGTCAATGCGGGCGTCCTCCAGAGGTCAGTTCTCGGACAAACCTTCTGTCTAAGAATATACTCAGATCATTTGTAAGCATTTATACTTATGATACGACGATATATGAGCGCACCTCCAAAACTCTTGATAATCAGAGATTAGTAGCTAATCTCTTTTACGATCTATCACTAACTTCTCAATGGGGGGAAACTGACTGAGTACATTCAATGCTTCGAAAACCAAACTTCCATCACCGCCGACCAGACCCCGAACTACCACTAGTGACGATACATGGGGAAGCTCCGTGTCTTGAGAGACTACTGGGCCTTAAACTTAAATACGATCAATTAAAAAGATGCTTCCCTGTACCATTCCAGCAATTACGACTGACCTCATCAAATGGTGTACAGTTGTCAATTTGGCT
The DNA here is from genome assembly GCA_903632075.3 of Acanthosepion pharaonis. NCBI lineage: Eukaryota > Metazoa > Mollusca > Cephalopoda > Sepiida > Sepiidae > Acanthosepion > Acanthosepion pharaonis. The sequence continues at coordinate 222,430 of CAHIKZ030000671.1, read as the reverse complement.
GGACGATCAATTAAAAATTTAAAAAAGCAGGGTGAAAATGGTCGGTTGGTGTTCCCTTGTTTCACCATTCGACATACACTGGTTCCAATTTTACCTGATTTCTTATATATTGTAGCATCTATTCCATTTACCAAGAATCGAGATCAGGCCTCAAATGATCTGCCGGGGACAGTTGTCATATTTGGGCTGGTGTATTCTGCCCAAAAGAAACTCCGTCCAAGTCTCTATAAAATTTAAAAGTGTCTTATCCCAGCTCCTTGAGGGTGAGAAATTAAAAGAAGGAAGAAGAGAGATCCACTGACCTTTGTTGACCCTCCAACCTCCCTGCTCTCACTAACGGTTTTGTGACAAGACCTTTGGCTACTTTATTTTTTAGTTTCATGGAAAGTTTTTTGCACGCACGAACGACATTACACTGGTTCCATCATTTTTAAAAAAAAAAAGAGACGTCTTTGAGGACCCACCATGATTTGTTTTCTTATATTTTTTTTTATTCATTTTTTTATTCTTTTCTGCAAATCACCTATATTCCAAAGTTTTTACAGTTGCTTTCTTCTTTTTTAATTTTTTATATTTCCCCAACTTTGTTTGTTTTTTAAAACCTTGTTTTTGCCGTCCCATTTTTTTTTTTAGTCCGGTCTCAAACTTTTTTTCTTTTTTTTGTTTAAGTTTATTTTTCTTTTGGCGGATTTCCTGGATAAAAAAAAAAGACCGACATGAAGAAAAAAAATCCAGGGTCAAACCTTTTCCCATATCTCCCAGGGGAAGAATTTTAAAACCTTTCTGGTAGTCCGCGTATTTTTTTATAAGGCCGGGACCAGGCAACAGTCGGGTTCCAATGTTAAAAAGGTTTGTTATGCTGCCAAAGGACCAGACGAGAAACCAAAAAGCATCCCAAAAAAAGGTGATGCCACCGGAAACCAGACCAAGTGCTTAAAGAGGCTCAAAATTTAAAAGTTCTCTGTTCTCAAAACTTTCTTTGAAGATAAAAAAACCTCCAAAAGATTTGTCGCTCCAAAAAAGACACTGTGTCGAGGTGGAAAAAACCCCAAAGAGTTATCTGTCAGTAAACTTCCTGTCTGGCAAAAGAATTAATCTCAAAGATTTTAATAAGAACCGTAATCAGAACTGCCCCTCAAATTTCGGAGAGCCCCTTCATCGAAATTTTATGCAGTAAGGCCAAATTTTAGGGCTGACAATTTGAACGGGGGATGGATTCGAGGATGGACCAGAACGCTTCTCCGTCTCTAAAAATGGTGCCCCCTGCTGCCTACCTGTTGGACCCAGATTCGATGAAACTGCAACCAGAAAAGGCTTAAAGGGAGGGGTCCCCAAAGTTTTGTTTTAGTTCACCCATCCCTTTATAGGAGCTTTGAAACTCACCCTACCCTTCGGACATCGGGACGGCCCCATTGTCTCAGGATGATACCGTCGAGAATGAGATGGCGTCTGGTTCCAAAATGGGGACGAGCTGTCGGTGTCCTCCCTGTCCCCAGCCATGTTCTATCCTGAAAAAATACATCTGTCAACCCTAATCGGTTTCACTACAATGGCACTTTGGTTAAACTGCTAGTTTAAAGTCCGGGGCCCAAGGTCTCGAGTTCTCGAAGGGGGTCGAGGCTCTCCCTGTCTGTTTTGACCTTCAGCGCCTCGGGGTGAATATATCTCTAAAATGTTGTTTACCCAAGAGAAGCAAACCCTTAAAGGTTTTTGTTCTCATGATCGGCGGGCTGTCTCAGGATATACTGTCGAGAATGAGAGGGTCTGTTCGCCCCTTTATTCAGCATGTTTTCCTGAAGGGCAACCCGGTGGTCCGAGTTCGCGCCTTGAATATATGTTGTTTACAGGGTGGTCTCTTGGCTAGTGAGCAGGTCTTTGAATGCTGCATGTACCCTTGTCTTCGCGGATCCGGCGGGCAGGCTTTGCGTGCTGGATGTTACCATAAAGGATAAGGTTCTACGTCTCATTGGGGTTTATGCGCCCAATACCCATTCCGAGCGGCCTGCTTTGTTTCGGCAGATCGCGCCGTTCTTGACGACGTCTCGTCGGGTAGTTTTAGCGGGGGATTGGAATGCCGTCCTTGACCCCGATATAGATCGCATAGGGCACAAAAAGGTGCTAATAACCCGGATGTGAAGCCATTTCGGGACTTTATCGATGGGTTTGATCTCGTCGATAAGTTCCGGAATGAACACCCTCGGGAGGTAGCTTTGGACTTGGACAACTAGTGGCAACTCGGCTCCTGGCTCGTTTGCGAGCTACCTGGACCGAGTCTTAGTTAGAGAGTCGATGTAGGGCTCTTAGGGTGTCCAAGTTTCCATTATATAGTTTATACGGATCATAGGCTTGTCCGGGTCCGTGTAAACTTAGATAAGCCTAAGGTTAGGTTGGCTGGTTACTGGAAATTGAACTGTTCGCTTTTTAGTGATCAGGGTTTCCGGGACCAGCTGTTACTAACGATCCAAAGGGAATTGACGGGAGCGGTTGTGGGAAATGTTTGGTGGGGCAATTTAAAATCTAAGATTCGAACGTTTGCTGCCGATTTTAGTCGTCGACTCAATCTAGATAGACTAGCGGCGCAAACGGCTTTAGAAGAAAAAGTTGATCGGGCCGTGAAATCCCGTGTTAGTGGGGACATAGTCTTAGCTAAGGCAGAGTTGGCCTCCTTGCTTATCAAGAAGGATCAATCTCTGGTAGTTAGGGCTAGGTTAAAAAGAATGTCTTCTGAGGCAACGAATATGGCCGCTGATCTGCGTGTAGAGGAAAAATCGAAACGCGGCCAGGCGACATATAGCGTGCGTCACATTACCGGATAAGCGGACCGTGACTACAAACGCGGGCATATGTGAGGTCTTTCGAGATTACTTTCAGGAGCTTTTCACCAGGGAGCCGGTCTGAGCTCTGCTCAGTTCGACGCCTATTTAGCTGACTTTCCCTGCCTCTCGGCAGCTGAAGTGGCTAGGTGCGAGGGTCCCATAACAGAGTCGGAAATCTGGGAAGCGCTGAAGCAGGTTGGCCTGGATAAGTCTCCGGGATGGGGATAGATGGTCTTCCCTACGAAGTTTACTTGAGGTTGTCGCACGTTTTTGTTCCTTTGCTGGAACTGATGTACAACCACTGGATGAGGCAGGGGTCTTTACCTCAACGCTTCACCAGGGTGTCATCAAGTTGCTGCGTAAGGACAAGGACGGTGGGGATGGGTTAGGGAACTTTCGCCCTTTAACGATGTTAAACACTGACTTAAAGATTTTGGCGAAGATCTTAGCCAACCGTTTGCAGCTTGTCCTGTCTAGTCTGATTGGCCCTGAACAGACTTGTGCTGTGAAGGGCAGGACTATTCAGGATAACCTTCATATGGTACGCTTGATCTTAGAACAAGTCGACAGTGAAGCCGCGCTGATCAATTTGGATCATCCAAGGCCTTCGATAGGGTTGACCATCGATTTCTGGAGGCTGTCCTTTCGGCGGCCGGTTTCGGAGCCGACTTTCGCTCCTGGATCCGACTTTTTGTATGCGACCCCGGTGCGCTGGTGGAAGTGAATGGGGTAAGATCGAAGCCTTTCGTATTGTCTCGCTCCATTCGTCAAGAACCTTTCGCTTCGCAAGTTGAACCTTTCTTCGCGAATCCGGTCCCTACGCGGAATTTCGCTGCCTGGTGCTTCCACCTCAGCCAGGTATTCTGCCTATGCTGACGACGTTTCGGTTCTTGTGTCGAGCAGAGCCGAGATTAACGAAGTCAGTAAGCAGATCAGTGGGTATGAGATGGTGACAGGGGCCAAGATCAACCGCGATAAGTCTGTGGGCTTGCGGTTGGGTGCGTGGAAGGGAGTTTCTCTTCCTGGACCTTTCCTCTGGACGGATGGGCCGATCAAGATACTCGGCGTCTGGTTCGGTCCTGATCTCCAGTTGGAAATGAATTGGTCGGAGGTACAAGGGCAGGCCGAGGCTGCGGGTAATCTGTGGTCTCGGAAGAGACTTTCCCTGAAGGGAAGGGCGGAAGTTTGTGTTTCACATCTATCCGATCCTCCTCTACCGTCTTTCTGTGCTTCCACTCCCGTATGCCCGACTAATGTCATTAGTTAAGGCCTTGTTCTCTTTCTTGTGGAGAGGCAAGGCCCATATGGCATCTCGCGAGATCTGTTGCCTTCATCCTTCTGAGGGCGGTCTGGGTATGCCTAGCATTGAGATTCGTCAATATATGCTTCGCATTACCTTTCTAGACCGAATGTGTCGTGGTTTGGATGAGGGGGCACCTTTTGGAAAGAAGATGTCCGAAAACATTTCCCATCCCTGAGAAGTGTGCACTCGTGCGAGGAGGAGGCCGGTCGTACTCCTCGTCTCGAGTGCTCCTTCTACCGCGAATGTCGTCGTGCTTTTGAAGCTCCTCTTGCGGACGTCGGATGGCCTCTCCGACGCCCAAGCGTTGTCTCGTAAGGCATTATATCGAGTGTTAGTTAGGGGGTCCGTTCGAGATACTCTGATCGACGAGCTCGGTCTTACGAAGAAGGAGGCTCGCTCGATATGGCCTTGGGCGCCTGGGTTGAAATGTCTCACTAACGATGAGCATCACTCACCTGGCTGATGATTCGTGGGGCCCTCTGGGTCGGCAAAAGACTTTGTTCAGCAGGCTTGAGAAATATCCAAACTGTCGTCGCTGTACTGGGGAAGTCGAGACCATTGGTCACGCCTTTTTCAGTGCAAGACGGTAGTGCCGTTGTGCAAGTTTGTTGAAGGCCTCATGGTTCGCATGCTGCAGGGAAAGTTTTTGTCCTGGAAGCCAGTTCTGTTTGTAGCAATGTGGTATCGCAATTGACGATGGCTGAACACTATGTGTTCTGTTGCTTACTAGGGGTTATGCGAGTCGTGATTTGGACGACGCGACAGAAGGGATTCTATGAAGGCGAGAAGTTCACCTCTTCCCAACTGATCTTGTACTTTAGGCATCAGCTTAAAGTCAAGATCAGGACAGAAAGGCGGCAGCTCCCATCATCAGAATTCGGCAAAAGGTGGGTGAATCTTGCGCGAATGTGTAGAGTGAAAGGGCTGACCTAGAGTGGCATTTGGATGTCAGTTAGGTACAGAATTTTGTCCTAGCAGGGTTGAAATATAGGCAACCCACCCAGATATTAGGCTAGACTAGGTTTTCGTTTTTGAATTTTTAGTTTCCTTTTTTTTCCCCGGTTAACTTAGCTAGGGTATGTAAGCTCATTGGTCCTTTTTTTTTCTGTCCCTATTTTTTTTTTTTTTTTTTTTTTTTTTACTTTTGTTTAATTCCCCATCCCTCCCTTCGTTAGGTGGTTAGTGATGTCAGTTTTCTGGTGGATGCGGGGCGCCTTTCGTTTCGGGTGTGTGCTTTCGTATTTGTTGTTGTGTATGAATGAGTGAGTGTTTGTGTGTATGCTTGATGGTTTGAATGTGTCATTATTTTCTTAGTCCCGCATCGATTTCGTCCGGTTAACTGATATTTCTGCCACATTCATAGTTTGTGGGGGGTTTTATTACTAACTCAGTTTTGTTTAGTTTATTGTAAATAGTTAATTCACTTTGTAAATATTCATTTGGGGATTTTAAAAGTTATTTTTTTGACCCTTCCCCATGAACAATATCTGTAAATAAGGGGACTGGTTAGGACTTTCATAGAGAAACTGAGGTATTATGGTGGACCTAGTAAGAAAGGTAGGAGTGAATGTGATGTTTTGGTGAATGGAGTATTGTTGGCATGTTTAGGTCAGTGTCTGTGACTAGCTAAGTTTTAGATTTAAGACAGAAGAAGACCGTCATTCCCCATCCCCCCTTTTTGGCCTTGTGCCACATTTTGTATTTTAATGCAAATAAATATTAGGAAAATTCGGGCATTTTTGGCTACGGCGTTCGTGAGTTATTTTCCTGACGCGTTACAAGTGATTTTCTTTCTTTGTGTTGTGAAAGCCACAAATTTGCTTTGAGAACGCTTACTCTTCAAGAGGTAAATTCCATTCGAACAGCTTCTTCCCACGAACCACTGCTATGTGGAATCAGTTCCCAAGAGGATGTTTCCCTGATTATAATTATGTTAACCTGTCCAAATCTAGGATTAACCGTTAGCTTCCCCTCCTATCCATATAAACTTCTTCGTCATGTAACCTTCTGCCTCGAGTGGACCCCGGGACTCATACAGAGTGAATCTTACTGTAAAATGATAATCAAAGCACAAGGGAAAACATCTCACCTGTGTAGTACTACACAGGTGAAGAAAAATCCCGAAGCTATAGAGATGTGGTTCTATAGAAGTGAAGAAAAAATACTTGAAGAGATAAAGATGTACTACAGAGATGAAGAACATTCTATTGAAGAGAAGTGGTAGAAGTGTTGTTCTACAAGCGGGTGTTGGGAATACCATTGACAGAATACGCGGACAACGCGTAAATTCTAAAGAAATTGAGAACTCAGAATCCATTTAAAATCAGAAGACAGTTCACATTTCTGGAGTACATTATGATGAAATAGTGAATATAAAATTGATATGTTGAAGAAAGCAAACAGAAAGAAAAACTGCAAGTGACAGGGCTTTTTGTGAATGGGTGGCAAAAGGAGGTAAAAAAGAGAGATGGTGATAAGCCAAACGTTACTTAGAGCTAAAAACAATAGAAAGTTGTGGAGAGCCATGTCCGCCCTGAATGGATATAGTATATAAGAATGAAGTTATCTGGATGGTTCCCATCGCCTGATTTCCGGTTATTTCAGCCTCTTTTCTAGGTTTTTTGATATCGTACATTCTGCTCTGTTAACAACTGGCACGACTGGCAGACACACGTTCCATAAGTTACTCAGCTCCCTAACAAGAACTAAATACTCATTCACTCACTCATTCATTCACTCACGAACCCACTCAGTCAGACACTCCCTCACGCAGTCAGTCAGTTACTCACGCACTCACTCACGTACTCACTCACGCACTCATTCGCCCACTCACTCAATCAAGCACGCACTCAGTCAGTCAGTTACTCACGCACTCCTGTACTCACTTAAGCACTCACTCGCGCATTCAATCACCCACTCACTCACTCACTCACGCACACACACACTCACGCACTAAACCACCCACTCACTCAGTCAATCTGTCACTCACTCACTCACGCACTCACGCACACACTCACGCACTAAACCACGCACTAAACCACGCACTCACTCACTCAATCTGTCACTCACTCACGCACACACTCACGCACTATACGACGCACTCAATGGAGTCAATCTGTCACCACCACCACGCACACACACACCCACTCCACGCACCTTCACTCACCCAATCTGTCAAACCACGCACACACTCAGTCAAAACCACGTCACCACTCAATCTGTCACCACACACACTCACGCACTAAACCACGCACTCACTCAGTCAATCTGTCACCACCCACCACGCACACACGCACACAAAACCACGCACTTTACAAAACCACGCACTCACCACCTCAAAAACCAATCACTGTCACCACCACGCACACTCTCACGCACTATACGACGCACTCACTCAGTCAATCTGTCACTCACTTATGCACTCACTCACTCACTCATCTCCGGATTTATTGTGAGCTGACAGAAAAACGAAATACACCATTTGTTCTTTTCTTCTTGTTTATGACGACCGGATCCTGTCTTCTGGCCTGGATTGGGGGGATCCGTTTCACTGTTTAAGAGATAGTCAGGCCTGTCTTTTGACTCCTGGTCTGTATTGTCAAAATGTGGCTACCTGCAGAGTTCCTGGTAGATTACCATTCCCACTATGACTATTCTTGTATTCTTTCTTTGACAAATTTACTGCATTCTTTTATGCCGTTTACTTGTGTCATCTGCTGCTGATCTTTTCCTCTATATGGGTCTTTAGATTTAGTTCTTATACTGCTGTTTTAAAATCAATATTAACCCATTAACTACCAATTTTTTTAATGCTCATTTTTTGGCCCAGACAGGTGTCTTAAGAGTTTATTTATTCCTTTATGTTTAATTTCAGTAGGTACCATTATTGATTTTATAGAAACTAGAACATAAAATATGTATGTGTATAAAAAATCAAAAACATAATATTGATTAGAAATAATAAAAAATACTTTTCAAAATAGTTATTATTTTTCTACTCGTGAAATATAAAATTACGACAGAAAGTGTCTTCTTACGGCTAATAATAAAACCTTTAAAGGCTAAGTGTTGTAAAATATACCTCTGCTAATACAATGTATGTAAGCAATTCAATGTAAATACAAGGAATAATATGTAGTGAGTTTAATTTTAACAAATTCCCAAATGGGTCTCATGGCAGGTTAAGAGCGACTCATTTTCTCTTTTTAGGTATCCTCTTCGTAGCCATGACCATATTTATTTATTTGCCATTACTTCTATACAATTGACTTTCTTGCTATTTTTTAATCGTTATTATTATTTCAAGCTTTTGAATATTCACACTATAGTGACTGTTGATTGAATGACAGAATTTCTCCTTTTATCTCAAGCATCTCCATCATCCTCGTACACCCCACCCAAACAACGCCACCGTCCGTTCACCCTCAAAAATTCGACGGATATTCAATTCATCTCATTTGATTCTTGTTTTTGTGGGGTTTTAATTATTATTATTATTATTATTATTATTATTATTGCTATTATTAGCACGAACTTAATCTTCATATTCCATATCTTTCTCGGCTCCCAAGCGAGGTCCTGGTTTTAGTATTTTTTCCAATTTTTCAGCCTCCTACTATTATTATTATTATAACATTCGAATTATTTATCTGAATATTATTATTCTTTCTTTAATGGAATTATATTCATTAAGAACAGCGCTCTAAAATGTAAATTTTAACCTGAAAGAGATAAAATGAACCAATATACAGGGTGTCCATAAAGTGCGTATGCACTTTAAAAAATTTATAACTTCATTTGTATTTGCGATAGAAATAATTTGTAAAAAGGATTAGAAAAAAGTAAATCTATATTTTTTAAGGTTTTATTGAAATTTTATTCAAGTTTCCACATGTCCTCCATCATTAGCAATACAAAGGGTAATACGATTTTTCAGTTCACGGAAAACATTTGCCAATTGATTTACAGTAATGCTTGAAATCACATTAGTTATTTTAGCTATACTTAAAACTAGGTACATTAAACTTTATTACATTTTTTACAGATTATTTCTATCACAAATACAAATATTTTTAAAGTGCACACGAACTTTATGGACAGCCGGTATATATATATATATATATATATATATATATATATATATATATATATAAAAGAAAGAACAGTAAGATATATAATCCGGTGTTCTTATAGGTATTTTTATTTTTACAAAATAGTGGTCAATGTAAATTTACAGAGCATTAATATTATAAATTAATTGATTTAAAATATGGTTTTATCCGCTACACAGTTCTAACCATGTTTCAAAAATTTTTGATTTTCCAATCAGCCAGTGATTTCTCCCGTCCAGCTTTAAATCCAGATTTACAGAAATCAATTCGTTTCAATCTGTGTCTCCAATGTTTTCACGGGTAATTCTATAAAAGAAAATAGGGATAATAATTTTCTTAAATAATTGCGTTGACATAAAAGGCATTCGAAAAGATCTACATTAACTTAAATATAGACAGATACTACATTAACTTATTTGCACTTGTCCAGGTAAATCTTCCCAGATCCTGAACTTGTCCTTCAGTCTTTCATTCTAATACTCCCATCAAGGGTTATATCAGCGGCATGTTTTGTTTTTTGTTTGTTTGTTTGTTTTTTTAATGTCGTAAATTCCATATTTTGCGAACTACTTTTTGCGCAAATATTTTTTTCCTTTCCTTTTTTTTTTTTTTATGGCACAAAAGAAAACTTCAACCTTAAACCTTTTGGTTAACGGTTCAGTTCTTTACCTATTGACAAGCTCAAATCCGTAGATGCTTGGACACTGGTCATTCTATTTTGCCTAGCAGTTCCATTGGATGTCTGGAGTAAGTTTGTCGCGTGCCAGAATTCAATGGTCGAATGTCTCGGAGTTCATCCTTACGGTCCATTGGTTTGATGTGATCTTCTGCCAAAGTAGATTTCGTTTGGGTTAGGGTTAGACAGCATCGTCCTCAAGAGCTTAATCGTGACTTTCTTGACCACAGACGACGGCAAATGCCATCGTGGACGGATCTGATTACTTGTATATAAAGTAGATGGCGTGTAGCATGCAAGTAGGTGCGTATGTATAAAGCATGTATATATATATATATATATATATATATATATATACTTTCTCTCTTTGTCTTTTCGTCATTGGGCTTTGTGTGTATTTATATACATATACATTTATAATAGCGGATTTTACTAATAAAAGAAGATGGGTAAAGAATATGAATTACTTGCACGATACCTAGATACCTGCTCAAAAGCTCCAATTCGCACTAACTGCATAAAAAAAACATGACTTCTTCAACAAATTAATCACATTATATTTAAGTCTCTTACCAGAGCATAATTATTATTAGTAGTATTTTATAAGATTTATTATTCTTACTAGTATCACTTGTGGTAACTGTTTGTTAGATTCAGTAGTAGTAATAGTATTTTATTAGATAGAGTAGTAGTAGTATTTCATTATATTTTTATAGTAGTATTTTATTAAATTTAATAGTAGTAATATTAATGGAACTAATATTTTATTATATTTATAATAGTATTAGTAATAATAATAATAGTATTTCCAAGGATTTAGTAGTAGTAGTAGTATTTTAATAGATTTATTAGTATCATTATATATGTGTGTGTGTGTGTGTGTGTGTGTGTTGTGATATATTTATTTATTTATTTTTAATTATATATTTAAATTATATATATATATGTGTGTGTGTGTGTACATAACTCTTTGTAAAACAAAAATATACCACAGTACCGTATATATTTTATGATATAATATATTGTAAAAACAAAATATACCAAAAATATACCGTAAAATTATATTTTGACTTATATATATATATATATATATATATATATATATATATATATTTATATATAAATATATATAATATATATATATATAAATATATAAATAAAATATTTATATATATATATATATATTTATATATATATATATATATATATATATATATATATATATATATATATATATATATATATATATATATATATATATATATATATATATATATATATATATATATATATATATATATATATATATATATATATATATATATGAGAGAGAGAGAGAGAGATATATTACATTCAATAGATTTATTAATCATCTGGTCCTGGAGACTTGAAATGACGGAGATATGATTCTTATTGGAGTCATAATTTTGTTAAGAACTTTAACTAGAATGAAAGAAGTTACAAACTGCTTCAATCAGAATTTGAACTCAGTTTAACTGTTCATGCACATGATCAATATATTAGTTTTAAGACATGCTATGGCTAAAAGGGAACAAATATCAAGAATATAGTGTATAAATGTGGACACTGAAGTCAAAAACAGATAGTAACAAACCTGAAAATTACGTTCGAGATATATATCCCAAGTATTACATGTTCTAGCGTTGTTTATAATTTTCCATCTTACTTTTGGTGTCCTATTTATATCCTTCAGATGCCAAAAATATATTTAGATAGGGAAGTCTGATTGGGATGACCCATGCCCTTTGTGCCTCCATGAGAAACTGCACATTATTAAGTTTCTAAATAATAATAATCTATTAAACAATAGACATGAGTTAATGGTTTTTTGTCGACATCATCAAATTAATGGTTTGAATAATTAGCTAAAAACAAGCAAACAATATAATATCTTTTATAATCCATAGCCCAAATAAATAGTTTAAATACCCTACAAAAAAGGTAACCCTTTATGAAGTCGTCAAAAAACAAATGTTACGGTAGTTTTGTTTTTGTTTTTTGTTTTGTTTTTTTTATGCACAAATCCCTTTCATAAAGAAATAAAATAAAAAAATAAATAAATCTCCATAGACACGTAAACCAGACTAGGCTAAAACATCTTCCGTTTCAAATTTAGACACCCCCACCTTACCCTGACTTGACATCTATGAAAGTAACTCTATACTGTTATTTATTATTAACACCCAACACTTGCCTACCCAATTTAAACAATTCGCCCTAGCTATTACCATGGAAATTTTGATTTCAATTATTAAAACACGTAAATTTCAGAAATACGTTATTCCAAAAAAATTTCGCTTGAAGATGGAACAGATCTTACTTTAACTCAATTTAATTCAAATAATTATATTGAAGTTTTCGGCTCTTGTTTTGAAACATGAGACCTCTTATGTCGCGAGTTGGAATCATATTTTAAATAAATAATTATATTTATGCTCTACTTTTGTATCGAGCACTATTTTTAAAAAAATAATAACTAAAATACTAAGGAACTTTGGATTATTTACCTAACCAGTTCTTTCCTGTTTTCTATATATTTTCACATATATATATATATATATATATATATATATACTTTGAACGTAATTGAACGTAATATATATATATATATATATATATATATAGAGAGAGAGATATAGAGAGAGAGAGAGAGAGAGAGAGAGAGATAGATAGATAGATAGATAGATTTGTTTACATTCGTAAAAACAATACGCGCTAGATTTAGACAGATCATTCTGTCGAATAAAGATAACTCAGTGGTAGAAATCGGTCGGGTTTCAATCCTGGCTTGAAGCACTCAGATGTCTCGTCACAATGAGGAGCTGCGAAAAAGTACTGTCTGCGAATGACGATATATATATATATATATATATATATATATATATATATATATATATATATATATATATATATGGCGGCCTGACAATTGCATCTAGTATGAAACAGCCTGTCGCCTTTTTCGGGTTATTCATCGTCAGGGAGGTGTTAAAAATTACTAAAAATTAATATTTCTTTGGCATTCCGTTACCGGTCTTACAATTTCTCAAAAGCTGTTTTTGGTTTTTTTTTAAGTATACAAAATAGTTCTTTTCAAAACAGTTGCTTACAGAATGATAGTACATGCAAAAAAAAATTTCATAATATAATCTTCGTCGGCTTTATATCGTACCCAAGAATTTAATTTCTTCTCAGCCGATCGCTTCGTTTATGATGATTGAGTTGATGACTAAATTCGCCGCCAGCGTGCAGATTCAAGTCTAGAAACTTCCAGTCTCACAAAAACTTTCCCCCCATCATCCATTCCCTATCGCCACTTGACTTTCCAAGAGTTGGTTGGAGGTGCAAAAAAAAAAAAGAAGAAAAATGTCGATGGCGTGAATTTGTTTAAGGTGGACCTCAAATTGCCAGGAAGTGGCCCACACACTTGATTTCATGACTTTCCTCTGCAACACATATGGAATCCGAAATGCAGAATCCAGTTATGAAACTGCAACGCACTGCCGCTGGCTGATAATTTCGAGTGACGCCTTCTGTAGTATGTCCGTCATGCGTAGCCCTCTTCATCCGCTGGCTCAACGGTTGAGGTCTGTTGTAATCGTCATCCGTTTATTCCACTGTTTGGGGTCTTGTTTCGCAATCCCCACAAGACATCGAAAGGAGGAAGTGCAGAGGAAAACAGCGAGTAACTTATCTAATGAGATTAGGTGAATGAATGACAGAGCGAGAATAAAGAGGGATGAGAAAGAGTTAATTGCTGCTTTAAGCTGCAAGAGGCAGGAAGTTATGGAGAGCCATGATTGTCAACACCCTGAAGGGACACAAAAGAGACAAGAATAAATGAATGAATAATATATAAAGGAATAAGTTTTATTTGGATTTTTGTAAGCAGCACCACTTGATTCAGAATAAAAGAAAAATACGACAAGTACAAATAAAATCATGTAACCGGCCAGATGAGGCCTGTGAGATGGGTTCGTAGTTTGAAAACTCATGGAATTACCTGAATATTCTTTTAACCTTCAGTCAATTATGCTAATTTTATAACTGCCTAACCGGAAATAAGGTTTTTCTCAATTTATATATGTATGATTCTACAGCCACAAAACATTTTAATAGTTCGTCAATCTGTATTTGTTCGTATGTATGTTTTTTTTTGTTTGTTTTTTGGGGTTTTTTATGTATTTTTAATCGATTCACACCAATCAAGGGATAATGTCACTAGGACGCAGGGATGAAAAAAATGAGAGAACTTTAGTGAGGTGAAATGGGGTAAAAACAATAAAGGAACAGGGTCCATGCGTTTTTAATACTAATGTTCACAAGGCCCGACAGCCATTCAAGGTAGAGAGTTACAGTTAAAATGGTTATAATAAATGAAGTGTGGGATATCATTGAAAGAGGAGATGTTAAAAAGTGAAGATTTTTGAGGATAAGAATATACCAACTGCCTGAAGAGGTTAAGATTATAGCTTTCTGGAAAGCATCCACGCCAGAGTATATCCACAAGGTAGCAGTTTTAGGGGGGGGGGAAGCTGACTAGATCTTTCTCGTTAAACTTGGAATACGGGGAAAATGGGGATGGTTCGACTCCGTAGAAGAGGCATGGCGTGTCCTATCTGCACGCGTGGAACTAAATAATGGAGCTCATCTCAGTTTGAACGGAAAAAATTCCCTGTAATGAAAGACCCGGTCGAAGACGGGTTATACTGCTAGTATATAATAGAACGTAAGTTTATCAATATCCAAAGGTAAGATCGATTTTCACACTGAGTTTATGAACTGAAAAAAAAGTACATCCATATTTGGGTGAATATAAATATTTATATTATCTCTACCGTACGAACCGATGTGTCGGCGATTTTTTAATTTCTCGCCAACATCGGATAAAGCGGTTGATGCAAAGAATGAAAAGAGAGTGAAAGAAAAGGGATCTTGAATCAGTTGTGTCTTCATATCAGAAGTAGAGAACCTTTTGCGAGTTGCTCACGTTTATTCACGGTCAGCTAGAGGTCAGCAGCGGACAAATGATTTTTATGTAAATAGCTTGTCATTCGAAACAGAACAACTCCAAGCCCCGCCACTGGACAATGAACAAAAAGCCAAAGGGGAAAAAGAACAGTTTGACATAGCTTTTAAACATGGCGGTGACACGATAATTGGTGCTATTGAAGCCGGTGCAAAAGAAATAGAATCAGGCAAATTAAACATTTCTCTCTTTCTCACTGTATGCTTGGATCTACTGACATACCGATAATAACGGATCTGCGCATGCGCCCAGAGAATAAGTAGGCGTAAAACTGGCTAAACAGCTATTAATCTGCAAAAAAAGGAAAATAAAAGACTCTAAAATTATTTCTTTATGGAAACGTTTTTTGCTTTCTTTTCATTACATATGAATTAAGCTTAGATTATGTGAATCATTTGTAATTTTTAGTTATTATTAATGTTAATTACCTTTAACGTTATACATTTTATTTTTATCGCTTACAATGTTTTTTACAGAAAGTTTTTTTTCTTTTTGTTTGTTTGTACTTCAATTATTTAATTATATGTGGTTGTAATTACCGTAATTCTTCATGTATAATACGCTTTCATCCATAATGCGCACCCTTAAAATTGTGCTGAAAGTGTGAGAAAATGCTTCTACTCAAGCATAATACGCACCCCTGTTTGGTAACCAAACCCTATAAATTGTACCTCTCTAATTTCCAACGTTTTCTACTCTTATCCAAGCTGTAAATGAAGATATTTATCAAAATTTCCGATCCTCCCGATTCTAAACGGAAACGGAAATACCTATATTGTGCCTACTGCGCAGACTCATGTAGCGGATCTGTATGTAGTTTTTTTCACAAAAGACGGATTTAAACATGGAATAATATTATTCTAATTTAGTTTTATTATAATTCTTATTTTATTTTATATTTGTAAGTATTTTTAGGTACATATTAATGTATTTGACATCCTTATGGGGTCGCAATTGCCGAATGTTAGTGTCAAATTGTCGTATGTTTGAGGTGGGTAGTCATTTCGCAACTGAAATCGACCTATGGAATGGCAATTTTTATAGATTATTTGTAGCTGTGCATAATACGCACACCTAATTTTCCTTATCATTTTCCAGAAAAAACTGCGTATTATACATCGGGAATTACGGTACTATTAACGTTAATTTTGTTAAGAGATTGATACAAAGTTAAATCTTCAACAATGTAATTGACATTGTTAAGATTGTTCGGGTCCCCAAAATGTGCATTTGGTCATAAATCATCGCATTACACCAATTGAAAGGTTAGCAACTTATTTGGCTAAAATTGATTCCTTTTTATTTTTTCATTCTTTAACGCTTTTTTTTTCCTCCCCCCCTCTCTCTCTCTCTCTCTCTCTCTCTTGTAGCTTACTTCTTGCTTTTTTCGTTTACTTCTCTTTTTTACCTCTTTTCTATATCTTTGTCTCATATTTATTGTTTCAGTTATATTTCACTGTCAACTGGATCTCTAATGAATATTCTTTCTTTTTTTCTTTTTTTCTTTCTTTCTTTCTTTCCTTCCTTCCTTTCTTCCTTCCTTCCTTCCTTCCTTCAACTTTCGTTGTTCTATTTTCCTCTTTTTCTTTCTTTTAAGTTTTCGTTATTTTCTTTTTTGCCTTTTAATTTCTCCCTTTAAAACTTCCCCTCCTCTTTGTCTATATTTCTGAGATGAGGTATTATGTAAACTATTTACATTATTCGGACTATTGTCCTTATCTTTGTCGCCATATTTATAACAACATTTCGGCCTTTCATTATCTGTCTATATTTCTGAGATGAGAATTTATGTAAACTATTTAAATTATTCGGACTATTGTCCTTATCTTTGTCGCCATAATTATTACAACATTTCGGCCTCTCATTATCGGTCTATATTTCTGAGATGAGGTATTATGTACACTATTTACATTATTCGGACTATTGTCCTTATCTTTGTCGACATGTTTATTACAATCTTTCGGCCTTTCATTATCTGTCTATATTTCTTGAGGTATTATGTACTTTACATTGTTCGGACTATTGTCCTTATCTTTGTCGCCATATTTATTACAACCTTTCGGCCTTTCATTATCTGTCTATATTTCTTGAGGTATTATGTACACTATTTTACATTATTCGGACTATTGTCCTCATCTTTGTCGCCATAATTATTACAACCTTTCGGCCTTTCATTATCGGTCTTATTTCTGAGATGAGGTATTATGTACCTATTGTCCTTATCTTTGTCTATATTTATTACAACCTTTCGGCCTTTCATTATCTGTCTATATTTCTGAGATGAGGTATTATGTAAACTATTTACATTATTCGGACTATTGTCCTTATCTTTGTCGCCATATTTATAACAACCTTTCGGCCTTTCATTATCTGCCTATATTTCTGAGATGAGGTATTATGTAAACGATTTAAATTATTCGGACTATTGTCCTTATCTTTGTCGCCATGGTATCTGTCTATATTTCGGAGATAAGGTATATGTACATATTTATTCGGACTATTGTCCTTATCTTTGTCGCCATATTTATTACAACCTTTCGGCCTTTCATTATCTGTCTATATTTCAGAGATGAGGTATTATAATATTTACATTATTCGGACTATTGTCCTTATCTTTGTCGCCATATTTATTACAACCTTTCATAACCTTTCATTATCTGTCTATATTTCTGAGATTAAAATATTTAAATTATTCGGATATTTATCTTTGTCGCCATATTTATTACAACCTTTCGGCCTTTCATTATCTGTCTATATTTCTGAGATGATTATTATGTACAGTATTTACATTATTCGGACTATTGTCCTTATCTTTGTCGCCATATTTATTACAACCTGTCGGCCTTTCATTATCTGTCTATATTTCTGAGATGAGGTATTATGTAAACTATTTAAATTATTCGGACTATTGTCCTTATCTTTGTCGACATAATTATTACAACATTTCGGCCTTTCATTATCTGCTATATTTCTGAGATGAGGTATTATGTACACTATTTACATTATTCGGACTATTGTCCTTATCTTTGTCGCCATATTTATTACAAGCTTTCGGCCTTTCATTATCTGTCTATATTTCTGAGATGAGGTATTATATAAACTATTTAAATTATTCGGACTATTGTCCTTATCTTTGTCGCCATATTATTACAACCTTTCGGCCTTTCATTATCTGTCTATATTTCTGGGATGAGGTATTATGTACAGTATTTACATTATTCGGACTATTGTCCTTATCTTTGTCGCCATATTTATTACAACCTTTCGGCCTTTCATTATCTGTCTATATTTCTGAGATGAGGTATTATGTACACTATTTACATTATTCGGACTATTGTCCTTATCTTTGTCGCCATATTTATTACAACCTTTCGGCCTTTCATTATCTGTCTATATTTCTGAGATGAGGTATTATCTAAACTATTTACATTATTCGGACAATTGTCCTTATCTTTGTCGCCATATTTAGTACAATTTTTCGACCTTTCATTATCTGTCTATATTTCTGAGATGAGGTATTATGTACACTATTTACATTATTCGGACTATTGTCCTTATCTTTGTCGCCATATTTATTACAACCTTTCGGCCTTTCATTATCTGTCTATATTTCTGATATATTATGTAAACTATTTAAATTATTCGGACTATTGATGATATTTAATACAACCTTTCGGTTTCATTATCTGTCTATAAATGAGGTATTATATAAACTATTTAAATTATTCGGACTATTGTTCTTATCTTTGTCGCCATATTTATCGACCTTTCATTATCTGATATTTCTGAGATGAAGCATTATGTACACTATTTACCGGACTATTGTCCTTATCTTTGTCGCCATTTTATTACAACCTTTCGGCCTTTCATTATCTGTCTATATTTCTGAGATGATTATTATGAAACTATTTAAATTATTCGGACTATTGTCCTTATCTTTGTCGCCATATTTATTACAACCTTTCGGCCTTTCATTATCTGTCTATATTTCTGAGATGAGGTATTATATAAACTATTTAAATTATTCGGACTATTGTTCTTATCTTTGTCGCCATATTTATTACAACCTTTCGGCCTTTCATTATCTGTCTATATTTCTGAGATGAGGTATTATATAAATTATTTAAATTATTCGGACTATTGTCCTTATCTTTGTCGCCATATTTATTACAACCTTTCGGCCTTTCATTATCTGTCTATATTTCTGTGATGAGGTATTATGTACACTATTTCCATTTTTCGGACTATTGTCATGATCTTTGTCGACATATTTATTACATCCTTTCGTCCTTTCATTATCTGTCTATATTTCTGAGGTGAGGTATTATGTAAACTATTTACATTATTCGGACTATTGTCCTCATCTTTGTCGCCATATTTATTACAACGTTTCGGCCTTTCAGTATCTATCTATATTTATGAGATGGGATATTATGTAAACTATTTACATTATTCGGACTATTGTCCTCATCTTTGTCGCCATATTTATTACAACCTTTCGGCCTTTCGGTATCTATCTATATTTCTGAGATGAGGTATGTATGTACAATTTACATTATTCGGACTATTGTCCTTATCTTTGTCGCCATATTTATTACTATTTCGGCCCTATATCTCTCTATTTTCTGAGATGAGGTATTATATAAACTATTTACATTATTCGGACTAATCTTTGTCGCCATATTTATTACAACATTTCGGCCTTTCAATATCTATCTATAATTCTGTGATGAGGTATTATGTAAACTATTTACATAATTCGGATTATTGTCCTCATCTTTGTCGCCATATTTATTACAACATTTCGCCCCTTTCAGTGTATGTCTATATTTATGAGATTAGGTATTATGTAAACTATTTACATTATTCGGACTATTGTCCTCATCTTTGTCGCCATATTTATTACAACGTTTCGGCCTTTCAGTATCTGTCTATATTTCTGGGATGAGGTATTATATACACTATTTACATTATTCGGACTATTGTCCTTATCTTTGTCGCCATATTTATTACAACATTTTCGGCCCTTCAGTATCTCTCTATATTTCTGAGATGAGGTATTATATAAACTATTTACATTATTCGGACTATTGTCCTCATCTTTGTCGCCATATTTATTACAACGTTTCCCTTTCATTTCTGTCTATATTTATGATTATTATGTACACTATTTATATTATTCGAGCTGTTGTCCTCATCTTTGTCGCCATATTATTACAACGTTTCGGCCTTTCAGTATCTGTCTATGAGATGAGGTATTATGTAAACTATTTACATTATTCGGACTATTGTCCTCATCTTTGTCGCCATATTTATTACAACATTTCGGCCTTTCACTATCTGTCTATATTTATGAGATGACTATTTACGGACTTTGTCCTCATCTTTTGCCACCATATTTATTACAACATTTCGGCCTTTCAGTATCTATCTATATTTATGAGATGGGATATTATGTAAACTATTTACATTATTCGGACTATTGTCCTCATCTTTGTCGCCATATTTATTACAACCTTTCGGCCTTTCAGTATCTATCTATATTTCTGAGATGAGGTATTATGTACAGTATTTACATTATTCGGACTATTGTCCTTATCTTTGTCGCCATATTTATTACAACCTTTCGGCCTTTCATTATCTGTCTATATTTCTGAGATGAGGTATTATGTACACTATTTCCATTTTTCGGACTATTGTCATTATCTTTGTCGACATATTTATTACATCCTTTCGTCCTTTCATTATCTGTCTATATTTCTGAGATGAATTATGTAAACTATTTACATTATTCGGACTATTGTCCTCATCTTTGTCGCCATCAACGTTTCGGCCTTTCAGTATCTATCTATATTTATGAGATGGGATATTATGTAAACTATTTACATTATTCGGACTATTGTCCTCATCTTTGTCGCCATATTTATTACAACCTTTCTTTCAGTATCTATCTATATTTCTGAGATGAGTTTATGTACAGTATTTACAATTCGGACTATTGTCCTTATCTTTGTCGCCATATTTATTACAACTTTTCGGCCCTTCAGTATCTCTCTATATTTCTGAGATGAGGTATTATATAAACTATTTACATTATTCGGACTATTGTCCTCATCTTTGTCGCCATATTTATTACAACATTTCGGCCTTTCAATATCTATCTATAATTCTGTGATGAGGTATTATGTAAACTTTTACATAATTCGGATTATTAATCCTCATCTTTGTCGCCATATTTATTACAACATTTCATTTCAGTTTGTCTATATTTATGAATTAGGTATTATGTAAACTATTTACATTATTCGGACTATTATCCTCATCTTTGTCGCCATATTTATTACAACGTTTCGGCCTTTCAGTATCTGTCTATATTTCTGGGATGAGGTATTATATACACTATTTACATTATTCGGACTATTGTCCTTATCTTTGTCGCCATATTTATTACAACATTTCGGCCCTTCAGTATCTCTCTATATTTCTGAGATGAGGTATTATATAAACTATTTACATTATTCGGACTATTGTCCTCATCTTTGTCGCCATATTTATTACAACGTTTCGGCCTTTCAGTATCTGTCTATATTTATGAGATGTGGTATTATGTACACTATTTATATTATTCGAGCTGTTGTCCTCATCTTTGTCGCCATATTTATTACAACGTTTCGGCCTTTCAGTATCTGTCTATATTTATGAGATGAGGTATTATGTAAACTATTTACATAATTCGGACTATTGTCCTCATCTTTGTCGCCATATTTATTACAACATATCGGCCTTTCACTATCTGTCTATATTTATGAGATGAGGTATTATGTAAACTATTTACATTATTCGGACTATTGTCCTCATCTTTGTCACCATATTTATTACAACATTTTGGCATTTCAGTATCTATCTATATTTATGAGATGGGATATTATGTAAACTATTTACATTATTCGGACTATTGTCCTCATCTTTGTCGCCATATTTATTACAACCTTTCGGCCTTTCAGTATCTATCTATATTTCTGAGATGAGGTATTATGTACAGTATTTACATTATTCGGACTATTGTCCTTATCTTTGTCGCCATATTTATTACAACATTTCGGCCCTTCAGTATCTGTCTATATTTCTGAGATGAGCTATTATGTACACTATTTATATTATTCGGACTATTGTCCTCATTTTTGTCGCCATATTTATTACAACTTTTCGGCCTTTCAGTATCTGTCTATATTTATGAGATGAGGTATTATGTAAACTATTTACATTATTCGGACTATTGTCCTCATCTTTGTCGCCATATTTATTACAACATTTCGGCCTTTCAATATCTATCTATAATTCTGTGATGAGGTATTATGTAAACTATTTACATAATTCGGATTATTGTCCTCATCTTTGTCGCCATATTTATTACAACATTTCGCCCCTTTCAGTGTATGTCTATATTTATGAGTTAGTTTATCCTATTTACATTATTCGGACTATTGTCCTCATCTTTGTCGCCATATTTATTACAACGTTTCGGCCTTTCAGTATCTGTCTATATTTCTGGGATGAGGTTATTATATACATTTTACATTATTCGGACTTTGTCCTTATCTTTTTGTCGCCATATTTATTACAACATTTCAGTATCTATTTCTGAGATGAGGTATTATATAAACTATTTACATTATTCGGACTATTGTCCTCATCTTTGTCGCCATATTTATTACAACGTTTCGGCCTTTCAGTATCTGTCTATATTTATGAGATGTGGTATTATGTACACTATTTATATTATTCGGGCTGTTGTCCTCATCTTTGTCGCCATATTTATTACAACGTTTCGGCCTTTCAGTATCTGTCTATATTTATGAGATCAGTTATTATGTAAACTATTTACATTATTCGGACTATTGTCCTCATCTTTGTCTCTTTGTTTATCACAACGTTTCGGCCGTTGTACATTAGACATTAGGTTTATAATACCCAGAAATTCATACACAGATGTCCTCAAGGGCACATGTCACAGTGGATAAAGTCGTTACTTTGATCCAGTGACAGGACTCAAAGAGTGTGAGTTCAATAAGGCAGTGGAGAACTTGGAGAGGTTAATTAACAGGAGATAACTGACATCCATTAGACATAGCACGTGGAACTAGAACAGTCTACCCCAGTAAGCGAAAAAAAGAGTTAAGTTCGATATTCCAACCACCTGAAGAAGGCCGGGCGTACAACAGCCAGCGAAACTTTGTAATAAACATTTGTCATAAATAGTGTTCTCCTCTTTATTTCTTTCTTTCTTTACTTCTTTTACGTTTCCTTTTTTCATCCTTACCATTTAATTTCTTCATTTACATTTTTTATCTCGTTTCAAACATTCTATCTATCTATCTATCTATCTATCTATCTATCTGTCTGTCTGTCTCTTCTCTCTTCTTCTCTCTCTCTTCTCTCTCTCTCTTTTTCCATTTATGTCCTTTATGTCCCATTCTCTCTTTCGTACTTTACCTTCTCTTTTTTTCTCTCCTTGTAACTTCCGTTATATTTTGAGTCTTTTGGGGTTTTTTCCCTTTTATGTTTCCGTTTTTTTCTTTTCTCTTCTTTCTCTCCTTCTTTTACATTTTTTCTTTAGTCTTCCCGTTTTTCTTTCTTTTTTCTTTCTTTCTATTAAGATTTTCTTTATTTTCTTTTGTTATTTCTTTCTTTCTTTTAAGTTTTATATTTTATTTTTGCCCCTTTTTTCTTTTTGCTTTTCTGTCTTTTGTTTTTCTTTAAGTTTCCACCATTTTCTTTTTTATTTCCCTTATTTTCTCTCTGACTTTTTTTATCTCTTTTATTTTAATTTTCTTATCATTTATATCTCTCTCTATGAAAATCTATTTTCTCTCTTTCTTTCTTTCTTTCTTTCTTTCTTTCCACCATCATTTTTCTTCTTATTCATTTTCCTTCAATTTGTACTTTTCTTTTTCTTCTTCTCAATACTTTTTTCCGTTTCTTCTTTTTCATTTTTATTCGTTGATTTCCTCGGCATCGAATTTATTTAAAAAAGAAAAATGATTCTTAAAAAAAACTTGTATTTATTTTCATATCTTTCCTTCTCGCCATTTTCTTTTATTCTTCCTATCGCCATTTCAACCATCTTTTTCTTACACTCTACTCTATATATCTCTCGCCTCACTCCCTTTTGTCTTTCTTTACACTTCTCTTACCTCAAATTCATGGTCATTTCTTTCCCCGACTTCCATCCAAATTCTCACCAAATAAAAATTCCTTTTCTTCCACCTGGTATTTACTTTCATTGTTGACTTCCCACAAACGTTTGCCGCGCCAGAAAATTCCTAAGTTTTGAACAATGCTTTGATTGACGTTTTCGTATCCCATTTAGGGATACGAAATGTCAATCAAAGCTTTGACTTCATTATTTAGCCGGCTCCTCATCACGACTTCCCGATAAAGTCACCAATATTTTTTTCTACAAATTTGCGTTAGTCTTTCCTGAGTATATTCATGTTTATTAGTAACAGGCAATGGCGTCCAGCGGACCAAAGTCCTTTTCCTTTAGAATCTGTCTATATTTCTGAGATGAGGTATTATGCACACTATTTACATCATTTGGACTATTCTCTTCATCTTTGTCGCCATATTTATTACAACGTTTCGGCCTTTCAGTTTCTGTCTATATTTCTAAGATGAGGTATTATGTAAACTATTTACATTATTCGGACTATTGTCCTCATCTTTGTCGCCATATTTATTACAACGTTTCGGCCGTTGTACGCTGCGTCCTTCTTCAGGTGGTTGGAATATCGAACTGAACCCTTTATTTCGCTCACTGGGGTAGACTGTTCTAGTTCCACGTGCCATGTTTAATGGATGTCAGTTATCAGTTATCTTCTGTTAATTTTCCTCTGAAAGTTCTCCACTGCCTTAACCGGATATTGAACTCACACTCTTTGGGTTCTGTCACTGGATGTAACCAACACCTTTATCCACTGTGCCATGTGTCCTTGAGGACGAAACGTAGTAATAAATATAGTGACAAAGATGAGTACAATAGTCCGAATAATGTAAATAATGTCTCTTTCCTTTGTTCCGATACGCTATGCAGTCGTTTCTTTGTTCTACAAATTTAAAAATGAATTAGCGAAATTGTCGTAATTAAAAAAATTGGCTAAGTTTAAACATTATGACAGTCATTCACAAAGAACATCACCAAAATAACAGACACCACAAAAAAGATTTTCAACAGCAGCAACAACTAAAATTGGCAGCATATGTAACTCGAAGAGAAATTAATGATATTATGTGTATACTCAAGAATGGTGCAAGTTTTTATTATCAGTTTTTTTAAGCCAAAAATAGGGAGTTGCACTATACACAGGTAATAATTTTTATCTTTTTATATTCACTTTCTACGGTTTATCAAACCTTTTAAGGTTATTTAAAGCCAGAAAATATTTTTAGATTATAAGAATTTTTTTTTTTTTTTTTGAGACTATAATGGTTTAGTAATACAAGTTTTACTAATTAACCCATAGCTGGGGTGAGAATGGGTGGATTTATACCTAATCAGAATTTGATAAACAAACGAAAAGAAATTATAATGTGAATATAAAGTGGGGATTAATTCTATATTGAAATCAATATATAAACTGAACCCTCACTTTATGGCCACTGTTGTTTCTCTACATTTATATTCCAGAACACGGTGGAGTAATGAATAGCAGCTCGGATTGAGAAATCGGAGAGCCGAGTTCGAATTCCAGTCAGATTTTTTGCATTCACTTACGTGTTAATACCCTTGGGGAAATGTATAAATTCTCTACTTCCTCCCCAGATATGGGTAAATAGCAGGACAGACCGTGTTCTATAGCTTTGGATGGTCTACCGCAGAAAGAAATGACAATACTGACAATGGAAATACTGCGGGAAAAAATCTGCCTAGTCAGTCATGTATCGAAAGATACATGTTCGCTTATGCGTGTATCACGCATGGCCCATAATTGACTTATGTTCCAGAGAATGGAAATAAATCTAAAAGACATGTTCGTGTAGCTAATCAATACTTCAGTGATTGATTGGTTTGTTTTCAACGGTTTATCGATCCAGAACATATTTTTAGATTGAAAGAATTTTTGTTTTAGATTATAATAACTTTCTGATACAAGTCTTACTAATGTATGAATCCACCTTTTCTGCCCCCATACCTTGGGGAAGAAGAGGGGGGTTCATACCTCCCCCAAGAGTATTTGCGCGTAAGTGAATATAAAGAAGTATTTTGGAATTGGATTACTTCGGCCATTATCTCCGATTAACAATTCCCAAACAGTCACCCATCTAGGTATCCAGGCTCGATGTTGCTCAACTTCGGTGATCATATGGAACTCGGCTCCCCGATTAATAATTCCGAGTCATTATCCATTACACCACCCGCACATCCAAGCTGATAGCACCTGGTATTCCCAAACGGTCACCCATCTAGGTACTGACCAGACTCGATGTTGCTCAACTTCGGTGATCATATGGAACTCGGCTCCCCGATTAATAATTCCGATTCATTATCCATTACACAACCCGCACATCCAAGCTGATAGCACCTGGTATTCCCAAACGGTCACCCATCTAGGTACTGACCAGGCTCGATGTTGCTCAACTTCGGTGATCATATAGGAACTCGGCTCCCCGATTAATAATTCCGAGTCATTATCCATTACACCACCCGCACATCACCTGGTATTCCCAAACGGTCATAGCACCTGGTATTCCCAAACCGTCACCCATTATCCATTACAGGTACTGACCCAAACGGTCACCCATCTAGGAACTCGATGTGTTGCTCAACTTCGGTGATCATATAGGAACTCGGCTCCCCGATTAATAATTCCGATTCATTATCCATTACACCACCCGCACATCCAAGCTGATAGCACCTGGTATTCCCAAACCGTCACCCATCTAGGTACTGACCAGACCATGTTGCTCAACTTCGGTGATCATATGAACTCGGCTCCCCGATTAATAATTCCGATTCATTATCATTATAGGAACTCGGCTCCCCGATTATTCCCATTCCGATTCAGTATCCAGGCTCGATGTTGCTCAACCCATATAGGAACATCCTCAGTGATAGCACCTGATTCATTATCATTACCCAAATCGGTCACCCATTCCCAAACCGTCACCCATCTAGGTACTGACCAGACTCGATGTTGCTCAACTTCGGTGATCATATAGGAACTCGGCTCCCCGATTAATAATTCCGATTCAGTATCTATTACACAACCCGCACATCCAAGCTGATAGAACCTGATTCATTCCCAAACGGTCACCCATCTAGGTACTGACCAGGCTGGTCGGCGCCGCTTAGTTTCGTTGATCGTTCTCAAATCGGTTTTTCAAGTAAGCCGCATAGTAATTTTGAAGCGGTTAAAAACCATACCTTTTCGGTGACCGTAAAAGGCAGGCTCAGGGTAAAGGATCTATTGTAGTCAGATATGAATGTAAATAAAAGTAATGCATGTAATTTTTCAGATATTTTACGGTAAGCTGTTTCTTTCAGCATTTCTTGCACTTCGTGGTGCAATGGTTAGCAGCTTGCCTTGCTAGAACAGTTACGACTGAGTAGTGAATTTGACCCTCACTAGGTGCCACATACTTTCGGCTTTGTGCTACATCTAAGCTCCGCTTAGAAAATCAATACTTACCTGGCATATACCGGGTAGGGTTTATCAGCTCTCAGTTGCATCTATGTCTTCAGGCAGAGTTGTGTTTCTGTCCGCGCACATATTGTAGAGCCACCTCGTTCTGGGTAACCGCTCCATAACAAAGTTACATTCTTCTCTCTCGGTCGGTGATCGTTACTTGTTTTGAGTTCAGAGATAAAAAGAACTTCAAAACAGGTAATTTTAAACTTTTTATTAACTTCGACGTATACATCTTCTATTTATCCAGTAAGGCCGTTGTCCCTCCACTGGGGAGCCGTTTCAGGCACGAAAGACAACACATCTACATTGATCGACGATTAAGAAACAACTCACTGAAAAAACGTTTCTCTGTCTATCATTCCCACGCTAGTTCAACCAATCAAAATGGACTTCCTTATTTTGTCTTGTATTTGATCCCTAAGGTCAACCTCAGGTAGTCAGAACAGAGATACACTTCCTCCTAAAATAAGTCTGCTAAAGTATAATTTAACACAGAGACGCAGCTGATAAAAACTAAATACTGAAATGTGCCAGCAGCCCCTTCATTGCACTAGAGAGTTGGAAGTCGGTAGTCATGTCGATGCCAGCGCAACCGATGGTTCCGGGGGCTGGGCAATTTTTGGCCTTGGCCCGGCGTACATGCTCGGGTTCCCCACATTAATCCCGACCTTGTGTCGCATCCCGTCTCAGTGGGAAGACAGGGTGAATAATACTCAACATTTTGGTGGTAGATTTGTGCAAAAAAGACCATATATTTGCTATAAAGTATATCCAAGATGATACTAAGTATTGCAACATTTGACTACGGTTGGCCTACTAATATTGCTCAGAAGTTGGGTTCGCATTATACACGAGCTATATGAAAATATCACAACTTATCAGCCACGCCTTCGATAAATTTTGAGTAAAATTTCACAGGCTTTGATGTGAAAATGTTTTTGAAAGACTCTTAGCTTTTATTTCCATTAGGGAAAGATTTCTCCATCAAAGCGTTTTGTAGCGATCGGTAATAAACTGTTGGTGCAGTGGCAAATGAATATAGCTTTTGGTGTAGAACAGACCAAACGAATTCAATTTTTCCTTTTGTTATTCCTGCTTTGTCATAGACGATAGCAACATTTTCCCTCTTAATGAACCCAGGCCACTTTTCGGTCAAACATCTACAATGGGAATAACTGTTGATAATTGGGTACATAAAAACAACCACGAGTTTACTTAATGAACAAAAATCAAAAACAATCACGAGTATCAAACGAATAAATGTCAACCTAACAAGCTATAAGATAAAAGTTTTAGGGGAAAAAGTACTAAATATAAATTGGATTACTCTTTCAATGTTCTGTCTATGGATTTTTCCAATCGACTGCTTCATAGGAAATATCCAAAACTCTACCGAATTTCAAATTAATTTCTTCGTAGATTGTTTTAAAATTTAGATATTTATCAAACCATAACCTCCAAATTATGCACGTTAAAGTAACGCGAACTGACAGCGTCTAAGAATTTAAATGAAACCTGTCGTGTAATTTATTGGGGTTGTTTTCCTTAATGTAGTCCTTATCGCTCACCCCTTAACCACCTTTATCTAGAGACGAGACGCGTTAGATTTGAGCAACATCCAGCCGACACACTGGGGTTAAAATAGGAAACTAAAATGATACATATGACACACTCATATCCTCTCTCCCACCTCACTTCCTCACTTCGTTAACTTGGCGTATACTTGATGAGGTCCGTAAAAAAAAAAACGTGTGAATTTCTTTTCATTTTTCATTTCAACTTTTTGGAAGTAAAGTCTGATGATCCAGAACCCTGTTAAAGGGTTATGGTGAAATAACTTATTACATGGAATCTTAACGTGGTCTGTCTTTTATTCAAACATATCTGCTCTGAATTTTACATTGAGCTCTCTGGATATCATCCTCCTCAGGTCTACCCATACGGATTACCTAAATTTGCATAAACTATATATATATATATATATATATATATATATATATATATATATATATATATATTGACATTGAATCAACACCATTGAATATTTTAACCGTTAAATAAGAAATAGTTTGTTGTATGTATGTTTTATAAAATGTTTTCATTTTTCCAAACACTGTCAAGATATTATGTCCATGTTCTAAGTTAATATTATTTAGTTGTTTTTTTTTTTGTTGTTGTTTTTAATAATATGGACACTTTTTTATAATTTATCATCCCAAAAGAAAATTATCAGATCTCATGAGAAATTGTATAAAAAAACTAAATAAAAGCACCGTATTTAATGAAATGTGCATGAAAGAAGGATTGCCGACTAAATACACAAATATGAAGGAGTAATTAATCATTATTATTTTATGATAATGTATTTAGTTATACAGGGTTATTCAAAACGAAAGAGCAGATTTTGAAAATTTAAAACAAATGCTAAAAGCTAGAAACACATGCAGCATATTACTGATTAGGAAAAAGGTCAGATTTTCTTATTTTAAGGCTGTTCAATGCGATGTATCAGTTGATCTATGGATACTTCACAGCTTCAACAATTCGAAGTTTCAAATCTTCAAGCGGAGCAGGCATAGGTGGAACAAATACTCTCTCTTTTATATACCCCCAACAGATAAGAATTTTATGGAGTAAGATCTGGTGATCTGGGGTGGGGCACAGGCAACAGACAAAATCCTCTTTTCTAAAAGTTATAACAATTCAAATTTATACAAAATCTTAAAAAAAACAAAAAGATCGAAAAAATAATTTTTATTTATTTTAATAATTTTAAACGTTTTCTTATCCTGTAATGTGTTGAATGTGTTTCTGTCTTTTAGTATTTGTTTTTATGAAATTTTCGAAATCTGTTTTTTCTTTTTAACCTATATATATCTATATATATATATATATATATATATATATATATATATATATATATATATATATCAAATATGTGGTGCAGTTCAATTTATATTACAATGAATCTTTCATACAAAAAAATAGATTAGTAAAGTTAATGATATAAAAATGGCGAAAAATCTTCGCAAACAAAATTTTTCAAGTTGCATTAACCTACGAACCACTCGATGAATGTTATGATACTTGTTTTAATAACTCCACGTTGTATAAGGTCTTTTTTAATCTGCTAGTACTTTCAACTGTACATACAACCATCCTCAGGCATGTAAATTTTTGTTTTTAGTAAATCCAGGTAGCATCGGAGGCGAAAGCTTAAATGGGAATCGAAATATATATATATATATATATATATATATATATATATATATAAAAAGAAGAATTTGAACACAAGAAAAACTCATTCAAGAGGGCACAGTGGAGTGTAGCGAAAGACGAATTTAATATATGGAAATATATATGTGTATGTGGGTGTGTGTGCGTAGATAATTATGTGTGTGTATTTTGTGTTTGTGTTTGTATTTGTATCCCCATAAAACAACCACATTTCCGCAAGGGCGCTTGTACACTGGAAAAATAAAATTTCATTAAATATAACAGACACAGAATGTGTTTCGCTTTTATTAAGATGTATTAATTTGACTTTTTCGTTTTTTATTAGAAGTATGCAGAATTTCCCACCGCTTTATATATATATATATATATATATATATATATATATGTGTGTGTGTGAAAATATATAGAAAATAGGAAAGAACTCGTTAGGTAAATAATCCATAGTTCTTTAGCATTTTTATTATTATTTTAAAAAACAGTGCTCGATACAAAAAAGTAGAGCCTAAATATAATTATTTATTTAATTTTTAAATAAATAATTATAAATATATATATATATATATATATATATATATATATATATATATATATATATAGCCAAGTATAGGATTGGTGTATACGGAATAAATTCCAATAACCAACAATTAGTATTCTTAAAAGGGTGCTCAATACAGAGTAGAACAAATATAATTATTCGAAAATTATAACATAAATGTGTTATAAAATCACTACAAAAAATAGCCATTTTGTTTCAACCCCTCTGAAATGCTTCTTCCTGGTGTTAAGTATAAGCTTCCCCTTGTTTGCATCCTCTCTAAAAGCTCATCGTTGCTCACACTCTCGGTTCATGATATCCTTCTGTACAACCATAGCTCCGTTGCCTCGAGTCTCTTCTTCATCTTTGAGAAGACTGTCCAACATTCGCTGTCGTATAGAAGGACAGACGTCACGTAGCAGCTCAATACTCTTTTCTTTGTTACAAAGAAATCCTCATGTCTCATAATACACTGCCTAGCTTTTGGAATGCGTCCTTGGCCATACTGTCGCACTTCCCGTCCTCTGTCAAAAGACACTTCCTAGATATTTAAACTTCCGCACGTGCTTGATCTTAGTGTCCCCGGCCTGCCCATCGCATTTCGGGATCATCCTTTTACTGATGACCATGCATTCTGTCTTCTTGTAGTTTATGCTTAGTCCCTTCTTCTCACTCTCCTTCAATAACTTCTGTCGATCTCACTACTCAATCGTAATTGTTCTAGCGAGACAAGCTTTCTAACCAATACACCACGTCGAGGTACCCTAATCGGATCGTTATAATTTTAATGTCGTACCAGGATTCATTATTGGCGGCGACAACCTTAACAAAATAAGATATTGATTTTCTAAGCATAGCTCAGATGTGACACAAGGCCGAAAGTAGGAGGCACCCAGTGAGAATCGAACTCGCTACTCAGTCGTAATTGCTTTAGCGAGACAAGCTTGCTTACCATTACACCACATCGAGGTACCCTAATCGGATCGTTATGATGCCACAAGGCAGTAAGTGAGGATCGATCTCACTACTCAGTTGTAATTGTTCTAGCGAGACAAGCTTGTTAACCATTACCCTAATCAGTTCGTAATGATCATTATGATTTTAATGTCGAACCAGAATTCATTATTGGCGGTGACAATCTTAACAACATAAGATATGCAGATGACACAGTGTTGACAGCAGACACTGAAAAGAAACTACAGAAACTCCTACAGAAGAGAGTAAAGGAAAGCAAGAAGAAAGGACTAAATAAAGAAAACAGGTTGTATGGTTTTTAGCAAAAAACTAACCGAACGTAGAAATTGGAGATATCAAAATCAAGCAAGTACAAACAATTTAATATCTATGAAATATTTTAACAGAGAATGGAAAATACGTCACCGAAAACCTAAAACACAGTGGAATAGCAAAATATGCCTTCCAAAAGTTAAGCAAGGTATTAAGAAACAAGAAAATTTCGTTATAAACAAAGAAAAAGGTACTGAACTACGTAATATCAGTCCTCCTATATGGTAGTGAATGCTGAACAATCAGGCAATAGAAATATGGTTCTGCAGAAGGATGTTGACAATACCATGGACTGAACACGACGAAGTTTTAGAGAAAATGGAAATAAAAAGGAGACTTATTCTTAGCATCAGAAAGAGATAGTTGGAATTTTTAGGGCACATAATGAGGAAGGACGGCTTAGAAAACTTGACACTCACAGAAGTCAAGAGGGACAGAGGAAAATAACGCATAACCTACCTAATTTGTCTAAATGGTTGGAAGAACAGGGATTAGGAGAGATAGCAAAAAGACAAATATGGCTAATAGCTACAAAGAGCAGGAAATTGTGGAGAGCCATGATCGCCTACATCCTGTATATTAAAGAAGATTTAAATTTAATTAACTTGAAGCCATCTCTAATCATAGATCTGAGAAAACATATAGCTGATAGTTTAAATATTTATGAACGAATTGGGCTTCATTTGAAATACTGGTTCCCGTACAATCAACGAAGATAAGCAACGTCGAGCCAGGTCAGTGCCTAGATTGGTTACCACTTGTGAATACTAGATGCTATAAGCTTAGATATATGGGTAGTGTAATAGATAATGGCTCGGAATTGTTAATCGGAGAGCCGAGTTTCATTTCCCCTTGGGTCTGTTACATTAACTTACGCGCAAATATCCTTAGGAAAGGTATGAATTCACCTCTTTTCCCCCAGCTATGGATTAATTAGTAAGACTTGTATCATTCAAACATTATTATCTCCAAAAAGAATTCTTACAATCTAAAAAGTATTTTCTAACGTTAAATAGACCGCAAAGGGTTCATGCCTTTGTCCCATCGATACTAGAGCGAATAACCTCTTTCCCCTCCTCCTGTCCCAACAAGTAATCGGATCGTTATGGTGGCACAAGGCCGGAAGTGAGAATCAAACTCACTACTCAGTCGTAATTGTTCTAGCGAGACAATCTTGTTAACCATTACAACACGTCGTGGTA
Source organism: Acanthosepion pharaonis (assembly GCA_903632075.3). Taxonomy (NCBI): domain Eukaryota; kingdom Metazoa; phylum Mollusca; class Cephalopoda; order Sepiida; family Sepiidae; genus Acanthosepion; species Acanthosepion pharaonis. The sequence goes on along the minus strand of CAHIKZ030000671.1, from coordinate 188,527 downwards.
CCCTAATCGAATCTTTATGGCGACACAAGACCGTAAGTGAGGATGGAACTCACTACTCCGTCGTAATTGTTCTAGCGAGGCAAGATAATTCTGAATGAATCGGGCTTCATTTCAAACACTGGTTCCTGTACGATCACCGAAGTTAAGCAACGTCGAGCCCGGTCAGTACCTAGATGGGTGACCGCTTGTGGATACCAGATGCTGTAAGCTTGGATATATGGGTAGTGTAATAGATAATGGCTCGGAATTGTTAATCGGAGAGCCGAGTTTCATTTCCCCTGGGGTCCGTTACATTAACTTACGCGCAAATATCATTGGGATTGGTATGAATCAACCTCTTCTCCCCAGCTATCGATTAATTAGTAAGACTTGTATCACTCAATCATTATTATCTCCAAAAAGAATTCTTACAATCTAAAAGGTATTTTCTAACTTTAAATAACCTGGGTTGATAAGTCGTAGAAAATAAATCAACCAATAAACGAATTGGACGCTATGCACGACATCTGTATGAGAATCGAGATATGACGAGGTTATTTAATGACAAAATTCTCGTTTTTGGGTCAGTATTCTCGTTTTTTTTCTACCATCTTCAAATATTTTCTGGCTTTAAATAACCTACAAATGGTTCATAAACCATAGAAAACGAATCAATCAATCAATTGAATACTGATTAGCTACACAGACATGGTTTTTAGCTTTATTTCCATTCTCTGGAATATAAATATATAGAAACTAGGGTGGACATAAGTGAGGGATCAGTTTGTGTATTGATTATAATATAAAATTGATTCCCCACTTTATATTCACTATAATTTCTTGTTTATTTATCAAATTCTGATTAGGTACGAATCCGCCCCTTCTCCCCCAGCTATGGGTTAATTAGTAAGACTTGTATTATTAAACCTTTATTATCTCAAAAAAATCTTAGAATCTAGAAATATTTTCTGGCTTTAAATAACCTACAAAGGGTTGATAAAATTTTCTCTTTGAAAACTTTTTCATATCAAAACCTATGGAATTTTAC